>WCAA01000152.1:0-23984 GCA_010623925.1 Antarctomyces pellizariae | reverse complement strand
CAGTCTCAGACCTGCTACGTTTTATTACCCTTGAGCGCTGTGCTGTGGAATAGTCTATATGGACATAGGACGTTGAGTGGTAGAGTCACGTGGCGCTCTACGAAACGTAGGACACCTGGGCTTAGAATGGATGCGAGGCTGGGTCACGAGACCGCCCCACTAGCAGACTCTTAGTATACAGTTTCCTTTGCTCTGCAGTAGGACTGTAGAGATTAGTCAATGTGCAGACTTACCCCAACATTTCGTAGGACACCAGCTCAACGTGACCATCTGCAGCTTCCTGTCTATCATTCTCACTTTGAACACTGTGCTGTAGAATAATCTAAGTTAATCACCCTTGTCTCTGTTTCCTAGGACAGTGTGTTGTCCTAGTAAAACCACTCTTAAGGAGTTCTACACTCTACCTCTTAACCACCCAACATTACATCATGGACAACAGTATGGACTGAGATAGCTTAATAATGTAGAATGAACCAGAAACGTGGCACATGCGGATAGTGTGGGTTTGATATGAGTAGTGGGTGGCAACGTGAGTCAGACAGTGTAATGTCATGTGACTGGAAGTGGCTGTGTAGTAGCAAAGTGCACAAGGCACAGCCTTGAGAGACATGAAGGCTCCAGCTTATGACAAATATGAGTAATGGTGGTAACGTGAGTCATGGACAGTGTAATGTTACATGACTAAAAGTGGATGTGTAGTAGCAAAGTGCGCAAGGCATAGCCTTGAGAGACATGAAGGCGTTAACCTATGATAACAATAAGCAAACCTTTGACGCAAACATTTCAACAAGTTGTGAGATAAAGTAGCTCAGTATCCTGAGTGTTGCTGAATACATACGTAGTTAGGTGACAATTTTCTTAAACTAAGATGGGCACCAGCTTTGGTCATAAGTCCAAAACAAATTGCATGTCACTAACATTTGCACAATGATAGCAATGATTGATTTGCATAGCTTGAAAGAGCATTTCTTATTAGACACACCTTATTGCTAATTTAACCTAAAGAAAGTAATCCTATATGGTTCAACTACACAATATCTAATCATGTGGACAGTCAATTGCGCAAGTGCATCCGCAAGGAAGAGCTCCCCGATGGAGCGATGCTATACTTTCCCTGCATCAATATTGTCACTATTTGTCTAGCTTGTGCTAGAGGTCAATGTGATGAAGAAGCCTCTTATCTCAACCAGCCACTCTTTAATCTCCTTGATATCTCGACCCCCTGCCAAATCCGCCGTCTGCACCGGCATCGGTATGAGGCTATGCATCGGCACGGGACATTACAGTAGGAATCAAGTATTGGCGTGGGATTGCTCAGAAGAGCGCAGTTAGTTGTAATTTATTTTTGTACTAGTTGGCCCTCCCTGTTTGTATGGCACTGCCATCCATTCCTTAGAAATGTGCATGCCAACCCATAAGTTACTTTCAGTTAATAACTTTAACTTTCTCATTTGACCACACCTTGATTTTTCCGTTCTGCATGACTCGCTGTTATGTTGAACAATAAATGAAAACAAAAGAGATGTAAATCCCTATCTATCAACCAACCTCTAACTATCTGTACTTTTGGGCAGTTACCAAGACCAATCCACCTGCTAGAATATTCGACCATCAAGCAACACGTGCTCTGACGGACGGATCGCAAGTTCTTGAACGATTGCAACTAACTCATCAAGGATTGCGTCCACAAATGCTGAATCTCTTTCACTTCCGACCAATCCGACATGCATCTGGCCGTCTCGGACGAACGAGGCCACCTTCAAAGGATGACCGGCATCCCCATGGGGATTCAGAATTTCCACACTGCAAGTTCCCCCCCCGAAAGGCATGGTGTCGAAATCCTCAAAGTCCTGATGATGGACGATGGAATCGAAGATGTGTGCTTCTGATGACCATTGCGTGCACTGTTTGAATATCCTTTCGAACCCGAGGAAGTCATGGGCCGCAGATTCGGCGCTTTGCCTCTGAACAAATCGCAAGAGGTCTATCGCTGTCCAGTGGGACTCGAACGAGACTCTGATCGGGGTAAGCTGGTAGCACGGGCCCATGACATTCTCCACGTTTGCTAGGTCAATGTTTCGGCCCGAAGTGACGCTGCCGAAAGTTACATCCGATCTTCGGAGACGGCGAGCAAGCAACAGTGCCCATGCTGCGGTGAGCAAGTTCGCCGTGGTAATGTCTTCGAGGGGTTGGGGGATGTCGACGGGATTCGTTTGGAATATCGATTTGTCCGTCGGCTGTACTGATTTTCCGTCCAGAACGGACAACAATGAGCCGCTCAAAAGATCGTTCCAGTAATTTAGCGCTTTGGTTTGGAGACGCTCATCGTGAATTCGTGCCATGTACGACGAGAATGGCTCGAAGTCGATAACTTTTTCTCCGGTGTACAATCTATCCAAATCTCTAAGCAGTCTGGGGAGAGACATGCCATCATACTGAGCGTGGGATAGGCCTATGACGAGGCACTCTTGGCCATGGTTGCCTTCGACATAGAGCATCTTGAGAAAAGATGATCCTAGTTGGAAGTTTGATTCTGTGTGCTCCGTGCAGAAGTTGCTGACGTATTGCTCAAGATCCCCGTCGGCCTGTTGCATGGTCACAGGTGCATCTAGCTTATCCAAGACAACTTGAAAGAGGGTTGATTCGTGTTCGATGAAGACGGTGCGCAGAATGTCGTGAGTCTTCACTAGATCATTGCAGGCGCAGAATAATCGCTCTCGATCAATGCTTTTGTCGAGGTACAACATGGTGTATTGTATAGAGGTTCGCGGTACCTGGATGGTTGCTCTGACGTCGAGTGCCTGGGTATCTGTCACTGGAGATACATCACGAATAGACCAACACGGATCGGCAAGCTTCGGCCGGACAATCTCGGACAAGAATAGTTCTATGTCCAAAAAGTCCAGCGTCGAAAAAGGCCGGTAAGGCTGAGCCTTCGCTTTGGACACTTGGTCCACTTTCAACAATTTGGCCGCGTCACCAAGACGCATGTGCTGAAATATATCGGCCACCGTCAAACTATGTCCTTGTTCACGGAGATTTGAAACCAGTTTCATCGCCAAGACGGAGTCGCCACCGAGGCGGAAAAAGTTGTCGTCGATGTCAATCTGCTCCGGACTAATTCCAAGTATCTTCGCCCAGGAAGACCGCAGGATATTCTCTGCAGCTGTCAAATTCGCTTGCGCTGAGCATATCTTCCACGCGTCTTTTAAGCTTTCACGAAGATGGGTGAGTACGTGTCGAGGAATCCTCGAGGCCAGCCGATTTAGCACACTGTGATCGATTTGTTCCATCGCAGTAGGTATTTTGTCAACCACGACGTATGCAGAGGGGACCATGTATGATGTAAGAGAGTCTTTGATGAATTTGTCGAGCTTCTGTAGTGCTACAGCAAGACTGATGGGAATTGTGGCACATATAACCGTCTCGAAACCTTGCGGGTCCGACGCGTCGCAAGTTATGTCGTGCGTCGCCGACATGAGCTTAACAATGCCTTCCTCAGAAGACTGTTGCTCTATGAAAACGATGAGCTCTTGCTCCAGCACCAGCTGAGTGCTGTCAGACGAAGATTGGAACACGGCAGCAGCGGCACGAATCATTGGTGGGAGCTGTCTTGTGATGTGAGCTTCAAGATCTGCGATATCCACTGCGTGGCCTTGGACTGGTACGACATTCTCCTTTCGACCAACAAGTATTAAGCTGCTGTCCTCTCGTAATTGAACTATATCGCCTGTCGGTTGCACTCTTCCCGTCCGACCAACAAACTCAGAACTCCCAGCCATGAGCCAGGTTGGAGATTCAATAGTTTCGCCTGATAGTAAAGCCCCTTCAAGCCAGAGCTCGCCAGCACAGCCAATGGGCGACAGTAGAGATGGATTCCGCGGATCACACACCCAAGAGACCACTACAGGAGGGTAAGTCGATCCTTGCTTGATGCTTGCATCTGCTCGAAGTCTTCTTGATGGCTCGTCTAAGGACAATGGAGGAATTTGGTTCCATCGCCAGATCTGGTTCAATTCGCCCTTGGGAAGGCAAGATATCTCTTCGACTCTTCTAGAAAGACCTTTCATCAACTGCAAACAAGCCATTTCTATCTGCGCAAGGATTCGTTCCATTTGTGTGACCTCAATCAGGCTGCTATCAAAATTTGCGCAGATTCTGAAGCCATCCTTTTGTATCCCACAGGCCAGCATAAGCGGATACGGATTGAAATGGAGCGCTTCACGTACGGCATCTCCTTGGTTAAAACCAAGTTCGCCGCCCTCGTACTCTGGTTCTGGCTGAATGACCAAGCCTGTGCCGGCTTCGCATGCATGTTGGGCATCTCGGCTGACCTTTCTGATATTTTGCATCCCCATATGCTGATATGCTGTACGGGCTAATATGCCTTGCTGCACGGTCTGTAAATAAGATGCAACAGAGCTCGTCCGGTCGATTTGTATGCGAACAGGTACTGTTGCGATCAATGGACCTATAATGTTTTCGACTTCCGGCAACGGAATATCCCGACCAGTGAGCGTCTCACCAAACACGACATCATCGCTTCCCGTGTATTGTGACGCCACGAGCGCCCATGCACCACGAATCAAAGTTGCCAATGTGAAAGGTGATCCGGTAAGTGTCTCGAGGGGTACGTGATGCTCAAGCATGGCATTCGGAGTTGGCATGTAGTCCCTAGAGGGCAGACGCGGGAACTGAGGTCCGACGGCACCTTTCAATTCCTGTCGCCAGAACCCCTGCATGGCGACTTCATCTGTACTGCGCACATATTTGACGAAGTCCCTCATCTGTGTGTGCGTCTCGATGAGCTGACCTTGCAAGGCATTGCGGACTTTTTCAAGTAATAATGGCTCCGACCATCCATCGTAGAGTACGTGATGAATAGTCCAGACCATGTATCGCTCGCCACTGTTTGTGTGGTTGACAATGGCATATCGAGCTAGACTTTGTCCAAGATTCATCTCCTCGCCCCGATCATTCTCAAGATATTGCGCAAGATTAGTCGAATGTCTCCAGGATATGCTTTCCTTCAGTACAACTTGTTGAAGGCCAGGCTGTTGGAGCTGGGCTACGCGAGTGCGCAGGATAGGGCTTGCTGCGACAACCTTTTCCCATGCTTCTTTCCAGGCATCGAGACCGATATGCGATGGAATACATGCGAGTCTCTGAGCGACGTACGTCTTGGCGGATTTGATCGAGAAGGTAAATAGTGACTCTTGCGTGGGTGTGCACGGGTAGATGTCTTCGATGGCTGTCCGATTAACTCCACACGCGTGTGATGCTTCGAGACAGGCGCTCTCGACAGTTTGGGAGATCATAGAAAATGCTGGCGCTTCCATCCATACTTGCAAGTCGCAAATTTGGACAACGCCAGCCATCGCTGAGAGTGTGGCGTTGCCAAAGATGCTGGCGACAGTGAGATCGAAACCTTGCGCTCTACAGACGGACACAAGTCTCATTGCCGTCAAGGAGTCACCACCTAGTGCAAAGAAATTATCGCTGGGTAGAATAGCTTCTGTATCAAGCTTCAATGTCTCGCTCCAAGCCAGCCGCAAACGTTGCTCAAGGTCACTCAGCTGCCGAGGAGCGGTGATCGCTGTGTCTTGATCTAGTTGCCGCAAGTCGACTGTTGCACCAAACTGTCTGAGTCGTTTGCGATCAGTCTTGCCTGAAATCAAAGCAGGAATATAGTTGACTGGTATATATGCGGTTGGTACCATATATCGCGGCAAAACCTTCGCCAGATCTGCATCAGCTTTTGACAGCGTTCTGCGCTGCTCTCCAATTAGTTGTGCCGATCTTAGATCGGTATGTTCATGTCCCTTCGTGGACTGCGACGCAACAAATGCCACCAAGGTAGGTTGGCCTCCAGATCCTAGAGGAACAATCACCTCAGCAATTACGCTGGTTTCCGATGGCAGTCTAGCCTTGAGCTGGCTTTCGATCTCCCCGAGTTCGACACGTTGTCCACGCATTTTGACTTGCGTATCTTTTCGTCCAACAAAGACAATGCCTCCAGAACCATCAGGATCATATTTTCCAAGGTCTCCAGTTTTGTACAGACGGCCGCGACGACCGGCGTAGCCTTTATGGCCCGCGATAAGCCACGGTAGATCTTCGACGAAGGCCGCTGCGGTTTTGTCGGGATCATTCAAGTAACCTTGTCCTACAATTGGACCCTCGACAAGCAACTCGCCTATAGCGCCAACTGGCATTAGCGATTGATGGTCGTTTGCGTTGGCGATCCAAATGGCCGCTCCATTGCCTCGTCCAATGGAGACATAGTCTCTTCCTGTGGCAGCACTGCTGTTCACTGTGCATCCTATCGTGCATTCGCAGGGACCATAACCTATGATAATTCTGGTGGCTCCACCCCACAGCGTAACATCTCTCGCCGACGCTGCCTCTCCTCCGAGGCCAAGACCACTGAGCGATGCTATAACATCTGGGTCCAATATCCGGGCCACTGAAGGAGTCAGGCCTGCATAATTAACCTGCATCCTCCGCATCACTCCATTTATGTCGTTCATTCGATCCTCGTCGGAGGGAATGCAAAGGCAGCCGCCGTTTCCCAAAGTTAAAAGCATACTGTCGATGCTGACGTCGAAAGCGTAGGACGCAAAATCAAGAACTCTCGAGTTCTCCGTATATCCAACTGCCTTTGCTCGAGGAATAGCACTGCTTGTATACGTTTTGTGAGAAATTTTGACTCCCTTCGGATTGCCCGTGCTTCCAGAAGTGAAGATTATGTACATAAGGGTTGATGGTGGTACGGTAGTTAACTTTGGAATGACTTGCAAATTTGAGGAGGGCGGGAATGTGTCTGCTTCCAAAACCATAAGTTCTCCACTGGGGATGATCGATCTCGACAGTTCATGCTGCTTGCGGGACGTCAGCATTCTCTTTGCGCCCACTTGTTCCACCATGTTTTGAAGGCGGGCAAGCGGAAGCGTTGGGTCCATCAGCACGAAGGTTGCTCCTGACTTCATCACCGCAAGCACGGCGACGATTGTCCATTTTGACTTCTCAAAACACACAGGTAGAACATCATGTAACTCGACACCCATCTCTTGGAGCGAGTACGCTACCAACGTGGAATATCGTTCAACTTGGGCGTACGTCAAGCTTCCATCCCAGGATGAGATTGCCACCTTGTCTAAAAACCCCTGAGCCTGTTCGGCAATCATGTCGTGGATGCAAAAGCCGTAGGATGCAGGCAGTAGGTGGTTCCATCCCCATATCTGGTCGAGATCACTTGTAGTCGGCCGAATGCAGTCCTCAATGGACGCATCAGGATTCGAAATGCAAAATTTGACGGTGTCGACCAGTGTCTCGATGTGTTGGGTAACTGTATATTGCGGAATATTTTCGGAGTACCACACTGGACGGATCTCGAGGAGATCCTTATCGAAGCGTATTTCGAGATGAATCACACCCTTTGCTCATCGCGGTCAGCCACTTCACTTGGTAACCAAGATGGATCAATCACTTACTTTATCTTTAGCTTCCTCTGACGTTTCGAACAGAGAACTAGTGCTCAAAAGGAGCGAGCCAGGACTGGACATGGCTGTACACTGACTTGGTGCTACTATCATGATGTGGCGAGAGATTTTTGCAGCAATCTGCGCGACATTACCTTGTAATCCTGTCATTACCTCATCAGTCGACAAAGATGTTTTCACTGGCTCATGCTCCAAACCCTTTCCTCGACCGTTGTAAGCCCAATCATAAGATATCTGACTGCCTTCCTGGGTCCGCAAGAGCACGATGAGCCAGGATAAGAGCAAGATTTCATCTCTCATGCCTGTCGCTGTGGAGGTTTGATCAGGTGTAAGACCGACGACCTTGAAAGACCTGAAGCCGTTGCCATCTGACTGAGCCGTAGATAATATGTCGACAGATTCATCTCTTGGGTGATTTTGGCCGTGTATGTCATCAATATGTATAAATTCCATTCTGACGGCAGTCCGGCTCGGCTTGTTTGGTGTTGGAATACTGGCGCAGTTTGAAATTGGGAGGAAGAGTTGGGCTGTCACCGTTTCTTCAATTCACTGGAGTTTTGTACGAATCGAAAGCACTTGAAGTGGTACATTAATATATAGTTAAGCAGCGAGGGTTATGTCAGCATCTCTTCCACTGGCGAATGAGTTCCAAAGCAAGGAGAGTTACTCCGTACAGGCACTGAATAGTTCGACCGAGATCGGCCATTGTGTGTAGCTCATGTTCAGGAGTTACTGATATGGTAAAAAAAAGGGACTGGAATTTCAGATTCAACGTAACTTTGAGATGGAGCCTATTAAGGTGTGCCCTTAGTTGTCCAGGTCGTATCTGTACAATGACAAGGAAGTATCCACAAATACAGATATCGCAAGACATTCTGTGGATACAGCATGATACCTACTCCGTAAATTAGCAAGTGGGAAGTTAGTTTCGCCTCGAACAGGTATCAGCGGCATAAGGGAGGATCCACCGCCGATTAAGCAAGGTTACCAAAGTCACCGGATCTGATTAGATTTTATTGCTGCAGCTCAAACGGATCTGATTAGATTGCCCTGCGGGGCAATGCCAATTTAGAACCCGCTGCCGAGGGGTACGCTAGCCAGCACTAAGCAAGGTTACAAAGTCACAGGATCTGATTAGATTTTCTGGCTAGACCACAGGCAAATCTGATTAGATTGCCCTTCGGTTCAATCTCAATGGGGACCCACCTCCGATAGGTACGCTAGCCAGCACTAAGCAAGGTTACCAAAGTCGCTGGATCTGATTAGATTGCCCTTTGGTCCAGTCCCAATTCAGGCTAGGCCAAGTCAAGGTCGACGACAGGCGGCATACTCTAGGCTCGGAAATCACTACCTCTTGAGGATGGTGCTGCTATACAAGGGTGGTGGCCTACTCCGTATACTCCACATACCTCGTATATAGATTACATTATCGAAACTAACATTGTTGTGCTAAAATCCCATTTACTTACTCCACAAGTTGTACTTGGTCGTGTTCGGACTTTGTTGGTCATATGAAACCGATCTTGGACACACTAAGATTTGGTAATGGGCGTGGTTCAAGAAGACCTCACCAGATACATAACCCATTGCCAGGCACGAGCTTCTCACTGGTAACTAGAACGATTTTCTATTGATTCCAGTGAGACCTGAAGATTGCGTATCCTGTCTACGTTCCAATATGCATTCCAAATTCTGGCCTAAAGGGGGCCTCCCAGGTACTTTGCATCATTATGTACGTTTCTGTCTTCCCGTTTATCAATTGTCGACTATCGTGGAGGTAGTAGCTAACAAGATGCGACATGTAGACGGAGACTCTCGTCACATTTGAATATACGTCCAACAGCGTCCATAAACCTCACAGTCTTCTCTTTATTGGAGGTCTGGGAGATGGCCTCGCAACAACATCCTATATGGTTGATCTCGTACTCGCATTACAACCAACTGAATGGTCACTCTTCACCCTGAACCTCACATCCTCTTACCAAGCATGGGGTCTTGGACATCTTGACAGGGACACGGATGAGATTGCCCAGTGTATACAATATGTCAAAGACTATAAGGAACTCAAATTTGGCAACGGCAAGGTTGTCCTCATGGGTCATTCTTCCGGAAGTCAAGGTGTACTGCACTACCTATGCCGACCAAATCCCCACACAAGCACTCCAGCATTCGATTCTGAGCTCCACCACATCAAACGTCTGGCACTCGACGGAGCGATTATGCAAGCTCCAGTGTCCGACAGGGAAGCAATTCTCTGGGTCTTAACCGAGGGGATCGGAGGCAAGTCGCCCAGCGAGGTTCGAGCAATATACGAGAAGCTGGAAGCAATGGCGATCGAAGCTGCTCGTCATGAGAAATCCTCCGACACCCTGCTACCTTTATGGATGACCTCTCAAATTGGCTATCCATCCAATGTTCCAATTAGCAGTCGAAGATTTTTGAGTCTCAACAGTCCGGAAAGCCCCCAATCACCCCGGGAGGATGACCTGTTCAGTTCAGATCTGGGCGCCGAGCAGTTAGGAAAGACCTTTGGGATGATCAAACAGCAGGAACTGTTGAAGCACAAGCTGATGGTTTTGTTTTCGGGAGCGGACCAATCAGTTCCAGATTGGGTCGATAAGAAGAAATTATTATTGGGGTGGATGAATGCCACGGATCACAATGGAGAGGACCAGATTTGGGATCAAGACCACAGTGCGGTGATACCTGGCGCTTCTCACGCGTTGAGTAATGATGATCAAGCTGGGCCTCGGAAGGATCTTGTCAAGAGGGTACTGGGATATTTACAGACATTAGAATGTGTGAAAGAAACCCACTAAATCCAATGAATACTAGAATTGACGAGGCAGCCTCAAATATATGACATACCTTGGGATGGAAGTCCTATTGAATAAATTGCTATTGATTCATCAGAGATAAATATGTATCTGCTGACCTTCTTCGCCCATGTCAATATCAGCTTGTCTTTCTCGTCTCGAGTCTCGAATCTCAATGATCAGAACGGTTGCTTAGATGCGGGACGCGCAACAGCAGATGAGTCAAGTGCGCACAAGAAAACCGAGGCTGCAAAGTGATGTTACAGGATCTCGACGGCAACACTATGCCGGAGATTCAGTACTGATCCCGGTACCCTGAGCTGAATCGGCAGATTTCTCTAAACAGGCGGAGGCACAGGAGAAAGTCAACCGAGAATACATCGGCAAAGCAAGCGAATCGAAGGGAATTCTCGTATTGGCCTTCAAAGTTGCGTGCGAGTGCAAGGTTTTATTATCAGACGGGACATAGGTGCATGGGTGTATGGGATACACGAGATACAAGAGGTACTTAGAGCTCTTGCTGCTGGTGAGAAGTCGGAAAAAGTTCAATATGTGCACAGTAGAATATAGTAGCCCACTGTTTGTCACTCCGTGATACTCCGTGATAACCTGCGCAAATTTGTAACCCAATTGCAAATCGTTAGTCTTACAGTCTGATGTGGGTGAAATCACGCCATCACTCCTCTTCACGATTGTTCTAGATTGATATGGATACAATAACGCTATGACTCACTCCTCCTCACGATTGGTTAATTGGCGGTGGGCAGCCAAGGTTTAGTTGTTGTCGGTCCGAACTCCCCAAAGGAGAAGGGTGTACACTACACATACTTACAGTATGCATGAACAGTGCAAATATTTGTTGTTTGATAAACTCGCACCACTCCCTACACGTCTAACCATCATCACTCACTTAATTTAATCAATTGCGCGAGCACGGATCTCTTCCTTATGCTGAAGGCAACCGGTTCCTCACAATACTCACAAAGTATTCAGGATGTTTAGATTTCATACTATATCAAAGTGTATGCCATCCTTTTTGCCTGTATATTCACGAAACATTCTTTCATCAGTTCACTTTTAAACATCACCACCTTCCTCTAAGCCTTCTTATCCACAATCCTTCGCGCCACATCCCTCAGAACATGTTTCTTCACCTTCCCACTCCCCGTCTGCGGCACCTCACTAAGGCCCACCTCCTTATCGCCAAACCAAAAAATATGGGCTGGCACTTTATGCCTTCCCAGGACTTTTCTGACCCATGATTTGAGTTCCTCGTCTGTCGGTTTGTCTGCTCCAGTGGCAGCTGCCAAGGATGAAGATAGCAGGAATGCCCCGACGACCTCGCCGTACTTGATATGGTTGATACCGACGACTGCTGCGCGAAGGATGTATCCCGACGGGTGAGCCACAAGGCGTGATTCGATTTCGAGGGGGTAGATGTTTTCGCCTCCTGTTACAGGTCAGTTTCCATTCCCATATTTCCCTGCACTCGCCATTTACGCCATAAACCTGAAATGAGATATTTTTCGGTACCTCGAATGATGATATCCTTATACCTCCCCGTAATAGTGCAATATCCTGCCTCATCAAACACCGCCTCGTCCCCTGTATGCAGCCATAGGATACCCCGGTTGTCCCTTACCATCACCTCCGCTGTCTTCTGCGGATTATTCCAATAACCCTTCTGCAGCGAGTACCCCGCCATGCACAGCTCCCCCCTTTCCCCCAGCGGCACAATCCGCCCCTTCGCATCAATAATCTTTGCATGCAAGTGCGGCAAAATTCTCCCAACAGTGGTCAACCGTCGCTCAATTGTATCATACACAGTGGCATTGAAGCACGTCGGCGACGCCTCAGTGAGCCCATAGCTGCTGGTAAACTCGCGCATGTTGAGCTCAGCAATCATGCGCTCCATCAAGGGCTTTGGCACCGGCGCGCCCGCCACAATGCCTGTGCGGAGATTGGGGCAGGACCAGTCAGCAGGACGAGGGAGGGAAAGGAGCTCCTCAAACATTGCTGGGACGCCATGTAGGGCAGTGCAGTTTTCGGAGGAGAGCGAGGAGAGCACGTCGGGGGCGGAGAAAGTCGTGCTGGGAAGAACGATGGTGGCGCCGTGGGTGATGCAGACGAGGAGGCCGAGAACGAGACCGAAGCAGTGAAAAAGGGGTGGGGGACAGCAAAGGATATCGCTGGGGGTGAAGGACATGCGGTTTCCTATTGAGCGGGCGTTGTTGATCATGTTGCTGTAATTTTGTTAGCTATATGATGCCATTTATCTTTAAATGAGTCGCCGAAGGTAAATGAAATACTTACTGGTGAGTTAACATGGCTGCTTTGGGTTGACCAGTCGAACCACTGGTGTATTGTAAATTGCAAACATCGTGAGGGCCTACTCCTGATCTCGCGCCCTCAAAATCTTCGTCTGATATCTGTGCAGCTCCCCTCTCTATAACATCACTGTAGCTCGGGAATCCATCAAAATGTCCTCTGAGAATCACCAGACTCCGCAATGCCTTCAGAGTCATGTTATCCGCTGGATTTTGACCTATATTCCGCAATAGTTGGGTATTATCATGACGGCCGTATTTCTCTTCTGCGAACAAAACCTTGCATTCTAAGAAACAGAAGTTAGGACAAATATTACGGAGTTATTAAGCTTAAGGGACTTGCCAGAGTGGTTCAGTGCATACTGTGCTTCATCAGCCGTATATGTACTGTTCAGCACCACAAGTACACAACCAATGTATCCCGCCGCAAAGAAAACAGCGACGTACTCCTCGCTATTGCCCGCCAAAATCCCCACGCGGTCGCCTCCACGCACTCCCAATGCAAGCATTGCCTTTGCCAACTTCTTGCTGCGCTCTTGTAACTCTGCGTATGTCCATCTTGCACCTGTCCATGGCACAACAAGACATTCCTTATCGCCTCTGATTTGACACTGTTCGTCCAATAGCTCTCCCAGCGTCGAGTTGATGAGCGCTGGTTCCAGAGCGCCGTGGACAAGTGATAAGTTGCTCGAGTTAATTAGTGGCGTTCCTAGGAGATGATGTGTGGTTTGTTGCAGCCTCTGGAGGGCAGTCTCTGGGTTCGCCATATCATAAATATAGGTAAGGGTGATCAAAAAAGAAGGTATATGCGGCTGGAGGGACTTCAAGTAATATTTCTGACTCAGTTCTATATGCTGGATCCAATCTGGACATTCGTTATTATTTCGAGCCTTTATTCCACCGAGGTCGGTACATGTGAGACGTCTACAGCATAAGCATTTTCTTCCGCTCGATCCAGTACCGGGGCACCAGGGCGCTCAACTCGACTCCCAGTTTCATCTCACTCATCTGCCGTACCACAAAAGCATGTTTGCTGCCCATGTCGTCGTAAGGCTTGCCCCACGGCATTATGGGCATCATCTTCCCAGATTGGTCGCTTCCTCTGTGCAATACCGTGTACGGAGAGAAGTAATCCTAGAGCTAAAACGCGCCATCTGATAAGGGTTATCTGATCCGCTTTCGCCTAAGTTCTAGGCCTACACTAGGAAACAACCCTTGTCTAGTCGTCTCATATTTACCCGCTCTACTTTGTATACGGAAGCATGACACATACCCCTTGTCTTTTTTCTCGGTGGGTCGTAGGGACATGGGTGGACCCCTATAAGATGGAATGTGATGTTGCATTATTACGTTCTTAGTGCATAGTAGGAGGGAGCTTTTCGGTAACCTAGCAAAATTTATTCGCACTCCCCTTTCCTTTTCATCCTAGGTTGTGGATGGGCCGGATGGCTATTTTGAGCGCACGGCAAGGCGTCATGGTTATTGGTGGTTGTATGTGCTTGTTGCGTTCGGCATTACCCACTGAACAAACACACTTTAGGTGGTTACAACCTTCTCCATTACTGCCATTGTCGCTCTAGCAAGGTTCGATTATCTATTGTTCCTCCAAGACTTGCACAGTCAGTGGGAAGTCTTACAGCTGTTCATCCACGTCAAACAGTGCTTTGGGTGCCTCGCAAGACAAGAAAATGGCTTGAGTATCACAGACATAATGACGTAAATGACGACTTCATTTTGCTATAAATATCTACTATTTGACTTTTGTATTGGGAGGTGTTGGATGAATCGTGATTTTGACACTGAAAACTGTGGTTTAATCTACTTACTCACTGTCTGTCATCACCATCTTATACTAGGGGAACCTCCGTGCCAATATACAAGGTAGAATAATATCATACCACGAGCAATACCAAGGCAAAGCACCTAAACTAAAGTATATGCAATTTCGGTCATCTACAGCTTAGATTGTAGCTTTGCGCTCTGCTCCCCGCCGAATATAGATTGTACCAACTCTCCGCTTCGCACAGCTAATATCGAAAGGAGGGTGTCGCTCAGCTGATCATTGTCAGTACAACAATTCAATATCAAATGATGGGTATTTGGTTATGAGGGGAACTTACGCCGTGCGTACCCTCATTACAACCTTGGAGCCAAACGCCCGCATTCTCCGCCACCTTCCTCTCGTCGAAATCAACCTTGTAATCTCTCCGAATCGGAAATTTCGCCCCCTCGCCCTGATGATTTTTAGGCAGCAGACTCCTTGTGCTCTTGAGCATATCCTCATGCGCGTTCCTGACATAGCCCGTGGCGAAGAACACCGCATCGACAGCCATATCCTCAGCGCCCTGGCCCACGCTGCCATCGTCGCGCAACTTCTGCAGCTGCAGGATAATTTTCTCCTCTCCTTTTTCCCGCACTGTCTGTGTCTTGATGACCTGTCTATTATTCTTGATCTGTAACTTCCAGTCGTCTGCATTGGAGCTCTTGAGCTTCTGCATATATAACTTTTCGTAGAGATTCTCTAGCAGGCTGAGTCGCACGACGCCGTAGTTGGTGGCACGATCCATCGCGATGGCCTTGGCCCTTGCATCGGCTCCTTGGCGGTAGATGTCATCCACGCGATCTGGGTCAAAGACCTCATTGACGAACGGCGAGTCGTCACTTGGCCGCAACGCCGACCCTCTGATGACAAGAGTCACTTTCGCATTGGGATATCGCGACGGCAAATCATTGTATATTTCCGCAGCGCTCTGACCACTGCCAACAACTGCTATGTGGTACGCTTTCGACTTGTCTGCGAAAACCTCGTTGACTTTCATTGAGTACTGGGACGAGTGGATGGCTCTTGGATGGTCGCGTGGAAATTCCTTTGGAATAACTGCCTTTCCTCCGACAGAAATCACCACATGTCTTGCCAGTCTCATCGTGATCTCATTCGTCTTGATATCTCGCGACGTGACGCGGAATTTCGTGACTTTGCCATTTGGAGCAACGACATCCGGAACAACGTCAACGACTTCTTGCCCGTAGAAAACGACTCCGCTCTGGTCAAATTGGCTGGCACACCAGCGCAAATAATCCTCATACTCGTATCGCGTTGGCAAAAAGGTGCCGAGGTTGATGTAGTTGTTGAGTCGGTTCTGCTGATACAGATAGTTGAGGAAGCTGAAATGAGAACGAGGGTTCCGTGGAGTAGCTAGGTCTTTGAGGAAGGATATTTGCATCTTGGATCCTGGCAACTGCATACCCGAGTGCCATGCGAACTTGGCCTGGCGTTCCAGGAACGACACTCTGGAGTTTAAGCCGAGCGTGGCAGAGTTTTCTTCCTGCAAAGCAATGGCTATTGCGAGTGAGGCTGGACCAAACCCGATGCAAATCAAGTCCTGGACTTCATCTAGACCAGATGTCTTGAGTATCCTCTTGGAAGCGATGGATGGGTAAATCCCAAGACGCCCTTGCTGCACATCATGGTGAGATGAGGCCGGAAGATGGCGGAAAGACTCTGGGGACTGGATTTCCGAGTCAATCGTCATATCTTGCATCTTCATCGTCGTCACAGTGGATGGCATAGCGTTGGCGGATGACCGAAAATTTTGTCTTAAGAATCAAGATCTCGTTGAACGTTCAATAACAAAGATTTTATGGACGTAGGAGGTTCCTATTTCTGCGACGTTCAGCAAGCAGTAGCAAGTTGGGGTTTTCTGCAAAGAAGTTCAAAAGTACGAGAAGCGGGTTCTTACCACTGTCTAGGTCCGGCGGAGGAAGAAAGAAAGGAAGAAAGAAGAAGAAAGAGAAATGCAAATGGGTCGGGTTAATCCTACTAAAAAAAACAGTGAGTATGATCGAGTAACGCCCGCCATGATCGGAGGCGGCCGTGTCTTCTAGTCTTACTTTTGGTCGTATCCACGTAATCAGACCATCGTTGCAAGGCTGCTTAGGGGTAGGTAGTAAGTGTCATGCGAGGCTCCTTCTTTTTCTTCTTTAATGGAGGCCGCAGAGCTGGCATAGTCCCCGTGGAGCACATGTACCGTGGAGTAGTGCATCTGATTAGATCCATTGCATTATTTCTGATAACCGGATCTGACAGAGCGGCAGGCGGTGAGGGGACGGGATGGGGGAAGAAGTATAGACAGGGTAAGATGTGGGTTGGTTTCCGAACAGGGGGGGTGCGAGTAGAGCGGGTCGGCCTACCCACCTGGTTGTATTTCGCTACGGAACACGGGGTAGTACTGAGAAGGCTCTGAATGTGAATCCACAATTCTCCATAATTAATGCTATGCGGACGAAAAGTATACGGTATCTTAGGATCAGATAAGACGATCTGATGAAAATTTGATCACATGCTTCCGGGCCATTCCATGTACATCATTTTATATTCTTTTTATTTTTCTTAACCGCCATAGGCCTAAACCCTTACTTGCTTGTGATGATACCCTCGACTCCGCTTCTGGGTTGAGGAAATGGAGAGCTCGGTATTAATTTAACCGGTGCCGGTTCCACGGCTGATGCCACATTCTTGGCTGGGCACCAGTTCTCACTGAGAAAGATCTTGCGTTACGCATTTGGAAGCGTCTGCTCCCACTTGGTCCTCTTCTCACCCCGATAAATAAGACGCAAGAGGGAAGCGCTCGCCCATCCGCAAGAACAGAAGCCTCGTCCTTTCGACAAAACAATATGACTTCGAGGCACGCCCAATTGCCTGGCCCTTCTCATCAATGTTGTAGATCCGACTCGGTGGAATATTGTACTAATCCTCGAGCCTGTGATATAACTCCAACCTGTCTATATAGACGACCAGGGTCTTTGCAATAACCCGCTCTTTCTCGGTGCCAGGCACGAACCTCAATCGAAGATTTAGATTCCGCTCGATAAGTCGGAAGTTTCACAGTTCTTCCCAATCGTCCCTGTGATCCCTGGGCTATAACCCTCAACTGAAAAATCTGGCAAGGTCAACTGCAGTCTCCAATAAGAATCAACCAATCGTAGAGAGCGTCTTCTTTTTGTGATTATTCTAGAATCAGTTTGCACAGGGTTTTTATTCCCTAGAGCGTTTCTGTTTCTTTGTAAAATTCTGCCAGAATAGCAGAGTCATATCTGCTGTTTAGATAGTATCTTCGAAAGTCAATTGAAATCGGTGATCAAGTTTCAACATCTTCTTCCCGACCGAAAACAGCATCCTGTCGACACTCTTTGCTTTTGCGCTCTTCCTGCCGGTCAGCCTATATCGCAGCGTCAATTCGGGGAGGTCGTAATGCAACGCGATATTCTGTAGAGTTCCCTGGTTCGATTTAAAGACGTAGAAGGCGAGCTCTATGCGCTCTTCTCGGGAAAATTTCGAAGTCGATGAGCATAGAATTGGTGGGTAGGCCTTGACTAGTTGGAAAATTGTATGCTGTCCTCCACCGTAGCAGGAAATATCAGTATTCAGGTTATTGAAGAGGATAGAAGTTTACAGTTCATGAACTAGACGCGTGATATATCATAGCTTGATAGTGTTGCAACGGAGAAAATGAAAGTTCCAGTTGTTCAGCAGTGCATTGGGATTTTAAAGTAGTAAATAGGTACTTAAGCACATCTACGGTTGCGCAAGGTTATAGGAAGATATTCTAACAGCATAGTATAATCAGAACAGCCGCTGCCAGCCACCCTCTCATGGACGGAAAGCCTAGCAAGAATCACTTTTACGAGTGAACATTCCATTTTCTTTTCTCCTCTTTTATTCACGCTCAGTGCGCTCGTAGAGTGGTCTGGCCAGTAACAACATGCTGCCTTGATACCGTCAGACAGTCAACGGGAAGGCAAGAAGCAGCACATCTAGACGACAACAGTCTGGCTGGGGGGTTGTTGATCCTGTTATAATCACTAGTGATAAGGGCATGGGTTATGGCAAAATGTCGGACAAGAAATAGATTGGTTTATATATTGTTATCAGTTATCTCGCCCAAGAGCCAACGTTAACCACCTTAAAAGACAGTACCCTTGACTTGCGCAACCTTGGCAACGTTAATGTTTCTGATCAGAAGGATGCTAATGAATGACAGAGCCATGATACCGGTTCCAGCAGCAAGCATTCTCGTCTGCGCGTAACCGTACGTCTCTTGAATTGCCAGTCTCGTGGGGCTTCCGACCGGATAACTCAACTGCTTATCCAGATCCTCGTAAATGCTACCCAAGTCTGGCAGGGACAACGCCGGGAGATTTCGCTCAAGGGCTTTCTCGAAAGTGTTTGTCCAGATTGCACCAGAGATGGTAGCGCCCATAGCATTACCGATGGTGCCGACCACACTCAGCAAAGCAAGTACAGCAGCGACATGTTGATGGTCGACGGCGGCCAAAATGGCAACCTGCATGACGAGGATGAAGATGCTTCCACCAACGGAGGTGAAAATCTGGCACATGACAAGATAGCCGACAGATTGGTTTGGGCGGCGAAAGTAGATCATTAAGCCCTGTGCAAGGATGTAGAGCGGAACGGCAATGTACAAAAGCCACTTGAAGTGGCCTGTCTTGCGGATCATCAAGCCTACAATCAACAAAAGCACACCAGAGACCACGTCAAAGGTGTTGCCGACGTACCCAGCCTGGGCCAGGGTTAGGTTATTGACCACTTGTAGAAAAGACGTGAAGTAGTTGGCCCAACAGTAGTAAGAGACCTGGTATGTTACACTTAATAGGCATGCACCTATGACTGTGCGATCAGATAGGAAGCCAAAGTTGAGCATTGGTGTAGGGGCCAGAAACCACTCGTAGAGGGTAAAGGTGACGAGCAAGACGAACCCGACCACAATCATGGCAATGATGTAGCCCGACGCCCAACCATTAGGAGCGCTATCGGCGATATTAAAAGGAAGCAAAAACACTGTGAGGCCGACAGAGAACAAGAAGACTCCGAGTGCTAGTTCAAGTCAATATTTCGCAATGTTTTGTTCTTGGGAAAGCTGCGTTACTCACCATCGAACTCTAGGCTGTAATACCAGATGCTTTGTAATACCGTCCGGTCGATCTTTTCCTTGGCGAATATGCCTTGTTTCTGGGCCTTGTGAAGGTTGAACTTCAACAGGAAGAATAAAGGGGCAGCCACGACAGGGAAGATAATTGCAAAGCAACCGAAACCCCATCGCCAGCTGACATTGTAGTAGAAATCTTCGGATGCTTTTGCTCCAGCGAATGCCGTAATCATATATGGAGAGGATGTGAAAGCGTATGCCAAGCCACGATTCTTCAACTTGGACGCATCGGCTGTGATCACATCTACGCAGTATGTCATGCCTCCGAAGCCGATGCTGTAAAACACCTAGTATCTCAGTTGTTAGCTTACAGAATCCTCCACGGCTAGTTTGCGTTACGCTCTCATGGCATGACAAGGTAGTCTTACATATGCAGCGCAGAAGGTGGCAAGGTTATGGCATGTAGCCATAAGAATCAATCCTAAAGTAGCGAAAATTGTCATGATGAGGAAGCCCTCGGCTCGACCCCAGACGTCCATGATTTTGGCTAAAGGGATGTACACTGCGGCTGACATGGCACTTGCGACAATGTAGACGACATTCAACAGCGAGTGAGATTCGAATTCGCTCGTGATAAATGGGAGTAGGTTGTAGAGAATCGAGGATTGGAATGCATTGACGAAGTACAGTAACCATATGCTATAGAAGGATAATGTTAGCTGGATACACGCAGGGGTCGATCAGCCAGGACAAAAACATACTTGAGAAAGACTGCAACCAGCGTCGTTTTCGACCAGGTCAGAGTGACGGCCTCAACATCCTGAACACCTCGTTGGATGTCTTCATTAGGATACTCCGGTTGTGGCTCGTCATTGCCGTTGCTTGCAGTTGTATGATCGGTGGCAGAATGCTTTTCGTTTTCCTCTAATGTATTCATGGCGACCGAATTATCTGTGTTGTCGGTCGTTGTTCGACGAAAGGTAGCTGGCAACTTGGGAAACACTGCCATGGTTTCTGATCTGAAAATGAGAAAACAAAAGGTGACAAGAACTCAAAATTGGACAGGGAGCAAAGGGCAATCTTTGTGGCTATGAAGCACACCTATTGCTACGGATGCGGGCGACGAAAGTCCTTGCGCTATGCCGCAAGGAGGGATGTTGGTAAGGATAGTGGGGTCAAAATCAAGGGCCTCCAGTCAAGACCTATATTCCTCTTAAACTTCCATGATAGTTTCTTTCCAACCTTATTCCGTAGGCCAGTCCTTGTCACTGCCATGACTAATTGCCAGTTCCGCAAGCTTGGCCTCCCCTTCCAATGCTTTATTTAATCCATCAAGTATCTTTTCAGACACCTTCAACCTCCGCTTTGGAGAGTTTAGTGGGCGGCCAAGATCGTGCTTTGCCGCCAAGATAATCATCCTGAAGTATGATGGGGCCTTGGGATTGGAGCCTCGATCTTCAGCTGTCGCCATCCAATACTGGACTTGTCGCCATATACAACCTTCCAAGGAAAATAAATGTACAACAGTGAGTCCTCGCGTCTATATGATGTGCTGCTGCACCTGTGGAAGACATTCCACAAGCGGGCAACACGAACAGGTAAGTCAAAAGCTTCATACTTTATCCGTATCGTCTCACGAAGTAAGCCAGACAGTGATTTCCTAGCGCCTGCAGATTCACTGATTGGTGACCTGACCAAGCGGGCTGCTTGGTCTGTTTGGTGGGAAACTAAGGGGTGTGGCAGGAGTGACAAGTGGGCCAAGACCCAGTGGTTCATTTGTTGATATGCGGACATCTACACTGACGGCTAAATCTAATCAGATGATCTTTTGGATATTACTTGACGCCATCTATGAGCCAGATCGCTCCACAACCATGAACTAATGTGGCCGTGTGGGGTTTGTAACCTCAGTCAGGAATTTGATGGGTCCTTTCGGCGTGTACAAACTGGGTCGAATCTCCGCACCCTGATGGCGCTAAGAGAATCTTATCGCATCTAATCAGATGTCACTAGTTTCGCTTGGACCGCCCCGAAAGATGACAAAATGCGGGTCATGGCTGCAGCTACATGGGGGGTACAAAGCAATTTTCCAGCATCACAACTAGACAAGGGTAGAGAAGAAACTTATCAGATCGTCCAAGCCTGTAGGATAACCTAGACTAAAACCAGCGGATCCATTTGGAATAAAGTACCCATATTAACACAGTTCATATTAGCGGTATGTCAGGGCTAATCAGATCCCTCATATATTCCACGCTAGGAGCAATTTATGACGAATGTGGCAGCACTTCATCTGATAAGATGAAAACGCTACACAGGGGGTGGCAACTGGTGCTAAACATGAGCACGATTCTGTATTGCGCCGTAGAACAAACTAGGTTGGGAGGGGTCATCTGATTAATTTAGATTAAGCTGTCCTCCTCTCTGTCCCGGGGCAGCATTGCAACCAGCCTCTCACAGCTTCGAATTCGTCCAATTCGGCGGCCGTTTCTCCACAAACGCCTGGATGCCTTCGACAAAGTTGGGCTCACCAACGAGGCGAGAGTACCACTGATCAGCTAGAGTCGACACGGCGTCCTCCACGCTGCTTGCCTCCCAGCTCAACCGAACCCCTCGGCGGCCAACAATCAGCGCATCTGGGCTGTTTCTGCACATGTCTTGAGCAACTTGAACCGCAGCATGGGCAACATCGGCAGCAGAATCCACCACTTGAGTGACGAGACCCCATTCATAGAGCGTCTTTGCGCTCACGTTTCTGCCGGTCAATACGAGATCCATGGTACGTTGCAGTCCAAGGGTACGCGTCAGCCGCGGCAAACATCCCGCCACAGGAACTATCCCTCTCTTCACTTCGGGAAGAGAGAAGATCGCGTCCGAGGAAGCTATTACGAGATCGCAGTTGGCTACCATCTCCAAACCTCCTCCCATGCATATGCCGTTCACAGCTGCGATAATCGGCTTCTTGCCATCCCGACGGGGCAGTCCAGCAAGACCCGGCGCAGCCATGTCATTGACTACCCCCGCCTTGTTCATCTCGTTCCATTCTGCTCACGTCGACACTGATCAGCTCTTGTCCAAAGGAAAAATTCCGATGTCGAATAGAGAATAGAGAGTGACAAGCTTACCCTGTAGATCGGCCCCGGTACAGAAGGCTCTCTCAGTGCCTGTAATGATGCCAACCCATAAGCTTTCATCTTGGTCGAAAAGTTCCCAAATCCCTTTGATCTCCTGACTCGTAGCTTTGTCAATACAATTCAACTTCTCCGGTCTGTTTAGTGTGACCTGGACGATCCGGTCTTGCGGGAAAGAGACATGAAAATGCCGAAAATTTAAGGATCTCGATCTCAGAGACATTGGAGAGTGGGCCGGTGATTTGTCGGCAACGATTCAAGCAGGATGCATAATATTATTGGCAAGTTTGAGCAGCTTTCCTGGTTGACTTTATACTTTGTTGACCAGCATACGTGTCATCGACATCCTTAGCGTCTTCCTTTACAGAAAGTTTTTCGCCAGGCACCCTTGAGGCTCGATGCGATATCGGTGTCGGTCTGGCTACACAGTGCCTACCGAGGCCTAGTGAGACGATATTTCGAGTCAGCCACACAACCCGAGACAACATTTATGGTTCGGGTTTTGGCCCAATAGTAGAGCACACAAAACTACGCTTAATATTCGGTGCTGTCCTTCCCTAGCCTTGTTAGGGCATCTATATGAACTGTTTGCTCGGCCTTGGAAGCTCTTCCATTGAGTTTTCAATCCGATCTGAACTTCGTGTCACTACGTCCTTGATAAGACTGTAAACGACGAAAATTCGCCACGATGGTATCCAGCTCAACATCTTCACACAAGTATCCTCTAGTAAAGCTACCACACCCTTTTCTGACGGCATATCGAGTGCGCACCGTTGGCGAAGCGACGCCGGCCAGGCTCAACTTGACAATAGATGGCCAGCCTCCAGCTGGACAGTCTTTGCCCCAGCCGCTTCACCTCGACTCACTGTCATGGCTTGAATTGTCGTTTTTGCCCAAAGATGAGTGTCCGCCTAGTTCTGACAACAGTCCCTGGGCACGAGCGTGTCGAAGCCCACAGACCACCTTCCAGTGGACAGAGAACAGCCCACCTTCTCTGGGTCAGATCTGGAACGTGATCCATGCAATATATCTAGCTCATCCGACGTACGAGTATTTCAGACTTGCTCTGCATGGTGTAGATGGGGACGTCCTTCGGAATGAACTACTTTCTACTGGCTTAGGAGTCGAGCATCCGAAGCCATGGCCTCGCACTGACAAAGCGATAGTGCATTCTGAAGATTTGATGATTCTTCGAAGTGCATTCTGTGTGAAGATGCAGGCGCAGTGGGACAAGGCAGCAACAGGATATGAAGAAATGGTA
>WCAA01000151.1:0-24265 GCA_010623925.1 Antarctomyces pellizariae | reverse complement strand
ACTCCGTCGCTCCCTGCGCGTCCTGCATTATCGCTATATCGACTTAATTGCAACACATCATCTAGCTAATACACAAAGCAACATCTTCTTCACATGTACCAAGCAGTGGGTTGTCTGACCTTCGTCCAAATACAGTTTGAGCCACAATTTAAATCGCAGATTGAAAACGACACAATAGCAAATAGTATTATCTATTTACAATGTCGTAGATTTCGCATATCCCCCTCTACCTCATCCTCACTCTTTGCCTTCTTGCCCATACAGCTCAAAGCCTCGCCCTTCGTGTCTTGCACGATTTCCTCATCATCGTTGCTCTTTCATTTCCTAGTGACACAGTTTGAACGTACTCTAGTAATCGTCCCAAGCGTCGTCAGATTTAGCCGGTGGTAAGGCGGGTGAAATAGTAATCTTGACAGATAGATCGGTGGTCTAACCGAAAATGGCTTTAGTACGAAGGCCATGCGAGGCTGGATTTCCACGAAGAGCATGCACTACCTTACCTTGTGGAGTAGGCGGGGGTGATAAAATTGAGGGCGAACCATCGGATGGTTCCTGAAACGAAGGGATGACTTAATTTGTGGCACTTCATGATGAACTGTAACTATATAGATAGAGCGGAGGATAAGTAGGCGATGTTTGGAAACAAAATTGTGGTCGCTATTCTCGCGTCTTCAATATTTTTTTTGGATATCCCCATCATGAATCTAGTCTACTTGTTCATTGCTTTTGCCTGTCACGCTTCAAGTTCAACTGCAGAACCCCTTTACACCAATTCTTCAACCACCACTCACATTGCAACTTCAACGTCCTCAACTGCAAATAAGGCCCCAACGGATAGTAATATTCCAATTGTTCTTAAAAGCTGGTCAGGGTTAGGCTGTAAGCATAATCAACCTAATGCCCAGATATATTCATAGCGTCTAATTATCCTTAAGGCACAGGGGAAATGACTGAGGTTGATTTGTCAGCACTATATGGGTGGAATGTTACTTTTGACCCTAGACCATTTTCCAGCTTTAAACTCAGTCGCCCACTGAAAGAGAGAGAACAGCTTGATTTCAGTCGTATGTCGAAATCAGATGAGTGTGGTCTCTTCCTGCACTCGTATTGGCCACGAGATTCACTAGGTAAGGCGGATGTGAGAAGAAACCCACCAAATGCTAAGACAGAACAGCTGGATATGTTAATCTAAGCTCGTTTTATTGCGTTCGAATCTGGGTCAACTAGCTAGGACGCATCGCCCACCGGATGACTCCAAGTGTGGCTCCTACAGCACGGATCGGTAGAGATGGGTCGCTCATGGAAAGTCATAGAAGAGTGCTACACTTTACTTGAATTAAGAATAGACTCAGCCACTATAACCCATACCTATGTGTGGTGGCACTTTGTAGCACAAAATTGAGGTGGGCCGTGTTCACCGGTGACATCGGGTGGTAGCCAGCAGATTGCTGCTCTTTCAAATTGCGAGCCATTATTTCCGTCAACTTATTACCACTCTCACTCACGGGCATAGATGGCAACCGGACGTGGGATTAGAGCCACAGTTGAATTCGCATCTGAGACGTAGTCTTAGTTTCAGAGCGACGACGATTTACACCACGCCAACGTCGTCTATGGCTCTCCTCACAACATCGTCAGCCACAATTGGCAACCGCAATTTGTCGCCCTTTGCCCACGTGATCTTAACAGTTTTTGGTTCACCCGCGGAATGTATCTAGTGCCAAATCTGGAATAGTGTGTTTATGACTAATACCGGAAATGTTCATGGAGCCACTCTCGTCCAAGAAGTCAGCCACAATTAGCAACCGCAATTTGAGCCACAGTTTAAATCGCAACTTGAAAACGACAATAGTATTATTTATCTTATGACTGTCGTAGGCCCCGCATTTCCCCCCTCTACCTTCTCATCCTCATTCTTTGCCTTTTTGCTCACATAGTTTAAAGCCTCGCCCTTCGTGTCTTGCACATTTTCCTCATCATCTTCGCTCTTCCGTTTCCTGCTCACACAGTTTGAACGTGGTTCTTCAATATAATGAACATCCTGAAAATGGGCCCGGGAGTCTGAAGCGTTCATGAGTGGTACGTGACATGAGGGATGTGGACATTCTTTTTTTGCGCTAGTCTCAAGGTGCTTGTCAATATGATTGAGTAGCGTGGGCTTCGTCATCCATTGCTGCATCCTTTGTGATGGAGAAAGGGTCTCATCGCCTACGCAGTATGGACAGTAACCTGCGATAGCAAGCGTGTAGCGAAAAGTAAGGAGCCCGCATCTCATTGTTAGATTTTCAAGATGCCATTTGCAATGATTGCCCCAGTCATCCTCACTGCTGCTCCACTTGCAACATGCATAGCAGAACTCAGCAAATGGGAGCTTTCGGTTCCGAAGCCGGCGGGAGTATGTGCTAGGCTTTTGACTTTGGCCATCTCGCAGCTCGCGTTGGCGGCAATTATGTATGTGCTTCGAGCGCATCGGAAGACTCAACCTAAATCAGTTAGCTTTGATTAACTTAGAATTGCATCTTATGCTTACTCTGTTATAACCGTCGGACAGTTGTTGCAAGGGCATACTCCATCAACAGGCCGTTCATCTGGTCGATATGCCACTCGGTTATCATCAATACATAAACTGCATAGATCTTGTAAAACAGCCTGCCCTTCTTTGCTCTGTAGATCTTTAGTAACTAATAATGCATTTGCGATACGATTGCGTTCCGGCATAAGGTGGCGGATCAAAGGAAACTTGCTAGCTGGTTTTGGTAAAGTTTCATCATCCTCTCCTTCTTGTTGCAATTGCCGTTGAGCCTCTTCATCGAAACTACCAGAGAACCACTTCTCTCTATGTGACGCGCGAGCTGATCGCAGTAGATTACTTTTTTCAGTGTATATTTTCTGTCGCTCTTTGAACTGGGCTGAGCCTTTGTCAGGATTTGGAGGTATCTTTGCCGTCGCCTCCTTAATGCGCTTATTTAGCTCTTGAACTTCAGGCTGTCGATGAAACTCATCTTTCTCTTTGCATGTAAGGTCTCTGGGGGCGTTCTGGTCACGTCGATGACCTATGCTGCATAACACGTCGATGTGTTTGGTAGATCCAACTTTGTTAGAGAACAAAGCAAATATATTTTCTTTAACAAGCCCTGACCTGTAGTATTCCTCATATACAGCATCGCTTTTCTGACCCATAACTTGTTTGCGTATCTGAGGATCTTGACACAATTAGAAGATATTAAGTATGATATAGATTAAACTCACCTTTAATCTTATTTGCAACCCCAGCGCGGATTGCATGAATCTTCACATTGTCCCTGTAGCCAGCACGTTTTCCAAGAGAAACGATTTGATCTCGGAGAGATGCGAATGTCAGTGCCCTATTTTCGTGTACGCCATTTGAAGATGCCATCCGAAGGACAGGACGGTCAAGGGCTTCGTCTTTCCATTTTAAAGTCCACGAATCTCTTCCTCTTGGCACGCGAGCCTTCAAAAGCTTTTCTAAAGTCTCGAAGTGTTTGAAAGCATTGTCAGCTATTGCCATAGTAAAAAAAAACATCACTCCGTTATCTTGCAGATCGTCTGTTGACTCCATAACGATCTCAAGGCTGTGTCTAGTAAGCATTGCCCACAGTGTTCTGTGAAGTTACGTACTTATCATTCTCATCATCACGTTTTCCTTTCAATAATCGCTGAACTACTACAAGCTTAAAAGTGAAACTGCCATTGGCCTCTCGTAACAAGTGAACACGGCAATCCTAATTAGTTAGCAAATTATCGCACTATTTAGACTTAACATACCTTTGAAGCAATTGCTTCATTTGTTCCCCTATAAGAGCTTGACTCTACACAGGCACCACCTCTAGCGCCACTATTGGCAAAGAAAAGCAAGGCGAACGATATCTGGAGCCTACAGCGCTCATGTGGATAGTCATGATCGTCAGAACACCACAGATATGTTATTAATGTTGTCAGGTCTGTGTCAGTAACCAAGTATTTGTTGCGTTTCTTTGTGCTTAGACCAAGGTTGTCCTTTAAAGATCCCTTGATATACTATATATATGTTAATTAACGTTTGATGGAAGGGGATTATAGATCATACACTAGCAACATCACTGACAATGTCCTTA
This sequence comes from Antarctomyces pellizariae, assembly GCA_010623925.1. Taxonomy (NCBI): domain Eukaryota; kingdom Fungi; phylum Ascomycota; class Leotiomycetes; order Thelebolales; family Thelebolaceae; genus Antarctomyces; species Antarctomyces pellizariae. Next base: position 20,150 of record WCAA01000151.1, on the reverse strand, counting down.
GCAAGCTTAGATTTTGTAGCTCGGGCATGATAGCCAACATATCGGTGCCACATATTAACAATACTGTGGACTGTCGGAAGTTCCTCAATTCGACCATATCGTGATAAAGCATAGTATTCAACAAAGTCTTTATACAGAGCGCTGTTGTGTTGTAGCAATGACTCTGTCTCTGTATCCTTTGCAGCTAGAAAACTAATATATCTGTTAGTAGCACCATACACAGTGTTGAGTCTCACGTACTTTTGGAATACCTCTCCCACGTCCACGTGCCTGACTTTAGTAGCGCCAGAGAGATATTTTTGTTCAACCTGACCTATTGCATTCTTTTCCTCAGATGTTTTCTGCTTCAAGTAGCCTCGTGACTGTGCTAGAGCAGCTTGTTCTTCTTTAGAGAGAGTTTTCCGCCCCATAGTCCCAGGGTCCTTGAAAATAAATAAAGAATGTTGTAGATGGTAGAATTCGAAATCTAAACATGGCGGGAGCGTTCCTTTTATACCATTTTCAAGCTCCCCCCAGCTCACCCTCGCTCACCCTCGCTCACCCTGCTCACCCTGCTCACCTTCGCTCGCCCAGGTACCGGATTATCCATAGCCATCCAAAGTCGCGGTGCATCGCGTTCATCGCGTCTCAATACGAGGCCCACTTCGTGCGTGTTGACGTGGCCGCCATCAGGTAGCTGAGGGGGATAACCGGATTATCGTGAGGCATCAAAAACTTGAGGGCGGCGACGCTCACCCGCTAGTCCAAATGGCACTGTCCTGAGTATTAATCCACTGAAAGCTCCAGATCGGTGGATTAGTAGTTGGGTGGGTGACCACCAGCGAATACCCACTGTTGTATGTTTTTTGGATTTCCGTTTTTGCTATGACGGGCTTGGGCACTTACGTACTTTTTTAAGCGGGTTAGACAAGGCTAAGCTACCTCAGCTACAGGGCCCCAGTATGTTGACGAAGTGGATAACACAGCCGCCGCTCAAAAAGGAACTGCAGGGCTAAAGCCGACGACAACATACAGATCAGTAATTATTATCTCTCCTCCAGCATCATTTCGACTTCTCCTTCTCCAGCTTCACACCTAACACTCCAGCATTTCTCCCTCCCTCCAAAGTTATCTTCTCACTCATTTCTTCTGCATTTACTTCCTTTTTTTGGTTTCCCCTCACTTCCACATCCCCTCTACCTAATTATCTCCTACATCTTGCCCCTCCCTGTCCCATGTTCATCCCGCAGAGCAGTGCAACTGTCCGTTCTTCTCTTGGTTCGCCTTTCACCTTTCACTGACATGGACGCTCGCTCTCTGAGGCATCGATGGTTGATGCACGGCGAAACTTGGCGCCTGGTGCAGATAGCAAGGTCAAATATCATTATGGTGCGAACCCCAAAATTGTGGGCACCAGCAATACACAATCAATCACTACGAACGAAGGGGCCAAGTAAAGCGCTAACCACCATCGGGACAAACGCAGCCAGCAACCTCGGCAGAAAGATCGTTTCTATTACGAGGTAAATTTCTGTTTAGATATGATATGATACGGTACTTTCTACTGACACAACTCCGCGCGCCGGCTTGAAACAAAACTGCCAAAGAAATGGTGATCCCTGTGTGGGTATATCTACGTCCTGAACACCAGCTACCGGTGCCCATCACCCGTGCCACCATGCCACCTATTCTCTTTTTATCCCTATTTTCGGAGCGATGACTCTGAAACGACGACTCTGCGATGACAAAGCTGAACTCCGAGCTGTGATCCCCACTTTTTATAAGATGCGGTCGCTTTCGCATTATTTTTTTGAACTTCTTTTGCTCTATTCGTCACTCTTCCTGTTCCCTCTTCCTCGTCACATCGCTGATGTCGCCCAATCTTATCTTGGCGCCGCCATCTCGTCTTTTACTTGTTGGGTTTCACACTTGGAGCTGGAGCTCAACAAGCGCACTTCGATTAGTATTCGTTTCCTTTCCCGTCCCTCAATTCGCCTCTCGCATCCTAAAATCAACATTCGACGAGTGGTGTCTAATAGGCAGTGGCAACATCGGGTACATACTCTGCTCCAACAACGGATCAATATTCTTCTTCATCTCATCCTGCAAGCTTGTCGAGCTACCACTCCTCTTACCAAGCTTGCCCAACCATTCCTCAGCAGACACGATAGTTCCCTCCACCACCCCCGAAACCTGGGACATCATATCCAGCCCCTCCTTCGCAAGCACAATAACCTTCCTCGCCCCCTCCCTCGCTTCCAGATCAGCAGCATTGCCCAACCCTTCTCTTTGTCCGTCCTCCGACTGGCGCGGCGTGTCTGCGTTCGCCATCTGAAACCTCTGCGGCAGGCTCGTCAAATGTCTTCGAACCAACATGGCAGCATTCTCCGGCAGCGCACCACCGGCATATTTGCTAACCACATCCACGACCTCTTTCAGTGTTTTTAATACATCCTTCTTTAATGCCGCAATTTTTGCCACGGTTGCTTCCCTCTGATATGCTGCCTCAGCTTCCGATAACGGCACCGCCGAATTCTGCGAAGGGCCATCGTCGGAGAGGAGGGATGACAAAGCGGATAGGACTTTGGAAATGTGTTCGTTGGCCCATTGGAGGAGGTTAAGACAGTATCTTAACGAGCGCAGAGATTCGTCGGACATGGCTATACTCAACCCACTTGTCGTGAGGATGAGTTTCTGTTGCCAGGCCTCCGAGTTCGGGTCATTCTCATCGATCTTCTGCAGAGATGTCTGAGAGTTGTTATGGCTGTTATATATTGAAGGGGTTCGCGATGGGTTGTGCGATGGATTGTGAGATTGCGATAAAGTCGTGTTGGTAAGGCTCGAGTAAGGAGGACTCTTGAATTCGTCGTAAGCAGGTAAGCTCTCCACAAAACTCGCAGCACTATCTCTTCGCGACGGGGTGGTGTGGGTGGCTACCTGAGATTGTCCTGGTTCTGAACGGTAGCTATATGTGCTCGCGTAGGAATTCCTTGGGCTCGTTGCATCGCCATTGTTGTCCTCGCGCATCTTGCGGCGCTTGGTGGACTGCTCTTGGGCGGCGTTAGAGGGCCGATTGTGGTTCCGACGACGGCCGCCGAGGAACCAGCGCACGCCGCCTTCGACGCCCGTTACGCGGCCGAGGGTACCGGCTTTGTTGACTACGGGTGTGACGCGACGCTCGACACATTCGGCCGTGGTCTTGAAATAGGGGCTATAATTCTTTCCCGCTGAGTAACTCGCGGCCGTCGTCCTAACAGCCGGTCCAATCAACGGATGGCTCGTCAAGAGAGAAAGCAACGGTTCTGGCTGACTTGATGCCTGACGTCTATGTCCCTGCTTACCATTCCTGGATGCAGAAGGAGGGGTCTGCACAAAGTCTGAAGGAGAATCAGCCGGTGGACTTGACGAGGCACTGGTGATATGGAAAGAGGATATACCGGCACGAAGGTCTCCCAGAGCTTCGGCAGCCATGCGCACATCTGGATCATCAATGGAGAGCACACTGTCGCCTCGACGGCCGCAACTGTCATCGATATCCATAGAACCAGGGCTGTCGACTCCGCGGGCGCTGCGTAGCGAGGGAGAGACATTGAGGGATGTGGCCGAGTTGGACGGGTTTTGGTAGTATGAGACGAAAGGATTGGATGAGGGCCAACTGGTTGGTGGTTGGTATCGAGGCTGAACGGGCTCTGGAGGCTCAACCGGTTGCGGTAGAGAGGAGTTTCTCATCGAAATCATTGACGGTACCCTTGGACGGTCATCTACAGAAAGAGCTTCGAGTTGTGGTATGGGCGGGAGAGTTATGCGTTCGTGGGAGTGGTAGGAGGGCGGGTCGTCATATGCTGGCATGTGATTGTCTGCCATTGTGGTGTTTATCGCCGAGAAGGCGCCTATTGAGAAGCTTATCGCTGATGAGATTATGCACGGTGGGCGCGGGATTGTGTAAATGCTTGGATGATGTGGTAATCGCTAGTATATGGTCTTCTATGGTGGCTCTTCTCGTAGGTTAAGCTGGTCGATCGCAGGTGCTAAGGAAATAGCAGCCTAGCAAATTAAGCTGCCCTGGCGGGCAAACAGTTAGTATCGATTTGTTTTTAAATGTAGATAAAATTTAAATGAATGAATGCGATGTTCGACTTTTGTGTAAAGCAGTTGTTGTCGTCGATGTCGACAAATACTGGACGCTAAGTGAAGGTTGTGGTCGAAGTGCAGTCCCAGGCAGTGGAGTCGGAGTGGTGCTCGGTGACGGAGTTGTCAAGTGGTTCGCTCGTTAATCTGGGCCTGCTAGTCCACAGCAGGGCGTCGGTTGGGGGACGCGGCTTGATCTGCTGACCCGCTGCAATTCCCACCAAAACGTAGACACCTGTAGTGGGTCAATTTCACGTGCCAGGGGCAGAAGTGAAAGAAGACAGCAGGGAAAAAGAAAGATTCGAACTCGGCTCAGACGGAAGTTCGACTCCTCAGCTTAAAGTTTGCTGTCACAGGCGAAGGGAAGGGTTAGACAAGACAAGTTTTGCACATGCCAAACCGTGACAGTGACAATGACAATGACAGGGGCTCCAGACACAGATCCAGGGTCGTCCAACCAATCGTGAATCGGCACTCTTTGCAGCAAGCCTTCGCCATCCATTGACTGCTGATCGCATCAATTCGTGTCCGCCTAGTCGTCGCTTTAGAGTTTCCGATCTTGTGTTTTCGATTTCCCAAGCTCTCTCTCGTCCTAAATTTAGCACCTAGTCGTGGCCGACGATTTCGCTCCACCTCGGCGCAGCGCCCCCTTGCCACCTTTTTGTTTCTCTACTGGTCGGCTTGGACCGAGGAGTACTTAGCAATTGTGGAACGGAAGAAATCGAACGCAAAAAGATAGAGGGACCGAGTCCAGAAAAAACAAAACATATAGCAATTGCCCGTTTCGATCGGGCGACCTCCGGGTTATGAGCCCGGCGCGCTTCCGCTGCGCCAAATTGCTGCTTGTTTATTTATCTTGTCCCAATATTGTTTATATTTTCAATTTACAAAAAATATATCGTCGTTTCCTTCGATTTCGAGTTGCTTCCCATAACCCTAAACTTCCCTTCTTCCTATCTAAACTCCTGACTTGCGTTAGCCATCATAAGCTCGCTGGTTCAGTGCACATAAGAAATATATAACTAGACTTCTTGATGGTGCATAGGCACACCCTCTTTTACTTTCATAATGGGTTGGCCTAACGGGAAGGACTAAACCAATACTGGTCATTGCAGACACTGGAATCTGGATCCAAAACCTCGCGAACAAGGCCAAGGAGAATTACTGTCTGGCTTGTAAGAATATAGGGTCCTGGACTTGTGAGTATCATCTGACTTGACCAGGAGACAAAAATATTCGTCGTTAATCTTCAACAGCCTGTCCTTGTAATTTTCTACTCCCTAGTCCTGCCAGGTGGAAGTTGCAATCCAAGTAGAAACTACAGAAGTGCAAGCAATCACATTCACGTAACACACACGATGAATAGATGGGTTGTTTCTTAAATTGATATATTCTGTACGCGAAGTGATGTATGGACCCTCTGACGCCGGGAAAGCAATCTGTCGCACTCCTCGAACTAAAAGTCCTTGGTGACGATGCCTGGCCAGCTCTTTATGGTTCCATGTCTCGTCTCCGCACCGCGAAATCGCAACACTTGTCAAATGAGGTCTAGGTTGACGCAGCATAACGCTTTGTCGGTTAAGATAATGTCAAGCAGCACTGTCTAAAAGGGCGCGTTGAAGAGAAGAAACAGGGACTGCCCGGACGAAAGAAGTTTTATAGCGATTACGCAAGGCTGAGATTTGCGCTAACCGAGCTCTGCCTGGCGAGGCTGCAGTAGGAGTGGTGGCCTTGGCGCCTTGTTTCGATCTTGAGGTGGCCTGGCTGGGCGCTGAGCGGCTTATGCCGCACGGACAGCCCAAACCACTACCTTGGAGCTTCATCGTGGGGGGCATCAAGAAGGGGATACACGCGCGCATAACGACGACTACACAACACTGCCGGCCGATGATATAAAATAACACTTCAAACATATACACACTGGCCGTACGGCCTCACAATCATGGCTTCCGCCGTATTTTTCCTTGATCTGAAGGGCAAGGTAAGCTCAGTCGCAAGCAGTTGCTTGTCCCAGCGCTGACAGCTCAATAGACCCTCTTGGCTCGCAACTACAGAGGCGACCTTCCCATGTCCGCCGTCGAGAACTTTCCCATCCTCCTTAACGACGCCGAAGAAGAGTCTAGTGCAGTCCCACCATGTTTCTCATCAGAAGGAATCAACGTACGCTCTTCCATCCACCACCTACCACATAACCGTAGATAAGAAGACCTACCTAACACCTGTCCAGTACCTCTACATCCGCCACAACAACCTTTACCTCCTCGCCCTCACAAAACGCAACACCAACGCCGCGGAAATTCTCCTCTTTCTCCACAAAATTGTCGAAGTCTTCACAGAGTACTTCAAAGAGCTCGAAGAAGAATCCATCCGCGACAACTTCGTCGTCATCTACGAGCTGCTAGACGAGATGATGGACTTCGGGTATCCGCAGACCACCGAATCAAAGATCTTGCAAGAATACATCACACAGGAGTCCCATAAGCTGGAAGTTCAGGCCAGACCGCCGATTGCGGTTACGAATGCTGTCAGCTGGAGAAGCGAGGGGATTAGGTATCGGAAGAACGAGGTGTTTTTGGATGTGGTGGAGAGCCTTAACCTCCTTGTCTCATCAACAGGCAACGTCCTACGCTCTGAGATTTTGGGCGCCGTAAAAATGAAGTGCTACCTCTCCGGCATGCCCGAGCTGCGTCTGGGATTAAACGACAAAGTCATGTTCGAGACTACCGGTCGCGCCACACGCGGAAAAGCTATCGAAATGGAGGATGTCAAATTTCATCAATGCGTGCGTCTTTCACGTTTCGAGAATGACCGCACGATCTCGTTCATCCCTCCCGACGGAGAGTTTGAGTTGATGTCTTACCGCCTGAACACCCAAGTCAAGCCACTGATCTGGGTTGAGTGTGTAGTTGAAAATCATTCAGGAAGCAGAATCGAGTATTTGTTGAAGGCGAAGTCACAATTTAAGAGAAGAAGCACAGCAAACAACGTCGAGATCATAGTCCCCGTCCCCAACGACGCGGACTCCCCTCGCTTCAGAACCAATATCGGGACTGTCCACTACGCGCCTGAAAAGAGTGCAATTGTATGGAAGATCAAGCAATTTGGAGGGAACAAAGAGTTTTTGATGCGCGCGGAACTGGGGTTACCGTCGGTGAAGGGTGATGATGAGCAGGGTGGAGGTATGATGGGTGGATTTGGAGGTAGCATGGGTGGTGTGGGACAAGGGAAGGGCGCCAAGCGTCCTATCCAAGTGAAGTTTGAGATCCCGTATTTCACGACGTCGGGTATTCAAGTCAGATATTTGAAGATTATAGAGCCGAAGGTATGCCAACTTTTCTTTTGCGGTGGCCGAGTGATTGCTAACCGGTTTACAGTTGCAATACCCATCTCTCCCATGGGTTCGCTATATCACTCAGTCGGGCGACATCGCCGTGCGTTTACCAGACGTGCAGGGCGTCTGAGCGTAGGCGTTGAGCATCGAATACCCAGTCGCCCAATGACACACCTTCAAAAGTTCTCGTGGCTGTTTGAACTACGAGATAAGGGTTCCTGTCCCTCGAGAAGTTCTGCCAACTTCTACTCACAAACTAGCCGGCCAGGTGGCAACGACTCAAGACAGAGCACGCAGAGCGCCGAGGTGGTACGTTGACGCAAGGGATGGCCGGCGAAGAGAAGGTTGGCGGAGGAATCATGATAGCGATGAGCGGTTTCCTTGGGGCGCATGTTGAAGGAGTTCTTGATTGTGTTAGGTTGCACATATTAGAGCAGCGTGAAGAGAAGACAAAATATAAGAATATTTCACATGGGCCGGCATTGAACCATGGACAGTTGTTTTCAAACATCATATTTCTGTACTGACATATTCTACCAAGACCGGTCCACATTGCCAGCTTGCTAAGCGATCAGATGTGTAAGGCCCAGGCACATCACCTTAGCTTTGACGTTTTCTAACTTTGATCTTTTGGGAGAAAGCGGCGATACCTTCTGCTTCTTGACGCTCGTTTTCTGATCGCCCTCGCTTCCACTACCCGTAGCAGTCGTCAGATGCTGAACACCTACCTTTGGCTCGCTTTTGGGGTGGGGGGTGGGGGGGTGCTATATGGCTCCTGAGCCCACACCCTCTTCGCCTTCTGGTAGATATGTCATCCCAAATCAAACTCTTGTCTGATCTTCACCACGTAAACATGCACCTCCTCCGGGCTCCAGGGCGTCGGCGGTCCGAACTTTGTCAACAAAAACCTAACATTATTAGCGCGCAAATCACCGTTAATCAATTTCATGATCTCACATCAACCACTATTCCATACCCTGCTTCAACCCCACCAGCCCAATTCGCCCTGCGTCCTTGTAGACGGGGTGCCTTACCCAGCCATCAATCGGCGCTATGTAGGTCTTATCGTGCACGTTGGTGAACCCTGCCGCAGAGATGCTGATGCGCATGGTGTCGTATTGGTTCATGGGTTTGCCGTATGCGGTGCCGCAGTCTCTGAAGAGGGTGCTGATGCTGAAGAAGAGAGAGAAGAGGGGGAGGGTAGTGTCGTCGCTGTAGATGTCGGGATCTGTCTCATTTATTCGAGCCAGCCGCTGGGGGGCAGGTTGCTGGGTGTGTTAGCTTGGAGGTATTGTAAAGTGACAGCGAGGAGGGAAAAACTGGTAAGCTTACCTATACAGCTCCCGCCACTCATAGAGAAGGAACGAAGCATAAGGCGGAGGTGGATGAGGTCGAACTTGGTGTTCTATGTCCACGGCTTCGTGTTGCGCCAACTAGTTAGCCAAGGTCTCTATTTAAGCGAACGTGAAAATAATGAACATATAATCAACCTCTACTTGGCAGTTAGGCGGCACACAATCCTACAGTGGTGGCAAAAGATCAACCCCAGTGACCGTCATTGTCTCGTATTAGTATTTGTTCTCTAACCACTTCCTTCTCAGCTTACAATTCGGGAACGCCTCCGCCACATCAACAACCCAACCTCCATCTCCACACCCCAAATCCAGCGCCTTCTGAGCCTTATTATCCACTCACTATAAAGCAGTGGGTTCGGGGCTTGGCTATCAAGCGCCTTATAGTAGATATGGCTCGCGGCAGTAACCTCAAGCTGCTTCTCGTCAACAGGGATATAATACCCGTCGTCTTTTACAGTTGAGTACTTGCCTGAATTCGCAATATACCCACGATATATAGAGCTGCTGACTGAGATGGCGGAGATGGAGTGGGTTTAGCCTGTATGCGGAGTCGGCGTCGAAAGTGTCGTCCTGGGATAAGTTAGTCGTCAACAAGTTGACGGAAAGCACCGGGAACTTACGACATCCGTGACCTTGTCGATGTTTTCTGGTAATGGCTGAGTAGGAACGGGAAGTGCTGGGATTGGGGATTTGGCCGCTGGACTGCCAGCTGAGGTCGTCGCTTTTGGTTATTGAGATGCTCTTGGAGAGGTTGATTGTGAGTCGGCCGAGCCAGGGGCTGGCTCATTCTTATGTGCTGCTTCACTTGTAGAAACCATGCTGATTGCAGGTCTCACAAATGCTGAAAAGGATCTGTTGGGTAAGATGCTTGATCCTTATGTTCTTGTCTGTATAATTTCTGCAGCGCATTGAGCGCTTAGATTGTGTTGGAAAGGGAAACCCTGATGCCAACCACTCGTGACAAGGTTTGATGCACGAAGCAGCATTCATCACGTCTTCCGCGGTCTTGGGACAGAGCGCTTCAAATCACGAACCGACCAGCTCGTTAGAATCGATATACTAGCCCGTAGGCTGAACTTTTTCATTCAATAATATACAACACTAATCCTGCCCTGTGGTTTAAAACTTCCTTTGGCTGGCCGACCATGAACTCCAGACTCCTCGCTATGCATGGATATGCATCATCCGCAAATACAAACGGCTTCTGGTACTAGGTCAGATCATCTACGGCCACGGCCGGCACCAGCACCGCCCATCATACCACCCATCTGCTTCATCAAAGTGTTCATATCCATACCTGCTGGCATACCCGGCATTCCACCACCTCCACCACCGCCACCAAACATCTTCATCATACTCGACAAATCTGGCATACCGCCACCTCCAGCGCCTCCCATGCTGGCCAGCCTCTTTTGCATAGCCGCCATCTGCTGCGCCTTATTCGCGCCACCCATTGCACCCTGTGACTTTTGCATGTTCTTGAGGTTACCACCCATCTTCTTCGCCATACCAGCCATCATCTTGTGCTGGGTCAGGATATCCTCAACTTCACGGACAGAAGTGCCACTTCCACGAGCAATGCGTGTCATGCGCGTTGGCTGCTCGATCAAGATCTTTCCATCCGAGTCCAGTTCCTTGACCGTCATGCTGTCGCAGATATAAATCATGCGCTTGAGCTTCAAGGATCCCTCTTCGTCATCCATGCCCTGCATCATGCCGCTCATGCCTGGGATCATACCGGCCATTTTGGAAAGGGGTCCCATCTTCATGATGTTGCCGAGCTGGTCTCTCAGATCGCGGATTGTGAAGACGCCTTCTGCAATGTGCTTCATTGTGTCCTTCTGGTCCAGTTTCAGTGATTGGACGTGCTCAACCAAGCCTTGCATATCGCCCATTCCTAACAACTTTGAGACGAATTGTTGTGGTGCGAACCGTTCAAGGTCTAACATGTGTTCTCCAGTACCGATGAAAACAATTGGCGTCTTTGTTGCTGCGACTGCGGAAATAGCTCCTCCCCCACTTGCGCTTCCATCGGTCTTAGTGATGATGATGGCTCCAAAGTCAGCAGCCTCCTTGAAAGCTCTACTCTGTGCCTCAGCCTGCTGTCCAATACTAGAATCCAAAACCATAATAGTCTGATCCGGCTTCACTGCCTCCTGGATATCCCTCATCTCGTCGAACAGAGCCTCTTCCTGTCTATGTCTCCCAGAAGTATCCACGATAATGATATCGAACCTCTCCTTTTTGAATTTATCCACACCCTCCTTCGCCACCACAGCTGGGTCAGTTTGTGTGAGCGACCCATAATACGGAATCTTCGCTTTCGTAGCATTCTGCTTCAACTGGTCAAAGGCACCAGCACGGAAGGTATCCGCACAAACCAAACAGGCCTTAAAGCCCCTAGACTGATAATGCCTCGCCAGCTTCGTACACGTCGTCGTCTTTCCCGCACCCTGCAAACCAACAAACATAATAACATTCGACTTCCCTTTCTTCGGCTTGAAAGGCTCCGCATGCGGATCAACGAGTTTGACGAGCTCGTCATAAACGGTCTTCTGGATCAGGCGCTTCTTGTTGACACCTGGCTCCGCATCTTTGAAGTTGACCGCCGATTTGATCGATTTACGGAGGTTGCCGACGAGTTTGACGTTTACATCGGCTTCGAGGAGGGCGGAGCAAATCTCCTTAATCATGCCATCGAATGCCTATTGCTGTTAGCTGTCGGCCCAAGTGATATGTGGCATCAGTTCACACCTTCTCATCCAAATTAGCTGAGCGCGTAAGATCGTTAAGAGCGCCATTAATGCGACGACCCAAATCTGCTAAGACCATGGCGTTTGGATTGTTGTTATATAAATGCGCCTAGATTGGCTGTTGTTAACCAGTCTCCTTACTAGCGCACGTCTCTGGCTAGATGTTGGAGATCGCGGGGCAAGCGAGGTGCTGACGTTGTTCCGGCACCCTCCACAGCCGCCTCTTATCGCCAATAATAGGATTATCCGGGCTTATCGCAAAAAGTGAAAGTTGCTGCGAGGTCGAAAATAATACAGAACAGCAGGTGTCGCAACGACCCAGAAAGTAAATAAATCAACTCCGTAACACAACCACATACAATGGCCGGCCCAATTAGAACTAAGCGTAAGGCGGGCGAGAGCATGAAGGGGCGTCCAAAGAAGCTGGTCAGAAAATTCAAGAAGCAAACCGACTACGACTCTGGATCTGGCGACGACGACGAGATCCCAGCCGACCAGGACTTCAAGTCTGTCAATCTTGCGGATTCGGAAGTAGAGGGGGATAAGCCGGCACAGAAGAAGCGCGACACGCACGTCGCCGCCGACTCAGACGATGAGAATATGAACGACGAGCCAAACTTGGAGGATCTTTCTGGATCCGAAGCCACAGATGCATCGAACTCAGATTCCGACAGCGATGCGGCCAGCGAGAGCGAGGGAGAGCAGGATCCAAATCATATAAAAATCAGGAACAAGCGCAATGATCCAGAGGCGTTCGCGACATCCATGAGCAAGATTTTGGGCTCGAAGCTGAGCGCGAGCAAGCGTAGCGACCCTGTGCTGGCAAGATCTATCACGGCGGCACAGGCGTCGAAGGAGATTACGGATTTGGCGTTGGAGAAGAAGGCGAGGCAGAAGCTGAGGGAGGAGAAGAAGGCTGCTATGGATAAGGGACGTGTTAAGGACGTGTTGGGCGCATCGACTGCCTTTGATTCGGCGAACAAGGATGGAGAGCCAACCGAGACTGTGGCGCAGATCATGGAGGAGGAGAAGAGATTGAGGAAGACGGCACAGAGAGGTGTGGTTCGCATGTTCAACGCTGTTCGTGCTGCGCAGATCAAGGGGGAGCAGGCTGCTAGGACAGCAAAAACACAGGGTGTTGTTGGTCACGGAAGGAGAGAGGAGAAAGTCAACGAGATGTCCAAGCAGGGCTTCCTGGAGCTCATCTCTGGCGGTGGTGGTGGATTGAAGTCTGGTGGCATTCAAGAGGCATAAGCATAGCATTTCGATATCCATTTGGCGCAAGCGGTACGGAACGGCGTTCAGGGGTTACGAAGAGTGTACCGGAAAAGCTCCTGCTGTAGTCTTTTGCTTTGTAATGTTACAATTGCCCGAAGAGGGCCCCACCCTCTATGTTTTACAAATGCCTCATATCGCTAACCCAAGGTATCATGCGCTATTATCATACACTCTGCCATATTCTTACTTCGACTCAAAGTCGCTCGCCTGCAGGTTCCTGGTCATGGAAGGGAGTTTCACTCTCAATCCATCAAGGTCCTTGGTCATCTTGACCTGGCACCCAAGTCTCGACGTCTCGGTCAAGCCAAACGCAAGGTCGAGCATGTCGTTCTCATCATCATCTGGCTCCCCCATCTTGTCGTACATCGCCTCGTCCTCAATAATGACATGACAGGTCGAGCATGCGCAGGAGCCTCCGCAGGCACCTAAGTGATGTTAGCGGGTGTCCATAGCCGGCTGGTCAGGTAGCATACCCTCCATCTCTACATCGTTTTCCTGTGCGATATCCAGAAGATTGTCTCCCTCTGCGACCTCAAATGTCTGCTCATCTCCGTCCTTATCGATGAAGGTGATGTGAAGTCTGAGAATCCGTTAGTTATGTGTCTTGGTTGTGACGCGCTCAGATGCGGCTTACTCCTCTCCTGGCTTTGGCGGGTCGAGGTGGTTGTGGAATGAGGCTGGCGAGTTTGAGAATGCTCTCAATTCCTCTCTTCTGCCATAGCCTCCTACGCTTCTGGATACCAACTGCTGAATTGGTCTATATGTAGTTGTCGCAATCGTGGTTGTGAACGCCCTTCTCGATGACGTCGATGCGGCCTTCTGTGCAGCCTGAACAACAACTCTCGCACCTCCCACAGCGCCCTTCGTTGTCGACATTCCGAAGTTTATCATTATTTCTATGCTGCCCGCGTCGATTTGTTGTTGCGTCGCTGTCACTTTTCCACCCAGAACCCCGATCCGCGGTCTAAGATTCTTATCGGGATTGCCTCACAAGAAATTATAGGCGAGCTTCGATAGGCTGGACATACCTGTTGCAATAACCAAGGTGCACCACCCCAGTTCACGAAACCGTCTCTGACAGCGGGATTCCCGATTACGAACAAAACAATCATGGCGACTTCACGAGATGGTCCGAATCCGTTAAGACCTTATTATATCCCTCCAAGCATAGGATTCCCGCCTGAAGCTCCATCGCCGAGCTCTGCCCCACGATCAGCGGGCAATGGAACGAGCACCTTCTACGCGTCATCCGCGAGGGATATATTCGGCGATATCGACTACAGCGACTATGTTTCCGACGACAACAAGAGCATGCTGGATATGATACGGCAGATACTAGATGAGGCGATGTACAAATACCTAGCGGTGCTGCTGGCGCAACCATTCGATGTCGCGAAGACGATATTACAAGTCCGGAGCCAGGGGATGCTTTTAAATGGCGATGCGCCTACTGCGCCGAAGAAAAATACTAAGGGAGGAGCTTCGGGCTTCATGGAGAGCCGTTACGAAGATGTGAGTAGCTATGCTAAACGCTCGCGGGCTTCACATGCTAACAGACGTCATAGTTTCCTTCGGACGATTCAGATCCGGAGGAGCCAGCATATTTCATTTCCTCGACTCCAACACCACATTCGCCCGGCCGCTCGAAGAAACATGTCACAGATCGCGCAGGATACGTCTTGCCAGACCCATCCGACGCACCTGGACCACACCAACTAGCCCTTAAGCGCTCAGATTCGCTGTTGGAGGTGATCGGCGCATTATGGACAAAGGAGGGTGTGTGGGGAGTATGGAAGGGAACGAATGCGACATTTATATACAGTGCTCTGCTACGAACATTCGAGAACTGGGCGAGGAGTTTTCTTTCAGCAGTTTTTAATGCGCCAGATCCAGGACTCGTAGGTGGACTAGCAGCAGGACTGGATGTGATAGATTCACCATACCCATGGTCATCGCTCGGTATTGCCATAGGTGCAGCAGCAATTGCTGGCCTGGCATTAGTACCACTCGATATCGTCAGAACGAGGCTAATGGTCACATCCACAAATGCACCACGAAAGGGCCTCCTCGGCGAGCTCAAGCAGCTTCCATCCTGGATCTGTCCATCGCAACTCTTCATTCCGACACTTTTGCACAGCATCATCTCACCAGCCATACTTCACTCTACACCGCTCATCCTCAGATCACAAGTCGCAATCGATCCAATCCAATCACCCAATATCTTCTCCGTCATGACCTTCTGTTCCCAAGCCGTTGAGCTTTTCGTCAAACTCCCACTTGAGACCGTACTCCGCCGCGGACAGCTGGCTGTTCTGGCTAGCGAACCATATCATACTGGCAGAGAGCTGCATACTGTGGTTGATATCGGACCATATAGTGGACCAATTGGCACCATGTGGCAGATTGTCAGAGAAGAGGGCGAGAGAAAAGAGGCAG
Source organism: Antarctomyces pellizariae (assembly GCA_010623925.1). Lineage (NCBI taxonomy): Eukaryota > Fungi > Ascomycota > Leotiomycetes > Thelebolales > Thelebolaceae > Antarctomyces > Antarctomyces pellizariae. The sequence continues at coordinate 4,890 of WCAA01000151.1, read as the reverse complement.
AGTTTGGCGCGCCAGCCGCAGGTGGAAACAGGAAGATTCATAGACAGCTTGCGAAGCCTGGGCAAGGTGTTGAGGGACTGTGGAGGGGATGGAGAGTTGGAATTTGGGGATTGGTGGGCATGTGGGGTGCTGCTGCTATGGGAGGCATCGGAGGAAACGGCGGCGAGTTCTAAATGGAACGTGCGAGGCGCGTAGAGGGAGGCAAACTGTACAAACAACGACCGTATTTCATACTTTGAGCGTCAGGCGCAGCTGGTTGGCGGGGTGGAGTGCATGTTGGCGGATGGAGGATGGCGTTGGTGGTAATAACCACTTCTATACTCAACTCCTGAGAAGTACTTAGTCTAGAAGTGTGAAGAACAAAAGAATTATCAATAGCTTACAGCAAGTTATATTGTTTATGTTGGAACATATGTGATTATGGGTGTTGATGCTCATCAGCCTTGTGCAGGGAGCGCCCAAGGTGTACTGCCAAAAACAGCTAGCGTAACCGCGGACCGCAAAATATCCACCTCCGCCAAAAAGTTTTGGATATCGCAGCCGCAGAACCTCAAAAAGCAACGACCAACGTTCTCTTCCACAACTAATCTCACAGCACCAAACAGTACGTCAGTTCTGAAACCGCCCAGCTCTGCGATTGTGCTGTCGCTTCTTCTCTCGATTTCTCGAATTGAATCAAAACAATTCAATCTCATCGCTTGAACGGGCAGCGCAATGGCAACAGCGACAGATATCGCATAACTAGAAGGACGAGCTAACCAATCCGCAGAAACACCTTCACCATGCATCTTATGTACACCCTCAACGCCGCCGGCGAGCGCATCTACACTTTGAAGAAGATCAACAACGGCGAGGTCACCAAGTCCGCCCACCCAGCGCGCTTCTCCCCAGATGACAAGTACTCGAGACATCGTGTTACTTTGAAGAAGAGATACGGTCTTTTGCTTACCCAGCAGAGTAAGTCATCCTACTTAGAGAACCAGCGACGAGAACGAAGCGTAGAGAGGAATACTTATGGAGGTGATGTGGAATATATGCGAGGAGGACGATTGAGATGAGGATAGGAACACGTCGGGTAGGGACAGAGGCTAACAACGACAACAGAGGACCTCAAGGTTCTTGGCCAGTAAATTTCTCGATACATCAAGAACCGATGACGAGCGAACAAATTGGTGACCACTATTGTGGGAGAGCGCAGGAATTTATTCAAGCTATGGGGATACCGATGAGGGACGACGGCAGGCAATGGGGAGCATAACCTGTGAAGATAAATGGCCGAAGCGGCGGCAGTGGTGGATAGTTGAGGGCACTTCTTTACTGGAGCAGTCCTGAAAACAAGGAAATGGCGTTGAGAGGCGTTTGGCGGATAGGGATAAGCCCGGTAGTCCGAATCAATCGTGTATTCCGTCGATACAAAATAAATGTAAAACGAAGAACAAAACTGGAGTATAGGAATGTGTTCGGCGGTGATTGTGAGCAGCTGGATCAAACGTTATGACGAAGCCTGCTGAGCTTTTGAGACTCATTTAAAGTCCTCTGATATAAAGGTCTTTTTATCATTCTAACTGTGCTAGGCCCGTCCTATAAAGTAGACTCCACTCGTACTTTATCAATCACGGTATCTCCATGCATCTTTAGCCAGTCCCTGCGAGTGATAAAAATAGTTGAAGCGATGCCTTAGATATGAGCCTTTTTAATTTGTTGAAGTTCTTGACCATACAAGAGCTTTCTTGATCACACATTATCCTTGAGAAGCAAGGTTAAGTCAAACCATCTTCAAATCGGTTAATTGTAATCCTTCATCTCGTTGACTGCGTATCTTCTCGGGCGGCGATGATCCAGATCTGTCAGATCCTTATCGCCTTATCGCCCATTAACCCCACGATCACTTTTTCCTACCTTACCCCAGCGGGCCCCCTCCTTTTTAGAAAGAACAACCACAATCATGGCGACCGAAACTCCCAAGCCGATCCATAGTCTGATCCTCGATGCTGCTCCGATCCTGACCAACAACCCACCCGTTTCAACCCTAATCTCCCAAGCCGAAGAGCTCTACACCGTCCCAGCCGTTATCGACGAAATCCGCGATGCGACCGCGCGCGCCCGTCTCGAGACTACCCTTCTTCCTTTTTTGAAGATCCGCTCCCCAAGACCTGCGAGTATTAAGGCTGTCACCGACTTTGCGAAGAAGACGGGGGATTTTGATGTGCTTTCTAGACCGGATATTCAGATTTTGGCCCTCAGTTATGAGATTGAGTGTGAGCGCAATGGAGGCGATTGGAGATTGAGGACTACGCCGGGCCAAAAGAGGATTAATGCTGCGCCGCCTGGAAAGGAGGTGTTGGAGGAGGTGAAGGATAATCTGGTGGAAGAGGAGGAGAAGGAGGTTGTGCTTGTTGAGGCGCCGAAGCCAAAGGGTGCTTGGGGTATTCCGGTTGTGGAGCAGAAGAAGATGGATGTTTTTGAGAAGGAGGAGCCTAAGCTGCCTATTGACGCGCCAAACTGGGGAGATAAGCCAGTTGAGGAGGGGAAGAAGGGGGATGAGGAGATTAAAAAGATCGTTGAGGCTGCCGAGCTTTTGAGTCTTGAGGCACAGGGGAACCCACATGCGAACGAGCATATCGATACCGAGGAGGCGCCAGATGCCATCGAGGAGGAGTCCGACATCGACGATGACGAGGGATGGATTACACCAGGCAACATCAAGAAGGTGCAGGCTAAGGAGCAGAACGAGGCCGGCGTCACCCCAGAGAAGACCTCAATGGTCATGCAAGCTGCATGTATTACCGCCGATTTCGCTATGCAGAACGTCCTCTTGAGAATGAACCTCAACCTGCTCTCCAATTCGCTTGGTCGTGTCAGAACATTGAAGACCTGGGTGTTGAGATGCCACGCTTGTTTCAACATTTGCAAGGATATGTCTAAGCAGTTTTGCCCAAGATGTGGAAAGCCAACTTTGATGCGCACTTCTTGCTCGACGGATAAGGATGGAAACTTCAAGGTGCATTTGAAGAAGAATTTCCAATACAACCACCGTGGAGACAGATACTCGATTCCAAAGGCGGTCGGTGGCTCTTCAAACATGAGAGTCGCAGGAGGCGGAGCGGGAGGATGGGGACAAGAGCTCATTCTTGCTGAGGACCAGAAGGAATACGCTGCGCAGATGGAGCGCAACAAGCGCATGAAGGACAGAGATTTGATGGACGAGGATTACCTGCCAGGTCTTTTGTCAGGAGCCAGAAAGGGTGCTGGTGGAAAGCCAAAGGTTGGCGCAGGAAGAAACGTGAACTCGAAGAAGAGACGTTAGATATGCTGATGAGAAAAGTGCATAAGATATCCGATGACATGAGGCGTTCCGGGTGTGGAGTTGGCGTGCTAGAGGCTATCAAAAAGGTCGGAATATTTGGCCATAGAGACGATTTCGAGTTACCACTCGATTGCTATAGAGATGGCGGTTTAGTTATCCTACCATGTTTTTTATCTTCGCTTCGAAAGAACGCTCCGTTGTTTTGCACAATCAACGAACCGACTAAAAACCGCCGCTCAAGGTCGGCTGCGAGATGGACCAGTATGCTGATCATTTTCTTTTCGGTGGCTAACCGATTAATAAGCGGTTTCTTGAGATCGTAAGGGCCCGTTCGATAGCAAGTTCCAACTTTGAATTCGCCACACGAATGCAGCGTTGTGGTCAGTAGCTGAATACTCGAGTTGTAGGGAGAGTCGTGTGAAGTACTCTACTCGTCTAGATTTGGCTACTTATCTGAGTACTCACAGACTGCTTAAGTAGTCACGAGTATTACCAAGCACAGCCAAGATGCTACCAATCTGAGACAATCTGACAGCGGCTGAGGCCATGCATCTTTTGTTGTTTCTTTGTTGTGCACTCAAAACTATCCACAATGTCAAGTTCTGAGCTGAGTCCGCGTCCGTACGACTTGCCAATGCGTCGTAACGATGCATCCGATGTCGGCTTTGACGCTCCATCATCACCAGTACCTGAGCCAAACAAAACTCCAAATCGTACTACCTGGCACTGTAATTTGACAGTTTTCAACCAACGCTGCTGCCTTCCGACTCTCCTCTCTTTACTGAGAACTCATTTACTCGAGTCATCTTGGATACCCAGCCATCTCCCGTTTAATACATCCGTCAACCACCTGGCTGCTCTTATCGTCCAACTGCGCCACCCAACAGCAAAGCCTACTTGAACTACCGGAAACACTACCGAGATATACACAAGAAAGCTGCCTTCAAAGCTCCGAACAAGAAATGGAAGCATGAATCTACAGCACACACACCACAAACGACGGCCATTTACTGCTTCCATATTTGGAGAGCTATTTTTAACCTCATTGTTCAAAACCACCTACCGCTATCTACTGTTGATTCTGCTGCTTTTTATCAGATGATTTATAGTATCAGCCCGTCAACTCGCACTGCTAGCTGCTGGACCATCACAATGATCTCGACTTACCATTCAGCTTCCATCATGGCATACTTGAACAGGAATTACAAACTCACATGGCAACTGGAGCACGACTTTGCTTGACAACAGAGGGATGGACTGCCATAAATTTCAGTGAACATGGAGCGGTAACGGTACATTGGATAGACAAAAACTAGGGGCTGAAATCTAGACTCCTAAATATGAGGCATTTTGAAGAGCCGGTGCATAATGGAGAGTACTAGCGGAAGAAGTTGTTTGGAGTAATGCAAGACTTTGGGATAACTCTTAGTATATTCACAATAACCAAAGACAACGCAGCAGTAAACCTTAATATGTTACAAAAATTACAATTAGATGATAATTTGCTAAATGCTTCAGATTTACAACCATAACGTGCATGCATAACGAGTGGGCCAGGCAAACGAGCGGGCCGTTTAGTGCCA
>WCAA01000150.1:0-25598 GCA_010623925.1 Antarctomyces pellizariae | reverse complement strand
ACGAAGAACTGTGCTGCGTACGGGTATGTGGTGCGACCGTCGATAAATGGTTCCGTGGGCCGGATATTTGTATTACGCGCGCAGGCAGTAGCACCCAAGATGGCGATGTAGGACAATGGCCGAGTCGGCAGTGCCAGTGTTAGCGGTTGGGTTTGGGGATGTGCACAGGGCCAGCTGCAAGGCTGGCCGAACGCCCATCATGCGGCGAGTATAATCCCGCTGTCAGTGTCAGTTTGGCTCCGCGGATTACAGAAGCTCCTTGATTTGGCGGGAGCAAAGAGGCAATGCAGAGACTCGACGAAGTTGTGCGCTTGATTAAACTCTCCTGCGTCGCTTAACGCGGTTAACCATCCTCCTTTCATACGGAGGTATTCCTCTCCTCCTTTTCACGAGCACCAGGCTCGCCTAGTCTTTTTCTCTATCTTTCGCCGTTCTGGATTACACATTTAAAGCTAGTGACATTGATCAAGCCTGGAAGCATACTTCGGCTTTGTGTGATGCTCGCAACTCTCGATGACGAATTTGAAGATCATAAGATAAATTTCGAGGGCTTGAGGATGGATGTCTCGCAAGCTTCACATGGCACAAGCGCGAAAAATACTTGCTCTCAAGGTAAACAAAGCAGGAACCATGAGCTGAGCTATTCTCGTATGTTTCCTCCGCAGGAGACTTAATAGTTCCCGCTTCCGATATCGAACCTTGAAATGGCTAGCCGATCTGCTTCGTCACAAAGCGTTAAAAGACATCATTCATCTTCGAGTGGTTTCCAACAACTTTGCGCTCGACCTGTCCAGTACGGAATAACTTCTCGAATATCAATATTAATATCAATACCAATATCAATATCAATATCAATATCAATTGACCTGATCCTCACAACGCCTCGTCCTTAACTCCCCAACTCCCAACTCCCAACTCACCCTAGCCCTAACCCAATATCCGTGGCGCAACCTACAGCCTCGAATGACTTGCACCTTGTGTATCGTGCGACACACTCTCGGCCACCGTCATCCGTGGTCACAACTGACTGGATGTCATGATGACACGAGTTCTGCCGTTGGTGGAAAAGCTGTTGCATTATCGTCAGCTTGAGCCGCGGGGGTTAGCGTGTGGCCCATCCGCGACCCACCAATCCTACGGTTGACCGATTCGAGCAATGCGAGGATGGACACCGGGAGAAAGGATACATTTTTTGGTAACCGAACTGTCTTACTTTACCTGGTACTCTGGCCTGAGTGAAGCCTCATCACTGTAAACTGCTACCAAGAAGAGAGAGGAGAGCAATGAAATGAGAGAGAGGATCAATTTCATGTTTCATGTCTCTTTTGGTTAGACTGAAAAAAAAGTTTTGAAAGTTTTCTCCTCGCATTCAAATCGTCTAATTCTATTATTGCCTCTTCCAGTAAGGCTCATGCATCCTCCGCCAGCGCACAACCATCCACCCACCATCTTGGCTGCACTCTCCTGCTTCGTGGCTGCAGCACCAACGGGAATACGCCTGAGGCGACCGAATCATCACATCCACGGAAGCGCGATGTCGCACCCGCACTGTAGGGATGCATGTCGGGCGGCTGCTTGCAGAAGGTGCAGTGAGCAAGCATCTTTCATCGCTTATGACTGGCGGAACAGCCAACAGAGCCGTGCCCACCTTCGCCCACCTTCGCCCACCGCCCCGATCCTTGAGTTCCACAGGTTTCGAGAGTTCCCGCAATGATTTTAGTTATTCGCACTTCGGTTCCGCAAGTAATGAAGGTCAATATACTCCGCACCTTCGTAGAGCCGATTATGAGTTTGGACGTTGACACGACGTTTTATTTCCTCGTTGGAAAGGAAGTGTCCGCTGTCAAGACGTGCGTTCGGAGGAAAGAACCGTGCAATGATCGCTCAACGCCTCGACTGCAGCGCTGCACCCGCTGCACCCCAAACCCCGCCTCCGCTGCATCTGCGATGCGTGTGCGATGCAGCGGGAGCAAGGCGAGTGGTCATGCACAGCAGGTCAGGTCGAGCTCAGGCACGACTATTTTCCTCGAGTTCGAGGTTCGAGGGTTCGAGGGTTCGAGACCTCGACAGGTAAACAGTGACCTGTGGTTGGATTTACTTCGAGACTCGTGGCCCGTGACTCGTGACTCGTGACTTGGATACAATCTGTGAGTATTTGTCCATTCTACAAAATACTTCATGTTCATGGTGACACCAATCCACCCGGCCCATGCCAATTCCCCTTCAACGCCCTCAATTTTCTCACCACCCCATCCGCCAACCTCCCCCCACCAATCACTTTCCCCTTCTCGTTCCCAGCCTCAGCACCATCAACGAAACCAATGCAAACCTCCAGCACCTCCTCAGGCCTCGCCAACGCCGTCGCACCCCCACCCCTCCCACATAACACTGGCAAACCCTCACCCCTCCACAGCCAGGCCATCAGACTAGGATCCTCCGGCATCAATCCATTAATAGGCACCAAATTCCCCACTGGCGGCGTCTGAGGGAACGCAGGATCAGATTTCGCTCATACGTCTGCCCAAGTGACAAGCGTAGCTCTGTAAACGGCCACAGGAGCCCACGGTGGTCTACGATCCGGTTGAGGTAATGCACCCATCGCACTGGAGGAATCATGGGGTGGTGCGGATGGTGCGGGCGGCGCCAGCGAAGTAATGAGTCGTAGAATTTGCCCGGAGTGGAAGAGCGCTGATGAGCTGTCGTGGATGCTTTTTTTGTGCTGTAAGCTCAGATCCCAGTATAGGTTTGGTGTTGCGAGGGTGGTTGGGGCGCGACGCGCGAGCTTTTCCAGGGTGGGGAAGCAGGTGTGTGCGTTTAGGGAGATGAGGTGGTAGAGGATGAGGTTGGTGGTTTTGGAGAGCGAGTCGATGGAGCCGGGTGGTGATGGAGGGAGCGTGGAATGGATTGTGTACCATTTTTGGAGGAGGTATTGAACTTCTTCGAGGCGGGTGAGGGTGGATGTTTTGGTGAAACTGCGGTTTGTGGAGCGGGGGGTGGAGAGGGCGTCAGGGAAGCAGGTTAGGACTTGGCGGGTTTGGTAGAGAAGGCTTTGAATAGGGTGCAGGAGGCGGAGGGTGAGTGGTGTTATTACTGAAGGTTGGCTTAAGTTGTCGTGTAGGGAGTCTTGAAAAAGATCATGTAATGAGGTTAGAAGCTGGAGCTGACAGACGGATGAAGAGAGGCGTGAGGACCACACGTCGGCATTAGAAGCATGGAAGACCTCACTGTCAGGATGAGGCAGTGGTGCTTGAAGTTCGGAGATAGACAAGATTGTGCCTAGGTCATGAAAGAGAGCAAGCTCTTGATCAATTAGCACCCAGTTGTATACTAGTCTGTCACCACTTAGTGTAAGCCAACGGCAAGGATTAAAGGTTGGACTCACCGATTACGTGTCTCTGCCTGTATCCATGACCTCCACTGCTCCTCCAAATTTTTCCCAATATCGCTTTTAGGTAGAGCTACAGCTGTAGACTCCAGCATGCCAGCATGCTTAAGCATTGCCAAGTACACTCTCCGTTGACCCATAACGATATCCATATGCCATTTATCACTACTCCAAGCACCAAGCATCGTGAAAAGCAAAGCACAGCGCAGAGCGATTGGGTCTGCACATAACTCAATGTCCCTCTCAATGATGTCAAACAATGAGATACGGCATGTCTCGGTCAAGCCAGCAGAGAGAGATTTCGCTTCAGTGGAACCGGCCATCGTCGCACCTTGTGCGATCATGAGTCGAACTAGAAGGGTGGAAGCTTGGTTACCATGGAGCAGCTCATTCGGATCGATTCTGCCACCGGTAAATAGGGAGTAGTACGTCGAGAGACTCCTATCATAGCTCCTCAAGAAGTACTCGAGCACCTGTGTTGGTGGCAAGAGTAAGAAGCTGAAATTTCCAGGACTTGACTATCCGATACTCTGTCCTCTTGTTGCGGAGCCTCCTCGATGCGTTTTCAATGCCCTGTGCAAGAAGCCCTGTGTAATGGCGTGAAGTGTGTCTCTTGTGCTCAAGCTGATGGACTCGACTTTGGCACTTCCCAAGTCGCCAGTGACCTCGTCATTCTCTATGTCCAACGACTTCCAACCGTGCTCACGCCTGGAGTTCTGCTCAAGACTTTCTAAATGGACGATAGCTGTGCGAGGGCAAGAATTTGAGAACGTTGGAGGATTGCAGCGTGCTAGCGGCCATGCGAGCTCGGCTTCCAAGACCTCTTCGAATTCCGGCACTGTACCACAAGGAGACAGTTTCCTTCGTTTTGATGGGCGGCTGGTCTCCAGCTCGAGGTCGTCAATGGAGCTTCTACTACCTCGCCGAGTTTGGGGCAGTGAAAGCCGTGCATCAGCAGATATTGAACTGATCACGGAGCTAGAGGACGTTATTCCCTCTTCGAGGTAGATTGGGTGCAGGCTGTCAACGGCCGGTGCAGTATCACCATATAATTCGGTGTCTAATGTGAAGTCGTTCCGCGATAAAAGATCTTGGTAATTGAGTCCCGGGCTGGCCAGTTCGCCATTGAAATGCATGAACTCATCGAATTCATCGAACCTGGACTGGGCCGGCTCCGGGAAGCCATCGGTACTAAATACTTAAAGCACTGGGGACTGCAGCCGCGGATCTATAGTGGATTCGATTGTCTTGGCTGCAGCCCGTTCCGACTCTACTTTCATAGTATCCGTTGCTTTTGTTCCCTCCAAGGTCTGAGCCGAGGCTTCTGAAGCTGCAATTGCTCTTGCTATGAGCTTCGATGACCGGCGAGCAGATCTGGCCGCGCATGGAAGAGACTTATCCGCACATCTCGAGCAAGGAACTCTTTTATCGCAGCCAGTCTTTGCACTGGCACAATTGAGGCAAGCAATTGGTGTCTTTCCTGCCACAGCTGGTATAGATGCAGGCTGTGGAAGGGACGGGTCTCGGATTTCATGATAAGTAGCATAATGTCTTTGTAATAGATCTCTGCTTGAAGTTATAAAATGCTGAGCTACGCAAAACTACAAACATACCTTCTTGCAAAAGAAAGTTGACAATTGGTACATTTGTGTGGCTTTACATTTGTGTCTTTAACATGTTAGCACATTCTGTATTCACGAGGCCATTACCACTCACGACTTGGGATATGCCTTTCAAGGTGCTCTTTCCTCGTAAAGCTTTTACCACAGTAGGCGCAGAAGACCATGTTGACAATCGTATGATGTCCGACACTCATGAGAAGTAAGATCTACGGATATCTCCACACTCAGCAACGAAGGTAACAACCTGACAACCTTGCTCAAGCTATCGACGAGGTACTCGCTAGGAAATAAAGCACGAGAGATCGAGATGCTAAAGCGTGGAAAGGACGCAAGCAAACGCCAGAAAACAAGAGATAGGAAAGCAAGAAACAGAGAAGATTACGATACATACGATATAGATCTCATACTTACGGGATCTATAATCGTGTCCAGTGTCACAGAACAGGTACTGTGGAAGGCGGTACAACGGCTGCTGTCCCTCCGCCACATTTGGTGGGAGGCCAGCCATCTCCAGCTGATATGGTTACTAGCACGGTGATACGACCCAGCTAGAGAATACTACTGCAACCTTCCATGATCCCATTGAAGCATAGCATGAGATATTGAACAATGTTGTGTGATGTGGAGAACTTTACTCGTAGTTTTGAAGTTGCCCTCCGCCGTGGTGCAGTGGCCACTGCAGCGGCAGCGCTACCGGCTGCTCCGCCACTTATAATCGATGTTAAACACTTGATAAAATTATTAAAGAGGTCTGAGGAGTTCTCGTCAAGATTCTATGCATTGGTGAAATGGCAGGATGTGATGATGCTGTTGTTTCCGCACGTCGGCGACACACATCAAGGAAAGGGGACGATTAGCGGCCGTCGCTGGTGCAACCGAGCTGTCAACCAATAACGGCAAACCTCTCCAGGCTTGTCTTGGCAGGACAACCACACTAATACGACGCGGTTGTAACAACACTCGTCAACCATTGCCATTTCGAGGTATACATACATATTAAATCTCATCATCTCAACATTCTTGTGTTTCACTTATCAATGTGGAGATTTAACGGGCCTTATCAATGCAAATCATGCTCGCGATGCACGCCGTTGGCCGGTATCTTTCGTCGTTCGAGTCTTAACATTCACCAAGGCGGATTCCACTACAACCTTCAGGAAGCTGTGTGAACTAATCAGTTAAAGCTACATACCAAATTCGCCGAGCACTCCTCGACTGAGGGATTATCGACGGCAACGAGGGCAAAGTTATCGCCGAAATCGATGATGAGAGCAACCTCTAGTCTCGTCTTCGAGGCTTATTTGGTACCACCTAATGCGTCGGCGAAGCCAAAAGGACCCATCCATGTAACTCGAAGTTAAGTTGGTTGGTGCAGAATGAGTCCCTTTCGAGAAAGCTGATAGTGGTTTGGAACAGGTGCCAAACATCGGTACTCGGGTTTCGCCGCGGCATTGATACAAAAGTCGATGGAGAGTAGTGATCATCACTTTCCCACTGCTGAAGTGAACCCAAGGGAACACACAAATCAGAATTCCAAGAGTCCCGATAGCTGTCGTGATCTCACCACCCTGCAAAATGATGGACACGATCGTCTACGCCGCCTGTTCTATGGTTATGTGCTCACATCGTCTAGTCTAGCTTCAAAGGCGGAGGCGTCAACCGTGGAAATTCAAAGACCAACCATACTTGCTCAAGAAATGCAGATTGTATGCATGGACTCATTCTCCCAAATCGCTCACTACTATACCACAAACACCATCACACCACCAAAATCTAATGAAAAAGGGTAGAACAGTATCGTTGCCCAGCCTACTCCATCACTAGTTTCTAGACTTCATAATCTACAGCTTCTTCTATTAGTGGACGGAGGTATGCACGACCCGCCTGACCCCACTCAGTCTGAAAATTTTGGTATTTTTAATATGGTTGACGGGGCACATAGAAAAATACAACCAAAGCTTCCGTGGTCCAATGGTTAGGATTCCACCCTTCCAAGGTGGAGGTTCGTGTTCGATTCACGGCGGTTGCATTATGATGCTGGTGAGCTTGTTTAACAAGTTATTCATCAGCGCCAATACCGAAATTTTTGTTTCCACGAAAAAAGATTATTGTCTTCACCTCCTCTCTCTCCTCACTCAGTCTGCTACTTCCTGCAAGCACCAGTTGCTTTCTCTTTACATATTGTGTTTGAGCCAAATATCTTAATGAGTTGAACCACTGCCGAATATTCGCCCTTACAATCCCACAGGAGCAGTCTTCACTCCTCCACGCAAGGCACAACCACCACCTTCCATCCAGCGCTACTATGACCGCAGTTTCCTCTAAACTCTAAGAGCCTCGAAGCCCCCGAATATAGTCTCAAAATCGTACTCATTCCACCTCACCTCCGGCTTCAAGCCCGCCCACCTCCACTCCCACCTCTCCGATTTCCCCTCTTCCTCAATCTAACACTTCTTGAAGTAAAAGTCATTCGCCGCATGGCTGTGTCCACGCTTCGCCTCCTTCTTGTGTGTCTCATCCTCGAACCTGTTTGTTTCTTATTAGTCATTACTTCTACGCCTACTCTATCCGACTCTTCGGGTGTGTGATCAGGAAGGGATAGAAAAACGAACCTCAAGTGCCCAGCTCTCAACTGCTGTCTAGCAACAACCTCCGTCTCGCTAACACGCTCGTACTCGCAAGCTCCAAGCAAATGCTGTCTTCAACAATGGATCACCTAGGAAGCCAGATGAGGAGATCATAGTCAGGAAAGCGGCAGCGGGCATATCTGGCATCCGCTTGCCGTTGACGAGTGTGTAGTCGATGAGGAGGACTGGTGCGAGGATCTTGGAGAGATGGTTCCAGTCTTTGTAGTCGTAGGAGTCGGCCCAGTGGAAGAGGAGTGTGGAGAGGGTTTGGTATTATGGAGAGAGTGGATTAGTGGGAAAAAGGAGGGGATGAGGGATGGAGAAAGTAACTTCGAACGTGATGGTTTTGGTTAGGCTGGAACTCCACATCTAGAACTGGTGGGTTGGTAAAACCTTTGTCGGAGGATTTGTTGGCGAAGGAGAGGCGTTTGAAGCCGGAGACGCTGTTTATGGAGCGGGAGAAATTGGTTAACATTGTGGCTGTAAGTTGATGTGATTACTAAAGGAGTGTATATGTGGGTGTTCTTCGCTTTCTTTCCTTGGTCCAGAGTCCTTAGCTATCCTATATAATCGTCTCGCATGAATGCGATGACAGTCCGACCACCTGTCAATTGCCGAACCATCTCCAACTACCGGGTACAGCATGGGGAAGAATGATTGTCTTCGGATCCGGTACGAAGACAAAGATGCCCCATCATACTCCAAGAGAAATCTTCGGAGCGACAATATCGAATGCGCGCACCGCCGGCACCGCGGTCAGTACGACCGGACATCATGTGGGAAGGTTCCGGTTACCCTTGATGGCAGCCAGCCAGTGAATGTCTTACACTCTTGAAAGAGGCTGGCGAAGAAAAGTAAGTCTAGTTGGGGCATTTTTATGAGCGGTACAAAACACTTGAAACTATGTAAAAGCTGTCTGTGGCGACTAAGAGACATATTCTGGCAAGAGTGCAACTCAAAACAACAAACACGAGCCTATATCGAACGAGAACATGCTTCGATAGAAATTCGATAGAAGGTATTAATGCTTATCGCGATAATGTGCAATGCTTAAAAGTGGCAGCCTCCCATGAAAATAACACACCTCGCCCACATTTGTTCCAACCTCTCCCTTCACGGCAACCCAAACCTATTCCCAACCTCATTCAACCCCTCCTCATTCTGGGTAACCCACATATCCACCCACGTCTTAGCATACTTATACTCATCACTCTCCCTAACCAGACCCTCCTCCTGCTTCCGCTCCACATAAATAGTCCTCATTCCCGTCGCCCTCGCATACTTCAGATCACCCAGGTGCGCAGCCACCATAGCTACATCCTTCGTTTCCAATCCCAACTTATTGCAAGCTCCCTTATAGACTGAGGAGTGCGGTTTGTAGGCTTTAAAGTCCTCGGCTGACTGCATGATTTGGAATCCTAGGTCTCCAAATTCGTTGAGGTCTTTCAAAAGAGAGTGGTTGCCGTTTGAGAGGGTGGAGGTTACGAACTTGGTGCCGAGGCGGTGAAGTCCTATGGAGGAGTCGGACCAGGGCTCGAGGTAGTGCCATATTTTGGAAAGTTTTTCGACTTCTCCTTCGTTGTACATGTCGGATAGATTGTATTTACTGAGCAAGATGACGAGGGATTGATAGTGATGAGTGTCGACATCGAGCCATTCGTCTCTTTCTGGTGTGTAGCCGATGACAAATTGCATGTAAGAATCTCGCCATTGTTGTGCGAATTCGGCCCACTTCAGTTCGGTCATCTTGGATAGAGTCTCCAGGGTCTCTGAGGACAAGTTTGGGGCCTTGAGCTTGGAATTGGCATTCTGGATGAGGGTTTCTGTTACGGTTTTGCGCCAGTTGACGACGGTGCCGAAGACATCGAAGCAGAGAGCTTTGGGTGGAGTGGCCCGAAGGTCATATGCCGAATGGCTAGCTGGGTTTTCTTCCGCCATTGTTTTTATAGAAGAACGAATGCTTGAAATACAACCTGAAACTCAAAAAGAAATTTAAATAGGACGAGGAGAGCATATATCCTACATTGCGGGGTTATGAGGAACTAAACTGTGGGGTAAGAATCGACCAGGTTGACATCTGTCACTCTTACCTTGGCTGTGGAGTGCTTAACGTCGTTGCTCAAGTCCTCTGGACGACACTTCCATTGTTGCTTGACAATTCAAAAGATATACGGAGTAATCTTTTTGCATCTAATCTTTATCGATATTTTGACTCTGTTTCTCATGGTCTTTTTTTAGTGTACATGGTAGCTCTGGAAGCCTCGCCCTCTGTTGGAACAACTCGGCAGTCAGATCAAGAGGCTCTTGGCGATCTTGGCATCTTGTGGGTGAGACCTTCAAGTTGACTCGAGCCGCGAATTTTTCAAATCTCACAGAAGCTACAAACTTTGACTTAACGGTCAAGTCGTGTCAACCAAAAGGTGCTCTTGTGCTTTCAGAATCTCTCCATTTGTCCTGCCAGGTGTCTGTGAGTAGTCCTAGCGCTTGATTGACAAAGACGAGCTATGTCATCGTATCTACCAAGTACTCTTGAAGATGCGAAGAATCCTGTCGCGGAAACATTGGGACCGTCCACAGTGTTTAATCCGACTAGAAGACTACGACCGGTGCATCTAGCATTTCAAACAGCAGAGGCTCTTTTCGGTCGCCCTCAAGAGCCATCTACACCTCAGAGCCCTCCACCTATAGAACACCAGTCGACAATTTCACGAACATATTCCAATGCACGCCAACTGTGGCGCTCTAGAGATAACCGCAAAGGTAACACTCCTCACACCGCACTTCTTCGCAAATACGGTCCTAACGTAACAAGGTCGACATGCAATAGTAATCTCTGAACCTAAACCCGACGACAAATACACGGGCCCTCCGGCCACCAACAGTTTCCGCTCGGTGCTACACACAATATGGCAAATGTTCATCTACTATCCCATCTGGGACGTCTCCTGGCTCGTCGCACAATGTTTCACATGGGGATCCGTAGTCTGGTGCATTAACGCCTTCTTCGCGTGGCTGCCCTCCGTGCGTCCATCTTCAGAGTTCCACGGAGAGGTAGAAAATGCCGGTGGCATCACGGCATTTATCGGCGCTACGATTTTCGAGATCGGAAGTGTGTTTCTGATGATTGAGGCAGTGAACGAGAATCGCAGCGAATGCTTCGGCTGGGCCTTCGAAGGGGTGTTGGAGGAGGAGGGATTGGTGAGGCTGCTGCCGGATAGGGAGAATTGCAAGCATCACCATCGGAATAAGAGGAACCTTGTTGGTCGTGGTCGGGTCTGTGGAAGTCCGAAGGGGGAAGATACTGAAGCGCTTGATAGGGAGGTCAAGGAGGGGCGGCAGCCGAGTAAGCGAGAAGAGGAGCTGAAGGGCTGGATATGGTGGCCGTCCTGGCATGATTTAAGAACGCACTACTTTCGGGAGATAGGATTTCTGGCTTGTCTGGCGCAGTTTGTTGGCGCTACAATCTTCTGGATTGCTGGGTTTACTGCGCTGCCTTCTATACAGAGGGCACTTTCGACACCGGGTATCAATGGGGCGTACTGGGCACCGCAGATTATTGGTGGCTGCGGGTTTATCATCTCTTCATTCCTCTTCTGCCTTGAGACGCAGGAGAGATGGTGGAAACCGGCACCCAGAGTGCTCGGTTGGCACATAGGATTCTGGAACCTGATAGGCGCCTGGGGTTTCACATTGAGTGGTGCATTTGGGTACTGGACGACTAGCAAAGGTACTTACCAAGCAGGTCTGAGTACGTTCTGGGGGAGTTGGGCGTTCTTTATTGGGAGTGTTATACAGTGGTATGAGAGCTTGCAAAAGTATCCTGTTGAGGTAGAGAAGAGGGATGAGATGGTGACGACGTAGACGAATGGTACGGTTAGTGGCGAGCACCAGTTGCATAGTACGGAGAGAATGCCCAGTGTAATGCAATGATATTGTGTCTTCATGTTTAGCAGATCCTGCCCTTTTCGACTATCAATCCTCGATCCACCTATGTGCAAACATGAGCACAAGCCATGGATCTAGTCCTAGATCCTTTATATCTGAAGAGAGATTGAGCCACCTCAGGAAACGACCCCCTCCAGCGGCACGGATTCAGCTTTCCCCAGCCGCACTACAATTACTTGGCGCCATGTTCGTGAAATCACTTGTGGACTCGCCAACTAATTTCCGTAGTGACTGAATGGTGGCCAGGGTGATCTTGAAGTGTGCCTCCAAAGTTATCACAAGCAACCGATTAACATAGCAAGTCATGACTAGGTAGTTTAACATCTCGAAGCCGAAAATGAAAAGAACCTGCATATCGTCTCCCAGTTCTCCTGTGTGCAGTCTAGCATGTTCTTAAAGTTTTCCATTGGGATCCCTCTTTCGTACTCGAGCTAAAACTTGCCGTCGTCGTCCGTTCTTTCCACATTGAGAAAATGCAAACAGAAGCCGCGATCAAAAAGAAAAAAGTTATAATACTTGCACTTTGGGAAGATTTTACATTCGGACAGATGGCCGAGCGGTCTAAGGCGCGTGACTCAAGTGATTTGATTACTTCTGGTCGATTTAAACGTCTAGTGCATTCACGTATCGAAAGATGCGGGGGTTCGAATCCCCCTCTGTTCATTTTGATAAATTTTATCATAGATTTTTTTGTCTTAGCTGTTGCTATCGGTTGTAGATGGCATCTCCTCGATCACTGCTCGATGAGTTTTTTTGTGCGCTCTAGACTATTTGGACCTTTGGTCTGGATGGTGCCAGACATTTCTATCAGATCCGGAGGACGTCCAGACGTAAATAGAAGAGATACGAACGGCCAGTGACTTCGATAAACAGCTTGAAAAAGAGACGATAACAGGAGAGAGTATGCCAAACAGACACGAGAAAGAAACGTTGACCTTAAACTTACGAGAGCGGAAGCTCAAAATAGCCCTTAAACACGAGGATCAATCTCACCATCTTTCACGACCTTCCTGCCACGTCAGCCACGTTTCCAAAATACGAGCTTCCACCACGCCCACCAGCCTCACCGACTCATTTCCCGCTACTCGACATCAAGTTCATGCTCTCTGATCAATTATTATCCTGTCTTTCGCATGAAACATTCAATCGGCGGTCATGATGGCATGATGCATACATCTTCCGCGCATGGGGATGCTGGGTGGAGACGCTCCATATTTCCTCGGCCGGGAAGTGGGGAGGAGCAGCTGTCGAATCACTCTGTGCGGATTTATCCAGAAGATGCGGTCTGGCAAAAGGAAAAGACGCATGTTGAACTCATCTCCGGCGACGCGAGTACCTTTGCCGAGTTCGAATAGGGAGCCGGCGGCAAAATGTCAGTTCGGCGAGATTGAGTAGCGGCGAGGAAGGTGAGAGCTCGGAAGCAAGACTTCTGATAGCAAACGTCTGTGCGAAAGTCGCATCAGTCTATTGAAATTTCTTCCCCGGTCGTGTTTGTGACCTCTGAAAACGTTCGTTACACACAAGCTCGCAATGTCGAATTTCGCAATCTTGCAGGCTCCGAAAAATTGATTGCAGTTCTCTTTTGGCTGTGTGCAGCCTTTCCGCCGCCAGATTGCGTTACGAGCCCCCTGCCCAATCACCTCCCACATTGTCGTTGCTGCAGCGGGTGAAAATTACTGACAAGGGCACGGTATCATAAACATTTACCCTGCTTGGCCTTCTTTGATACGCGTATCATCCAGCCCTCTGATGCCCACATCAAATCATGGTGGTTAGTTGCACGAGAGGCTTTAGCAAACTATCGATTGATGGCGGCATCGACAGCCCTAAACCTCCTAACCGGAATGATTTATCGGTACGGTACTCCGTAAGGATGTTACCGTGAGCTCGCTCCAATGGCACACGGAAGAGTAAATTCGTTGCGCTTTTTCAGTTTGGGATGTGCGTTGAGCTTGGTGGGTGGCAGCAAAAGCGGCCATCACTTGTGGGCGAAATTCTCCGCCAAGGCATGGCGAGCTGATTGCGCGGCCCAGCCCAGATCTTCACACAGACGTCAATCACAACAGTCCCCGTTTCAAACTCGAACTCTAAGCTGGGACTCGGAGAAAGAGCAGAAGCATCAGCAGAGAAAACGTCATGTGGGACATTCTCCATGCGAACCAAGCTCAAGCACGGAGTGACAGTTGGTCATGGTCGAGAAGAGCCAAAGAAGTCGAGATAATTTGTTCAAGAACAGTAGAAATAGATGCGCGGACAGGGCAGCAGGCCGCATGCTCGCTGCAAGTCAGCGGCCAAGGTTTGCAGACCGCATGTTGAGCCGCTGGGCGCTGAGATAAGATTGCATCAATTGAACCGCTTCCAAGCTGGCACTCATCCTGAAGAGGAAGACAGAGAGCGATAAGTATGCCACTCAGCGTGGGATGAGCAGCTCGACACGAAACCTGATCGCCGAAATCCCTACGCGTCTAAAAATATTTGAGGTGAAACTTCGAGAGCAACCAGCTCGCCGGTTCTGGAACACATTCTCTACGCCTTGGGCGGCTCATCTCGAAGGAGAAATACTCAGAATCTCTCAATTTCATCCGTTTGTAGCTCTTGACATCACCGCGCAGCATGTACTTGCCACTGCCAACTTCCAAGGTGCTCTTTTTTTGTCGACATCTCCACTCTGGTGCTCTGATAAAGAGAACTGTGAGCAAACCCACCACACTCTGGGGTGTCGAGTGGAGCACATGAGATTCGAGACCGATCAACTCACAAAGAGACAAAAATACACATCTGGTGCTGTCGGCTTGACGCTTAGTATCACTGGAATTGGACGATATGGCCAACCGAAAGTGAACGAGGCTCCACGATGTTGGAGAGATGACAATCAAACACACGGAGTGGGTGACGGACGTCTCGCCGTGGAGCCGCGAGCGCCAGTATTGAGCTAGTTTCAGCCCGGCTGTGACTCTGAAAAACCGGAGGTAGGTGTAGAGTGACAGTCAGCGGCGTGGTGGTCAGCCTCTCCGTTGTCAGAAAGCTACCAAAAGAGGTCAATATCACACGGCAATAAAGGGCAGCCAAGTACCCAAGTATTCGCCGTAATCGTAATCAGCCTGCCAAATATAGAAAATAGCCGTCGGGCAGCCAGTCGCGTGTGAAATTACCTGCCGCAATCAAACCAATCTCGGGTACCGCTATCAACGCGCTGATGTGTGCTGTGAGCCTATGTGATCAGGCACAGCGCTCTCACTGGCTGTAGCATGCTGAACACTAATCCCGAACGAGCCGCCCCTGAACACCCTCAAGGCATTTCTCGCCGTGTCGTCTTTCGTCCAGCCGTTTGACCCTTGTCACAAAGATCCGCACGCACCCCCTACCGAGGGCGTCCCCGTCGCCCCGTCGTGCATCCACCTACGTCCCACAACTCATCTTAGGTATAAGATGATTATCGCACCCACTTTGTCCCCTTCTTTTCCTTCCTTCTTCACCCACGTTCACTACATATACAATTCAAGCCGACTTTTAGTCACTTACATTCGTTTTCGAACAACTACATCCTCAATCTTCCAACCTCTACCAATACCACAAACACCTTTTTTACTTTTAAAGTAAATAATCCCAATCTTCAAGATGCAGTTCTCCGCCACCGCCGTTGCCGCTGCCCTCGTGGCCACCGTCGCTGCCCACAGCAACGTTACCTACGTTACTGAGGTCCTCACCGCCTATACCACCTACTGCCCAGAGGCCACCACCTTGACCTTCAACGATGTTACCTACACCATCACTGAGGTGCGTTCAAATAATACGAGCCGAGGATTTGCACGCAGACGAGCTTTTTTGGCGCAATAACCGAGAGCCTGACGCGTCAAATTTCGAAGCTCGACAGTCCACAATCATAGAGAACAAGCAGCTGACAAAATAACCAGGCCACCACCTTCACCATCACTGACTGCCCATGCACCATCTCCAAGCCAGTGTACGTTACCCCAGTCGTCGTCTGCAGCACTTGGTACAAGCAACCGCTCAAGTATTTCTATAAACGAATCAGCTGACAATTTCAACAGTGAGGTCAAGCCATCTGCCCCAGTCTACGTCAACTCCACCATCGTCCACCCAACTGCCCCAGGCCCAGGTCCAGTCGAGCCATCTGCCGAGGTTACTACTCCAGTTGTCCCAACCGGAACCGGTGGTCCATCCGGAACTGGTGCTCCAGTCCCATCCGCCCCAGCTTTCACCGGCGCTGCCTCCTCCCTTAAGGCTGGCTCTGCCCTTGTTGGCCTCCTCGGTGTTGCTGCTTACATCTTGTAAGCAGCTTGTCTAACGACAACGCCATTCACACCAGACTCACGATGCACGATTTCTTTTCGAACAGACAATTAATATACCCCATGCGCAGCCTGTAGGAAGCATGGATATCGGAGCTCGGTCGTGAAGGAGAGGGGAGTAGTATATCGGTTCGGTTCATACAGTTCGGATAGACCAAGGATAATAATTCGGTGTTTTACATTGCTCTCGGGATTCTCTAATTCAGACCGTGCCATCTTGTCATGGTCGGCCCAGCTCTTGTTACATATTGGTGATTTGATGGTTGGACGGTTTCTACAGAGAGGAACTTTGCGAACCCTCGGGAGGATAGTTATTTAATATACCCGGTGATCTTGTTGCTCCTTCCTCTCTCCTGCCGTCTCGACGGAGAGACAAGGAAAGAGTCGACAGCTCGCAAATAAGAGCAAAATTCACACACTTTCCTTCCTGACAATGTTTGGCGGTGACTTCTATTCGTGTCAGCTGGCTTAAGGCCAGCTTTTAGTATTGGATAGCTTGTAATGAATTTTCAATCGTTGCAGAATCACATTATTCCAAGTTTCTGACATTCCTTTCCTCAACTGGCCCCCACACGCCTTTGCCATGTGCTGAGCTCCATCGAAGCTTTCCTGAACTTGTGAGCTGGAAGCATTCCTGGTGGTTAGCAGGGAACTCCGACACCCGCCAAAACCACTGACAGCTCCCACTGGAATGTGCCAAGTCAGCCCTCGCCACCACCACGCCCAGTGTCCAATTCAGCACTCTTCAGGGCACCGTACCACTAAAGCCCGCGCTAGGAACAAACGGCAGTGTCACACCATCAAATTTCCGCCCGGGCCCCTGAGCCTGATACGGGTGGTCGACATGGAAGCGCAATTTCGCTTACTGGGCAACACGAAGCGTGCTGCTGGGTTGTGGTTGGGCGATATTTTTACGAGACAGGGTGTGGCGCCCGGCCAGATCTCTCAGGGAAGGCCGGTCCAGTGTGCCTTTATCGCGATACGAAGAACAGGCGCAAGATAAGGACGATTTGAAAGAGGAAGTCGGGATAAGCTTTTGAGTGTCTCAGACACGAGCGATTCTTGAAAGAGAAGTACCTTTGTATCCTCGGATACGACATAGTGAAAATCTGAGCTGCCGCTTTGGGATGGAAAGATAAGGTAAGTGGAAATTTCTTCTTCGTGTTCTGGCTAAACTTGCTCTTTCCCTTTGTCACGCGAACTAGTGTTTCTCATGTCATGGTGGCGATGTTAATCTTGGTGTTGTGCTTCCCCTGTCATCACTTTGCGACGTCAGCAGGACGCTGCTTGCGGCTCATTTATTTATAATTACCACGGGGGATAATCTTTCTCTTACAATCTTTCGTGTGCCTCCCCGAGCGGAGGGAGCACGCGGAATATTGAGCTCTGCCACACCTTGAACATGTCTCCGGATCTCTAAGTGAGAGAAGTTTTTTCCGAGATTCGTTCGGATAGCGTTGTTGTCACCAAAGGAAAACTTTGTATGGTGGTGCGCCTGAGATAGTGTCTCAATGGGTTTGAAGACTGGGAGTGGGTTTAGGCGGCAAAAACATACACGAAAGAGTCAGCTTCCATTACATCATTGTCGACTTTGTTTTGTCTTGTTTCTCGTTCGTTACTTTGTAAGATCATCGCGAAAATCTTCTGAGTTGCACAGCGCTTAGTCTTGCATGCTTGCTGCTGTGTGTCATGCTTTTGCGCTACCGCAGGGGAAGACAAATCGCTGCAGTTTTCTGCGTGATGTCGTGGGAAAAGTGCTTGGCTATGCTTTGGGACCTCATTGGTTGAAAGAGGCCGAACAGGAAGAAGGAGAGATCAGGAGATCTAGGGAGCACAACACCGTAAAGTGTGCAAGTCGAGAGGATGTAAAGCTCCGCGATCGAAGCATTAGCTTTCCGGGGGGAGTATTCGCCGTACCACAATTCAAGGAATGCAGGCAAGAAGAAGAACTTGATGGCGGCAGCGTCTGTAATGCCTAAGCTGGAACTACGTACTACGGCAGCAACAAAGCAAGGAACCCCGTGCTGACAGCAGTCTGCTTTATATTGGCGTTGCCCTGTTTCATCGAATACAGCAAAGCAATTTGGATTTTTTTTGTTGAACCCAGCTCTCGAGGACAGTACAATCTTACCAGCTCCAGAACCTCAGCTCCATAAGCGCTGGCGATCCTCCGTTATTCTGATGCTTAAAGGCGCGGCACTGTGTATTCAGGACTCAAGATATAGACTTGTGACCGGTTATGTTGGTTTCATACTTCTCTACGGCTCATGATTCTCTCAGGATTCCACCAGATACGGAGTTCCTTAATCTCAAAAAGGCATCCATTTCAAGACTCCTTCACTTCCTCACAACACTAAAAGCTAATGATATCTAGATCTTTTACACCGGCTTGGACCCCAGCAAAAACTCAAGCGGTGCTGACAGTAGTTTTTATGCTGGCACCGCCATCTTCTCTACGCACATCAGACCACCAAAGCACAATCCAGCCAAGTTAAACATCTCTGGCATATGCTGATTCATCACCACTGTCCACATAACTCAGGCCAGTCGCAATCGTCCACATGTTATCTTCCAGGTTGCCATTTTTGTCGATGTCAGACCCCTTCGTACTGCATTCTTCTGGACGTTATATTGACTCTCGAGGTCGGTGTTGCACTTATAATTCTTCGCCTGCTTACGAGATCCTTCAACGAATTCATCACCCCAAGTCCCAACCTTTAACCGTGCACTTTCATATCTAACACGTACCCCTCTAGCCGCCCGCCCTGCCACAATGGCGTTTCCACAGGAGACTCTGATAACCCATCACCACTGTCTACGACATACGGCACACAAAATTGTCCACATGTTCTCTTTCAGGTTGCGATTTGCGTCGATAATAAATCTTGGTAAACTGCATTCTAGTGGGCATTTATATAAAGTCTTGGAGTCGGTGTTGCACTTCCATTTCCTCGCCCACCTACGAGATCCTTTAACGACTTCATCGAGCCGACCAAGTCCTCCTCTCAAACCCCTGTTTTGGAATCTAGCATTTCTAGTCGACCTGCAAAAACAGGCGAATATCATATGTGAAATTTCCTCTTTGTTGTTACTGGGACGGATTACTTTGTGAGCTACCGCTGAGGCAACAACATAGATATCCGATCTATGAACGCAAGGTTTCTTTGCCAACCAGAGAAGTGATTCGGCAACGAAGAAGATGGGAGGACTCGAAAACTGAAGTATTAGGAAGAGGGCGCAGGCGGAAATTTAGGAAACCGGTTGGCATTAGACACGACAAACCATCGATCACGCCATGCAATTATTGTGGATAGAGAGTGGACTATACAATTATATGCATTCCCCAGCAGCGCGAGCCACCTACTGCATATTCTACCACCTCACGGTTCCTTCTCGATATTAATGATTATTTGTACAACCCTCCTCAATCCCACACCTCATCTCTCCGCAACCTTTCCCCCTCTCAGAACCCATCAAACGGATCCTCCAGCCTTCTACTTGCCTGACTTCTATTCCCCGCCTCCCGTCTCCCCTTACTCCTGTAGTCCTCCTCTCCAGCGGTCTTCGACCCACTAGCATACCGATCCTCAAAATCCATATTCGGCGCCCTATGCTTCGCATAAAAACTATCTCTATTCCTACTACTCCTCTTACTGGTCCTGCTCCTGCTCCTACTCCTCCTCCTCCTATTCGTGCCACCCCTCGTAATACTCTGGGGCTCATCGCCAAAATCCACTCCGCCATCGAACCCGAAGCTATCAGTGGCGCCACCGTAGCCACCACCGATGGGCGAGATGAAGGCTTCCATGCGGACGGTGCCTAGGGCCTCGAAGAAATTATTCACCATCCCGTTTGGCCGCGGACTGGCTTCAGAGGTGCGAACTGACGCGCGGGAGGGTGCGTAAGGGTTGGTGAAGGATATGGAATTCCCGCCGAATGCGGATCCTGATTGATACGAATTATTGTAGACATCGCTGCCGCTCGCCGCTGTTCTATCACTCATGCCTGCAGTACTTGATTGCGGGGCATGTCTAAAATCACTGTGCGTGCTCGATGCTGGGGCGGGTGCAACCGAGTTGTCCACAAATGCGCCTAGTGTCGGTACCGCCCTCTCAGAAAAGCCCCTGAAGGACAACGGTGGCGGGACGCGACTGCCAGTATTTGAGCGTTTCCTCCCATGGCCTTTAGTTGCTTGTAACCCACGATCACCATATAGTGGTACAATAGGCGGAGAAGCTGCTTCCGAGATCGAGCCATCCATGCCACCATGGAAAGCGCCATTCTCTTTATTACTCTCATTTAGCGTTCCACTTCTCACACTCTGACCGCTCTTCATGCTCGGCTCAGTTTTGCTGAACACACTACTCTGAGCCGTCGTCGGCCCAGATCTGGTGGAAGCAGGGGTTGGCCGGCCCTTGGCGATGCGTATAGAGTCGCCGATACGACTTTTTTGTAGACGAGCAGGCTGGGCGGGCTTGATTAAGCCAAAGTGCGGATCTTCGGGGATGGGGTGCGGCATCATGACTTCAGGGACTGCTTGGGAGGAGTGGGCGAGGAAGGAGAGGGCGGTGAGCCAGATGTAATGCCTCTCTTTACTGGTCGCTGTGAACTTCAGTGCTCGTGCGGGTGTGAGAATGAGGATGGAGCGGTCGAAGATGTTTCCTGCGCCCTTTGGTGGTGGGTTCTCGTCTTTGACGTCGAGGACGGATTGGATGGTGACTGTGCGGAATTGATTAGGTATAAGGTCAAATGCTGAAAGGGGCCGATGAAACTTACGTTTACGACCACTCTTACCCATGAGCGCAGACCCAGAAGTTGGCTGCTTGCTACTCCACATCACGGCTCGCTCGTAAGGAGCAAGCCAGACCCAGCGTCTATGGCGTGCCCCGTTGGTGTCAACATCATGGGTATTGGAATCTGCAACACCGAAAGACTTGCGTCTGCGGACGTACTTGAACATCCATTCACCGACCATTGTCTGGGCGATAGCATCAACCACACTAGTAGATTGGACAGAACTGCCCCCAGACTGGTTGGTGTTGGCACTGATATCTGTGCGCATCGATGGCTGCTTTCTGTGACCACCATAACGATGACTGCTATGCATTTCGCGATGCGACATGTGCGGCGAGGTAATGCTATCCGTGGGCATTGGTGGCAACTGAGGACTCTCCGGAGTTGCGGTTGATGGTGAGAATGGTGGCGGTGATCTGCTTCCACGACGGCGTCTGGCTCTGGCTTGTGGTAGAGCAGCAGCAGAGCGTACCTTGCGAATGCTGTTGGCACGCCCGTGTCTATTGCTACCACGCCTGTTCCACGAATCACGGGTCGGACTCCTGCCTCCATCACTTGGAGCACTGGCAATGCCGCCAGGCTTTCTTGAACTTGCTCTTGTTGGAATCGGAAATGGCGGCTCCTTTTCGGATAGTGGCAAGCTAGGGCTCCTTGGCCGTTCACTATGCGCAGCGATGCCGCTACTCACCAGGGCAGTACGTCTCATAGCGCCCGCCCTCGGAGGCGGCATTACCAAGCTAAGAGGCGAGTCAAAATGGCGAGCAGGAGCCTTAATACCCGTCTTAGAATCCGAGATATAAGGCGAACCACGGAGAGTAATATCACCTGGAACGTCGACATTGGCAAGATACTTGGTCTTGGTCGGCGTTGTCTCGTCAGTCGGCTCTACTTCTTCTGGCACCGGAGTGGTTGCTGACCGTCTACTCATCCTGCAAATAGATTTCCTAGGTCTCGGAGCAGACAGCGCTGTTCTGTAGTCGCTGTCGCTTTCGAACATGTCGCAATCACCATAACCTTCTGCTTCATCGGAGCTGACCGCATCGTCGAAGCCGGCGAATAAACTACTGGTTCTGGGGGGGCGGCTAATGAAACTTTTATCGTGCGACAACGGTCCATCGTCGTTGTTACCCGGGTAAGAATCCCGTGTTTCACGATCGGCGGTTGTGGACGTGGAGGCATTGTGCTGATGCGGTACCGGAGGAGATGAAGGAATCTCGTTGAAACTTGCGTTGCTCTTCATCCGGCGCGGATTGCGTGGCGGTGGCACAACGGCTGGAGGGGAATAAGGAAGTTTTTCTTGTCCTGGCTCTGGGGAAGAAGGGTTAGAAGTAACAGATGATGGCTGAAGATGCAGAGGAAGTGCTTTGAGTCGTTTGTCAACTCTAATCTCCTCTGTTTGTACTGACGCCTCGCATGATGTAACGGTTACCTGCATCGAGGCCTGGCAGCCCGCATCCTTGAAATGTTGGGGTAAAAGTGGTTCCTGCGGACTTGCAGGTCTGGAAGTTGGCGGATGAATTGAAATGGAAGGAATTTGTGCAGCAGCAGGTGGAACTTCAGGAAAAGGTATCCACTGCCCTTCTGTTTGCGTTGACGATGACATACTGTCGTGTGCGACCACCGCTGGAGCCAACACAGGCGATATTGGCGTTCTTGGTGGGCTCGGAGGCTCCTCCATTGTCTGGCAGCCTGCAGAAACCATGCAGGTCGTGCTGATCGGTTCGAGAGTAACTGGGGTGCTAGCGCGAACACGCCTGCGGCCTAAGTTTGCTTCTTTTTCTCCACCAGGCGATATTGGAGAAGTGGCTATCATGACCTCTTTCACTTGCACCTGCTT
Organism: Antarctomyces pellizariae; assembly: GCA_010623925.1. Lineage (NCBI taxonomy): Eukaryota > Fungi > Ascomycota > Leotiomycetes > Thelebolales > Thelebolaceae > Antarctomyces > Antarctomyces pellizariae. Next base: position 3,075 of record WCAA01000150.1, on the reverse strand, counting down.
GCCTAGACCTGCAACCACAGTCGCTTGAAGGACGGGGGATGGAGGTGGGGTATATTGAGTACCTGAGCTCACATACACCGGCTTATCAATCTTCTTTTCTGGGATAGTCTCAGTGTTACGTCCCTCTAGCTTATCCAAGACAGAATGGTTTGCGAATATGCGACCAAGAGCATCACTTGTGGGTCTTCGCAAGCTGTCCAAGCTATGGGAGTGTCTGTGTGCCTTAAAGAGAATGCTATCCTTGCTGGTCTGCCTTCTATGTGTGGATATGACACTATCGCGCCGATCATGCAGTGATGCCAGATCGTCATCTTCCTCGCTGAAGTTGATCTCGTCTGCCAAGCTCATACCATTTGGCTTGCCGTCTTGGAGGAATATGGAAAAGCGCAAGCTAGTAGTATTGCTATCACGGCGAGAATGTAAACTCCCAGTATCACTCGCGTTGCCATCTTGATCCAACTCTGGCGTCTCATCCACATCGAGATGAGTCGTTTGAAACGTGGCGACCTCGTCGAGAACAATTTTCAGTCGGCCCTCGGCTACATGAATCCTCCTCTCGAGCATTCTTCTCTCTTCCTCCCAGTTCTCCTTGTCCTCTGCCCAAAGCTTATGCACCCTAGTGGAGTCTTCTTCCTGAGATCGCGCTTTCTTTTGTGCAGTCTCGAGTCGTCGTCTTATCTCTGCCGCACTTCTAACAGTTTCATCACGCTCTTTCGTGAGTTCTCCAAGAGCAGAAGATGTTCCACCTTCAAGTAATGCCAGCTGGCGCTTCAGCGAACGACTCTCTTTCGCATCTTCCGCACTCTTTCCAGTGAGCTGATCGATTTCATTCCTCGAAGTAAACAGCCTCTCCTCCAACTGCTCAATGGCCTTCATCTTGTCGTCCTGATCCCTTCTCAGGTTTAAAATCTCCGCTACAAGATTGGCATGAAGCGTGGGCGTGAACCTTCTTGGGTCGAGGATTGATATGCTCTCGTCATTCGCAATATTTTTCGACTCTCTCCTAGAATGGTATTCTGGCATCGGTCCAGGCGAGGAAGCTGCTACCGGAGATATAGAATTCTTTCGGCTGCGAGATCGCATGCGTGACCGCTGCTGGTTGCGTGAGATCTCCCTGACGAGAGTCTCGTCTTCTGTCTCCCAAACATTCATCCTGGCGGTTGTTACCACTCTCGTCCCCGATTATGAGACGCTTCTAGAGCACCACAACCAAGTTGTTCGACTCCTGATTTTCCCCTCTGATCACGGAAGTATGAAAATGTTGTGTACTGCGTAGGTATATCGATGGCCCGCCGGACTATGAGCTATCCGAGCAGTAGCTGAACTGGATTCGTTCACGCTGTTGCCTTCAATTATTGTCGTTCGCGGCCAGCGTTAATTGGTTGGCGATTTTATGATCTCGATAAAGGTGGCTTTCTGTCGGTGATCTCGACAATTGTTGTGGCGTTCGATGAAAATCGTGTGGCAACGTCCTTGCAAATGACTGGTGATACAAATTAAGGGGTGTGTATGTGGTGTATCTGATTTGGCTGTATCCTAAAAGTCCAGATCGCGGTATGTGGACGCAGTTGAAATGATTGTGTTATAGGTCCAGCGCCAGGACGAGATGGATATTAAGTTTGATAAATGAAATGTTGACTGTGTATATGTCTAGCTGTATGCCTCGATGGGTCTTTTGATCTGCTGGTAGCTTTTAAAGAGTGTATGTTGGTTGGGACGTCGCTTCGAGTTTGTAGAGCGCGCAGCACTGAGTGTAAGGGGACACCGTCCCTGTGATTGGAGTCGCAAAGCAGTTCTTAGGCAACCAGTTAGCAATTGTGCTCAGTGTATTTTGAAACTCCAAACTTGGTTTCAATTGCCCTTGACCGAGCTGGTGGGGTATGGCAGTGAGCTCAGCAGCTGTACGTACCCGCCTCGATAGCTATCACACGGAGCTCGAGTGGGACACGAAATCAACCTGACGCGTTGTCAATTGGCAGCTTGAGGCAGAGTCATGCCGCAGGCCGCTGGATATCCTACGTTTTGGAGGCGTATAATGTCTCTCAGCGGAGCAATTGGTGAAAAAGAAAGTTGCACACCACGCGGTGATAGCGAACGTTGAACACGACAGGCAAAGAGATACGAGAAAGCTTGACGGATGTCAAAAGGAAAGACTGCGGAGAAGCGCAATCAGCTGGGCCAACAGTGAGGAGTGTGAATGGGTAGGAGAGCCAGTTCCGTAGGCCTCCTCATGTCGAAGAGGCCCGTGGAAGCTGGATTGACCTTTTGGGATTCTTCGTGACCGAAGAGGCTTAGAGCGAGAATAAGGAGAGCTTGGGGAGATGCAGCTCCAGCGGTCGACAAGGGCAGCTGGATCCGCTGAGATTGAGGCGTCCACCTTTCATCTGCTCGCTGCAGGGGTGAAGGCGCAGTGGGGAGTCAACGGCCATTGGTCCAGGGCGACGGTGACAGTGCACTGTGCGAACTGTATGAAGATCTGCAGAGTGATCAAGTCCAACAAAGAGGCAATTCCCGAAACAAAAATTGGGTTTTCAAGGCGCATTTCTGAAGAATTGGTGTTGAGGACAATGGCGATGATGGCGATGATTGTTGTTGCGTGTGTCGAAGACTTGAAGTGATGGGTGTTGAATGTTGATGGTGTTGGAAGGTTGAAAAAGGTTTCGGTTATCGGAAGCTTGAAAGCTTTCGTTCAAAGCTGTCCCTTCCCTGGCCCCCACAGCAATTGACGTCGGCTATCGCAGTGCTGGCACTTGTGCACTGCAGGCTGCAGCATTAGTGTACTGTCGGCGGCAGCGCACGGCGTGCAGCAAGGCAGGAGGATCACAGTTTCACTAGCTTTTGGAGTGCATTGATACAACACTGAACCGTTGTTCCTTGCTGTACTCCATCTAAACACCATCTTGACTCGATGTTCTGATCACAACCCATCACAAAAAATACAACGGAAACACCGAGCTGCCAAACCTGTCAACCACGCCTTCGCCATATGATATTCCAATAATTAAGATTCCAATAATTAGCATTCCAATAATCAGCATCCCAATAATTAACATTCCAATAATCAGCATCCCAATA
>WCAA01000014.1:0-358882 GCA_010623925.1 Antarctomyces pellizariae | reverse complement strand
TGTTGCTGTTGCTGTTGCTGTTGCTGTTGCTGTTGCTGTTGCTGTTGCTGTTGCTGTTGCTGCTGTTGATGAGCCTGTTGCTGGGCTTGGATCTGAGCCTGCTGCATGTTTTGTATCTGTTGCGAATTCATCGGCCCTGCCTGGCCTGGAGCTCCGCCATGAGCTGCTGCATTCTGCTGCATTTGCATGGCTAGAAGCTGCTGTTGCTATAAACGAATGAATGTCAGCAAAGTCCCATGCTAGTTTTTCCACGTCATGAGAAGGCCTACCTGGTGCTGTTGCTGCTGGTGCTGATGCTGCTGTTGCTGTTGCTGTTGCTGTTGCTGTGCTGCTTGCTCCATGCTAAGCTGGGCTACTTGCTGTTGCTGCTGTTGGAGGTGCTGTGGTAGTTGAACTCCTACTGGTCCCACCCTTGGGCCTCCAGCGCGCATTGCTGCGAATTGGGCTGCATTCATTCCTGGTTGCATGCCGTTGACCATGTTCATTGCCATTCCGCCGTTCTGAAATTGCTGCTGGGCAAGCATGGCCTGTCTTGCTGCGACTTGAACCTGACGTGCTTGGTTCTGTTGTATCAAATGTTGTTGGGCCATCTGCATCTGAGGATTGGAGACTAGACCACGACTCTTGTTAGTTACATGGGCTCTGGCTAGCATAACGAGTAAGCGCGAATAGGGAGCACATACACATTTGTTGCTGTTGCTGATGCTGATGCTGATGCTGATGCTGATGCTGTTGCTGTTGCTGTTGCTGTTGCTGTTGCTGTTGCTGTTGCTGTTGCTGCTGGTACATAGCTGGGTTCAGATGCTGCATCGCAATCGCATTTGGACCTCCAGGACCATTAATCCCTGGCGGCATGCCTCCTACTCCCATCATTGCGCCCGGCTGGCTCACTTGCGGCGCTCCTGGCCCCGAAACGCCCATATGAAATGCCTGTTGCGGCATGCCAGGCGATGGTTGGACGCCTTGTTGCGGATGAGCCCCCGCCATTCCTGGATGTCCCGGGCCAACTCCCTGCATTGCGGCAGGGTGTGGAGAAAATGGTTGTGCGACACCTGCCATCATCGTGGCTTCCAATATCCCGTCGCTGGGTCGATGGCCTTGGTATGTCCTCGAGCCCTCCCAACCCACATCCACCTCTTCAACACTCGAGTGATAATATTCACCCGTCTAGTCGCAATATAAAAGTATAGGTCGCGCAATTCTAGTATACCGTCGAAAGAGGGCACATTGACGGCCTGAGTAGGTGTAGATAAGATGTAATGAGAGGCGAGAGGTGAGATGCGAGAAACGCGCGATTAACGTTGGCCGAGACCCAGGGGATCCCGCGCAAACAAGAGGCGGCGCGTTTTTTCTTAGCGATGGGATGCGCTTTTAGATAGCTTCCTGTCGTCGCTATCGTCTCTGAATTGTCGCGTCAAGTAGTAGGTCGATATATGCCGCCGGTACAGTCGTGTAGTCGGTGGATGCCGTCGTCGCAATGAGCGTGGTTGATGCTAAAGCCGGTAGTAACCCGTTAAATGAGCGAAAACAAAGCTTGCAGTATGCTACTGACGACAACGAAAGAGTCGACACAAGTCCACCACCAAATGCTGAAGATGGTGTGTTTAAAGAGTCGCGTTCAAAAGTTGCAGTTTGTTAAGCAGAGTAGTGCGATTGAGACAGGCGACGGGAGATCGGACCAGGGGCCAGCAGGTACGATAGTACTCAGTTGTGGGCGGGTTTGACTGATTGGACACAACACTCCACCAACGCACAAAGTCAGAGTGAATAGAATGTGGTTTAGATGTGCGCGAAAGATGGGAATTCAAAGGGTTTTCATGTTCAAAAAATATTGAGGCGGTATGCTCGGGGTCGGTGTTGTCGTTGACTTAAACTGGGGGGCGGGTCACCCTCCGTCGCTCTCGCGTTGACGGGTACGGGGTGGGAGAGGCGTCGGGCTTGCAATTCTGGCTGCTCCGTGGTGTTGCGATTAGGCAGTGATCACTTCAAAGTAGGACGACGGACAAGATCCTGCATCTACGCCTTTGATGGCTTGACTATACACAGCAGATAAAGGTGGAGAGGGATATATACTTAGCGTTCAGACAAGTAAAACAAGTTAGAAGTTGTGGCAACTACTGAGCGCCTCAAGGTAGACTCGACCCTTCAGAGCAATCGCAGTCGCACGAGACGCCGTTATCTTCTTACTCCTGTCTGTCTACCCCGTCTAGGGACTGAAGAAAAATGGCAACCCAATGCGAGTCCTCTTGTCGCAGTATGCTTATTAGAAAAAGGTCTGGCAACTCTCTACCACGAACATCAAGTAATTCGTAGAAGCTGGTGTCATTTCTACCAACTGTCCCTCAGAAGCTTTTCTTGTGTGAGAACCAAGACCTGTCAACCTTCACTCACTTTCTGAGCCATATATGGCAGAAACCGCTTCCTGTAGAGCTACGGTGGGCTGCGAAACACGCGACCAGCATGGTGTCTATCGTCTACCGCACGCTATGGCATTCTGCCAAGAGGGTACGGCCGACCACAGGGTAGCTGCATGATATCAATGGACGGCGGCCGTAGTCGATACGGCACACCTTCCTGCCACAGAGCTTCGTCACCCAGATGGTAGGTTTATATTGCAGTTCTGCAAGACGCCATCAATTTCACCCTCCGATCGGACCTAAAGTGTGTGTGATCTAAGGATACGGGCACGTGATTGAATCATCAGTGTCGGGTGCAGTTCAGATTGTGAGCAAAGCAATCCAGGCCTCGAGATACTTGCATGAAATAATAACGGCGGACGGGCAGCCATTCGTACCTGGTGAGGCTCAATTCACGTGCGCCACAGAAGGCTGGTTGGATCTGCAGCGCGGCTGTACTAGCACCAACGGGGCTTAAGCGAGCCAAGGCCCGACGATATAAATCTTTCTTCAACCTCTACGTCAATTCCCCCCGACAATAATCACCAAGCAACTCTCTCCGGCAGCAATGCTGGAGATGTGTATGCGACAACGCCTATCATGGCATTACACTGTAAGTTCATATAAAATTTCTTCCTACAACACCCCCACGATCTGGAATGATGATAGCGACTTTTATCGTCTTCTTTCCCAGAATTAATCGACCATGATTATACAATTGGGTCTTCCAGACATGGTTGACCTGCTACTTGCCAGTACATTCTGTCTGACCCAGATCGCCCAATTCATCTTTGCTTTGCAACTTACATCCAATGTCGAATAGTCTTGCTGACCATTCAAAGATTCTAGTTTCTCTCACATTCTCGGAGCACTCGACTGAGTTGCGCCCATCCGGCGATTCTTCCATGCATTGCCAGGTTTCCACGAGTGGTAGTGGCACGCTTCATGTAGCTGTCATCTGACCGTCTTTCTAAAGGTTAGTTCAAAACATTTTTCTACGTAAAACTACGACCATGTATTTCATGATGAAAAACATACCACATTCGCAGTTTTCACTCGAGCTTCATTTGAACCTATTTCGAAGCAGATGAGGGGCATATCTTCCTTGGATGTCTGACTATACACCAGCCATACACTTATGATAACTACCAGTATTGGATCAGCGATGCTAACTGCCATTGCTCAGGTTACAAGTCACCTCTCATAAGCAACGATTTCGTCGTTGTCTTCAAGTTTCACTTTTTGTTTTTTATGTTACTTCACCTCTCAAACACTCTGGCCCTTACCTCCTTTGCTTCGTGCTCAGGTTCAACCTATGGTATAGGCCTATTTTTGCGTAGAGGAAGACCGATGCACCGATTACTCACCGCGACATCCTGCCCTTCGGGGTTGTGGGTGTGGTGGTCCACATACTATGGTCGACATCTTATTTTTCATTGCAGACCTGGCTTGTCTAGTGTTGTGGGGAAGAACTCTTCACTGGGTGGTGATGATGCCAGGCGTGGCTTTGTGCCTCTGAGCTCCTGATCTTGTCTGTGTATTTCGTGCTGTCAGTACTGCCCACGTCCCTGGTTTTCCTCTTCCGAGAGCAATGAGAGAACAGCTGGGTTAAACATGCACATCTCTTGGTCAGTGTGTGATATGCCTCGATCGGAGACGAAGCACGAAGGGCATTCCTTCAAATTCTGGGCATCAACGTCCGCGCATATAAGCTGGCCGTAGACGAATTCCAGATGATGCTCTGCCACTTACGTCCCGCCATAAGCGTCTATATGTCACCACCATCTCGGTTTTCTATGCGAGAACTCGTCCTGCCCTCACTTGTTACGATCAAAATCATAAGTCAAATTTCTTAAAGCTATATAATTAGCTGGAGCCGAGTATGATTTACATTGCAACAGTTGCATATTTTATATATGAGGGCATCATATGTATCCTTGACTACTATGGTTCGTCCTAACGAAGCTTGGTTGCTTGGTGTTCTGCCGTGCGGGTTATATATGCAGGATGCTGAGAGCGATTAGAGCAACTGCCCAAAAAAGGATTGTGATGATGGCAGAGAGTTTTCTGCTGCCAGCATCATGCCTTGATCAGTCACTCGCAAACTTCTGGCTTTGGTACTTTGAATTGCGTCCCTGAGAGCATGTACGATTTCTTGTGGTTTATTTTAATGCTACACTTTCGTGTTATACCCGAGTCTCGAGCATTTATAGGGAACTCTGCTCTTCGTCGTCAGCCTCTGAACAACTCGATGACCAAGGAGAAGTTTTGGCTAGAGTACGATACATCATAGACTGCTTCATGGCATAATATGATTACGGGCGTCCTTAGTTCTCAAACTGCCCAATACAGCAGGTTTTTGAACCTCGTGCTCTAGGTGTCGTCACGCAAGTTCGGTATGTTTGAGTCCTCCACAGTTTGTGTTTATAAAACTATCTTCTTCACACCAAGTTCTTGTGTGTTACCGCGCTGCTAGAGCATATCTTTTAGTATCGAGACTCGCTTTTTGCATGCTGTTTTGTGAGTACCTTGGTAACATTGCTGGCGGCGAGGTTACTCACTCTGTTTCTTTACAAGACCATAGATTGGTATGATTGAGCTTAATTTGACTTGCTGATTCTCGAGTCTACGCGCGGCGGTTCCATAGGCATTAGTTTGCTGGTGTTCATGCTTAGAATGACGGGCTGTGCCCATATGTTCTAAGAGAGGCACCCGAAGCCCACTTTATTCAATGGTATGCTATTTACGGAAACTAGCTAGTTAGATACTAATAAGTTTGATGGTTATTCTCATGGAACATTTGCATCTGTCTGCTCATGGTGGCAGCATAATAGAACCTTACACTCACAGCCACTGTGAAGATAGAGCGATGTTTGCGGCCAACTTTTAAGTGAAAATGATAGATTCTGTAACTGAGGAACCGAAATTCTCCAAACTCGAAATTCATTAAGATGCTGGCAGACAGCCCTTTTTCCGTAGCACACGTAATCATACATCTGATACGACTCTCTGTTGAGAGGCTCTTGACCTTCCAATTTGAGTAGTCGATTTAGATTGAGCCTGAAACGATTATACTACTGTATCTCCTAGGTTGGGTGAGACCTCTGTAACAGAAACTTCGAAATTACTCTCACCAGCTTCAAATCGGCCACTGTGCAGGACCTCACTAATAGTGCAAGGTCTCGAGGTGCTGTTACAGTTATGTCCAGTAAACAGGTGTATCACAATTGGCATCATTCGCTCCAGCATGATTAGTTCATGAAGTTCATTATTTCGTTAAGCTATGATACAGAGTATTATGACCGATCCATGTCAGTCGCTTATGCCATTAAACTAGTTTTCAAATATTATGCGCTTAGGAATTGGTAACAGTTCCGCCGTTTGGATGTAAGGTGGATCCGGAGATGAAAGAGCTGTCCTGGGAACCCAAGAACACGAAACAGGTAGCAACCTCGACTGGCTGACCAGGACGTCCCATTGGGGAGGTGAACTGCTCCTGTGCCGAGGATGGCATGGTCGCAGGGATGAGAGGAGTCCAGATTGGTCCTGGAGCAACGGCGTTGACACGGATGCCACGAGACAACTGCTGATTGGAGAGAGCACGAGAGAATGCCACGATTGCCCCCTTAGTGCTGGAGTAGTCAAGGAGATCTGGACGGCCGATGTAGTGGTTAATACTGGCGTTAACGATGATGGTATCGCCGCGAGTCATGGTTGGGAGGATGTACTTGGAGAGGAAGAAGAATGGGTGGATGTTGGTGTTAAAGGTGTTCAGCCACTGGCCCTCGGAAAGGTCATCGATGCTCTCCTGAACTTTCTGGGTGCCGTGGTTCAGGATCAAGATGTTGACGGTGCCCATCAACTGTCTTGCCTTCTCAGCAACGGTCTTGCACTGCTCCATCTCTCTCAAGTCGGCGGCAATGAGGTGCAGTTTGCCGCCTTTTTCCTGAACAAGACGCTGGGCCTCCTGAGCATCCTTCTCCTCCTCTGGCAGGTAAACAATGGCCGACTCAGCACCCTCCATGGCATAAAGGATGGCGGTAGCACGTCCAATACCAGAGTCTCCACCAGTGATCAAAGCCTTGCGACCTGCGAGCTTGCCAGCGGCACGGTATGGCGTGTAGCCTCCCTCTGGTGTTGGGACCATGTCGTTGATGGTCTTCTCTGGCATTTCAGTCTGCTTTCCTGGGATGGTCTCCTGGTGGGATATTGGGACCTTGTGGTCTTATTGATGTTAGAGACAACTTGAACGGTGATGTTGTTCTGAGACTTACCCTTCTGGAACTGGCTGTCACAGCAAGTGGCCTGGTTGGTAATGTTCTTGATGGTATCCATTTTGATTTGTTGTGTGGTTCTTATTTCGTTTGGTGTTGATTTTCGGTGTGTTTAGTCAAGTTCGTGAAGTGATTCGCTTCAATCGGGTATCTTAGTTTTTTTGTGGTCTGAAATAGAGAAAGGGAACAAGGGAGACAGGAAGAAGGAGATATATACTTATTGTTCGGGAGTGTAAGAGAGGCTCTGGATGGTGTATCGTTAAAGTGATGTCAGAAGCATCGAGGGGCTATGGATGCGCGGCTGCAGATCACTCGCCATGGGCAGGAAGGAGGGGCACAAATCTGCATCACACGGAATAAAGCGTGTGCGCGGCTAAATCGAGGCAAAACATGATTAGAGACCATTCTGGACCGCTAGTGTTGCAACGATTTCTGTGTTTCGTTCTGCTTGTCGATGTTGATGATGTAATTCCATAGATATCTTCATAGCAGTTGTGGATTGGATATGCCTTTCTGAGATGCTAAGAGTATGGGGTCATCAGAACCGAATTCTCACAGGCTAAAGAGTGATTCCGTGTTATCTCTGCTGAGGAAAACCTCCAGCTAGAATGCACCTGGCGTTTAAACCCAGTCTAACAAACAACTGTGCCTCAGGGATTGTTATGTAGATAGTCCAACGGTCTTTGTTTAGAACAGAGCGCGACCTTCGAGTGTCGTTGGTGGAACACGTGATGAAGCGGCTAGACTTGGCACCCATGTTGTTAGCTTATCGTCGTCCCTGCCAGCCACACACCGGATGAGCTACAGCTACATCAAAGCGCCAGCGACGTTGCAACTCGCCAACTCTTCCTAAACACGAAATACCCTATTCACTTTGCACGTCTATCTGTGCCGCAGCTTAGCTACCGTATCACAACTATAAACAGGAGCTAACGATTCCTCAAACACAAAGATGGGAGACCCAAGAGAGTCATCATCGTACTCTGTCACTCCACGACTCCGCTATAATACCATCGGCGGTGTCAATGGCCCGCTGGTCATCCTTGAAAATGTATAGCCACCCATCTGCCTCAAAACCATGTCCCCCCTCCTGACAATATGAAATAGGTCAAATTTCCAAGATATAACGAGATTGTGAACATTACACTTCCAGATGGAACACAGAGGTCCGGACAGGTCCTCGAAGCCAGAGGAACCAGAGCAGTCGTCCAGGTTTTTGAAGGAACCACCGGTATTGATGTGAAGAAGACCAACGTCGAGTTTACGGGAGAGTCCCTGAAGCTCGGGGTTTCCGAGGACATGCTTGGTCGCATCTTTGACGGATCTGGAAGAGCTATCGACAAGGGACCAAAGGTTCTTGCTGAGGATTACCTTGATATCAACGGCAGTCCGATCAACCCGTACTCCCGCGTCTACCCAGAAGAGATGATTTCTACTGGTATTTCCGCCATCGACACCATGAACTCCATCGCCCGTGGACAAAAGATTCCTATCTTCTCTGCCGCCGGTCTTCCGCATAACGAAATCGCTGCCCAAATTTGTAGGCAAGCTGGTCTTGTGCAGAAGCAGGGTATTACAAACAAGGGTGTTCATGATGGCCACGAGGAGAACTTCTCCATCGTTTTCGCTGCTATGGGTGTTAACTTGGAAACTGCTCGTTTCTTCACTCGCGATTTTGAGGAGAACGGGTCTTTGGAGCGCACCACCCTCTTCCTCAACTTGGCCAACGATCCAACCATTGAGCGTATCATTACCCCACGTCTTGCGCTCACTACCGCTGAGTACTACGCCTACCAGCTTGAGAAGCACGTCTTGGTCATCATGACTGATCTCACTTCCTACTGTGACGCTCTTCGTGAGGTCTCTGCCGCCCGTGAAGAAGTTCCAGGTCGCCGTGGTTACCCAGGTTACATGTACACTGATTTGTCCACCATCTACGAGCGTGCTGGTCGTGTCCAGGGCCGCAACGGTTCCATCACCCAGATTCCAATTCTCACCATGCCTAACGACGATATCACCCACCCAATTCCAGATTTGACTGGTTACATTACCGAGGGACAGATTTTTATCGATCGTCAGCTCCACAACCGTGGTATCTTCCCACCGATCAACGTCCTTCCATCGCTTTCCCGTCTTATGAAGTCTGCTATTGGAGAGGGCCTCACCAGAAAGGATCACGGTGATGTTTCTAACCAGCTTTACGCCAAGTATGCCATTGGTCGTGATGCTGCATCTATGAAGGCTGTCGTCGGAGAGGAGGCTTTGTCGTCCGAAGACAAGCTCTCTCTGGAGTTCTTGGAGAAGTTCGAGCGCACTTTCATCTCCCAGTCACCATACGAGTCGAGAACTATCTACGAATCTTTGGATCAGGCTTGGGGTCTTCTCCGTATCTATCCAAAGGAGTTGCTTAACAGAATTCCAGCCAAGGTCTTGGCAGAGTTCTACCAGAGAAGCGAGAGGAGGAACAAGCCAAGGCAGGATCAGAAGGATACCAGGGACAACACTAAGCCACAGGAGGAGAACTTGGTTGATGTGTAAATGGCGATAGTTTCTGCGGATCACGAGCTGGCAGTTGTGGATACCATAGATTTAGTGCGCGTGCTTGTACCAATGTACCTTTAGCTTTTGAGCGAATGAATTTCAGTGCATACCCTACATTTCAACTTCCTGGAGTAGGAATTTACACTTTCTTGTAACTTTGGGGTCTGGTGCTAATCGCACCCGAGTCAATGGTTTACGACATGCTTTAGCGTCCTGGCATTGAACCGCTCAGGTGCTCCTTGTAGTTTACATATTATAACAACTCTTGCCGTTGCTAGCTACGGACTTCAAGCTCCCTTTTTTTCTTACGGTTTAAAAAAAGTCAGCGAAAAGAAATGTAATCAACTGCTCATACAACACTCAACACCTGGCAGAGTTTACTGAGGCGTAGCCAGACAAACGTGTCTTACATTTGGCAGGAAAACCATCTTTGTTAGAGATTAAAAGCGAGCGTTCTCGACTTTAAGGTGGTTGGTCCTACGTGGCGAAGAATAAGCATTTCATGTGTTCTTTATTTCATCCTTTTACATTTACCAGTTGGGAGTCATGACCTCTCCGAGATGATAGTAAAGGTTTAGCAAATGGAGACACTGTTCATAAACTTCGGCCATAATATTCATGCATTGGCAGAGATGGGTATGCTTAACAGTTATTAATTAGCAGCTTCATCCGTGCTTTCAGTATTATTTCGTTCGAAAAAAAAGACCTGCAAAAGAGAAACATTTGATGCCAAGACTCCAAGGGTCGTGTGAGGTCATTACCATGCACCCCGCAATCACCAAAATCTGGGGTACGTCGAAGCTTCCATCGTCAAGCTGTCTTTAGTTGAGCGAATTTCATATTTGTTTAGCTACCTTCAGCTCTCGCACAACATCCAAGCACACAATTGGCATCGCAAAGATGGTTGGAGCAGGCCCCAGGAGTCAGAATAGGAATTTCAATTCCAAGGTAATCTCTTTGAAGCAACGAAGCAGAAATGCCGGGCTAACAGATCAGACCATAACTATGCCCCTCGCGGCATTCTGTATGGCAGGTGTCTTGTTCGTGTAAGCACAACCTTGGTGACTACTCCACCTTCTACCATTACTCTGACTCTCGAAAGCACATACCTTTATAAAGGCTAATCAGTTTACAGCTACGCACGCACATCCATTCAAGCCGCCAAGCGCAATGCTCAAGCACACCGTGAAGCCGACGGCGGCCAAATATCCTGGCGCAACGAGTCCTTACGCCGACACGGTATCATCGAGCCGCCCGAGAGCCAGAACAGTGTCAAGCAATTGCTGGGTGTTGGAACACAAAAGACGAGCGAGGTGAAACAGAAGGCGGATGAGGAGTGGAAGGCAAAGGCGGCTGAGGAAGAGAGGCAGAGGACGGAGGCACTGAAGGGCGTCAAGTGAAGGCAAGGAGCACGACTGATCGCGAATCCATGACATTTTGTTAACGTAGGCCCTCAGCAGAAATTACCGCGAACGACGGTACGACCATGACGGCTTTAAGTTCAACTCGACTAACCCAGGTTCCTTCTCCAGTAGAGGGCATGATCCATGCTTGTCCGTGACGCTTTGTGGATATCATTGATTGCCACCAAGCTCGAGTTGCTCTTGAAGGCCCTGGTTTAAGCAATTGATGCGAAAGGTGCATAGACGTAAATTAGTGAATGAAGAGTATTCTGCAATAATGACATCCGCCACATTTCGAATGAGTTTAATTCGACAGAGATTCAAAATAAGCCGAGGACCCTAATCCGTTTTGGCATCATTATTGAAATCCTTTTGTGGCTATCGTACCCGACTCGATAAGCAAACAGCATCAGAAAGAAGGAGGCTTGCACTTGAATATTAGAGATCACATGAAAATGGTTCTGTATACGTTCACTTTGATGTACTATGCTGCAGTCTAGTGTCTTTCTTCCCCTGCGCCATCACCAGTTCCAGACAAGCCACTCGTCAGGCCTTGCATTCTACGCGCCAGTATGTCATCTTCGCTTCCCAAGCTCACCAGACTCTTCTTCCTCGTCAACTTCCTTCCTCTCCCCTTCTGCACTCTCTCTGCCGACGCTTCATGCATGGTTTCTTTTAGAAATCTCTCCTTCCGCGCTCTCATCGCGTCATCTTCAGCCTTCGAGGATTTAGTAGTCATCCTCATCTCCAGCCCTTCGTCGCCCGAAGATTCAGTAAGGGACCGGTGATGATGGCGTTTCTTGCCGTTCATCTTCCTCTCATCGATCGCAGTCACGCCTAGCGATGCCTCAAATTCGGCATTCATGTCGGATCGGTGTCCATCCTGGCATGCGGCCACCTTGACCTTTCGCTCTTTTTCATCAGAGCCTCTGAAGATCTCGTCGATCCACTTGCCACATCGATAGATGTGCTTCCAGCCTTCTGGGAAGAGTCCCACGAACTGCAAGAACCCATGAGAAATGCCAGGAATGAGTACTACCTCCACATGATCTCTATCATCAAACTCCTTCACAAGCCCACCTTGCTGCTCCTTCGCCCTTTCGTGTGCAGCAAGCTTGGCTCTCGCAAGGCGGCCAGCAAAGATGACAGTGTCGTCGACGAGCGGATCACGCTCACCAGTAAGGAAATAAGTCTTTGGGAACTTCTCCAGAAGTGCCGGAGGGGCGAGCACAGGAGAAATATAGTAGTCGGCGGAGAAGTCGGGCTTTTGGTGAGGGCCAATGTACAACAGAATCATGGAACGCATCATGGACGGACTCAAAATTCTATCATTGAAATAAGAAATCATCGAGCTCATCGCCAATCGAGTGGGCGCCTGCAAAATCTGCTTGCTCCCCGGCGTTGCAGGAAGCTGATGATGCTGCTCTTCGGACTCATTCAAAAGAGCAGGTCTCTTCTGCTGGAAGTAGTCTGGAGGCATGTCGATATCTTCGTCGTCACTATGATGTGGTGTCTGAGCCAGATGGGCATACTGCTGGCTTTTCTGACGCAGCATATTCCTATTCGTCTTCCGCATCCTACGATCTTTAAAAAGAGAAACATGCTCCTCGCTCATCCAGTTCACGATATTGAAATCGAGGCCAGGATAAATGAGAATTAGCCCTTCGGGAGTCGGCAACCGGTTGGCAGCGTCCTGGCACTTCGAGTTGTTCTCGATGATCATAAGAACAGTTCCAGCCGCTAAAGTGCCGCCGGCAGAGTCCCCTGTCACGACTATCTGCGGCATGTTCTCTCCTGAAAGGCCAACACACCGGCCTCTGCTGGTGACGAGTGTTTTGTAAACATCGTAGCACTCGTTCAATGCATATGGATACGGATACTCTGGCGCCTTCTTGTAGTCCAAGCTCAGAACTGGTAGGCGAGTCTTGCCAGCCCAAGCAAAGAGCTTGTCGTCGTTAGTTCTCGGGTCCATAGCCACGAATCCTCCGCCCGGAATGTCAACGACAATATTCTTGTGGTCTTTGAGCGAACTCAGCGGGCCATCGAAGTATAGCCATCCCTGCACTGGCTCCTTGTAGTCACTTCCTGGTGGTCTAGGTATGCGGATAGCCCTTGGCGGATATTTCATCAATCTCGGTCGCATCAGAGTGGACAGAAACTTGAGGTATGGTGTCGTGCCTTTGTTCCAACTGACTCGGAGATGATCGAGTGTCAAAGCTCCTCGTACCTTTCTAACTTTTTCATCGGCGCGACCAGCAGCGATTAGATAGTAAACTGAGAATAGAATGCTGCAGGAGTCTCTGAGCTTCTTGTTCTTTATCTTCATCGCCGTCCAGAAACCAGCATCTAGGGCAGTACATGCCCATGTTGCTCTGAAGTATGAACGAGTGTATAGGTTGGCAAGAGGTTCGGGATTCTCGAGATCGAGCAGGGAGTCAAAGTTCCGTGCAATGTATAGGTAGAGGAGGGTGACGACAACCGTTTGCCATGGCGTCAGTATGTTTGAGAAGAAGCGCGAGAGAGCTCGAAGCTTGGGTGGTCCGTGTTTATTGCCCTTGAACAGGTAAAACGACCAAAAAGTGACGACAGCCAGCACCTGCACTTTTCTAAACTTTTCGGATGGGCGGCCGAGGACATGATCTAGTACCATGTTAAATCATGCTGCCTGGCAGATGTGAGCTGTGCTGGCATACCGATCATTTTGTATGATTCTCTGGATCATGAGCCACGCCTCAGCAGCATATGAAGCACTACCGTGTAATATTTTATGATTGAGTACACAGGCGAGTCCTGAGGTTCGGCGAGCTTTTCTGTTCAGGTAATGGAATCTCTAGTAAACAACGACAAAGAGGTAGAAATCATGCAAGCGTAGCAATGAGGTCAGCCAGAGCTCGGAGCTCGAGGATTGCCATGTTAGTGTCGGGGGCGCTGTGACCGCTTCAAGTAAGGGCAGCCCGAAGCTTGTGTAGCATGCTCCGTACTTTTCTATCTCGCAGGCCCATCTGGTTGCCTGGTTGATATTTTCCGAGGCGCTGGAAAGTGGAAATCTAGGGTCCAGGGTCCTACAGTACTGTGCTCGTAGGCCGTACTCGTAGCTTCTGACCCTACGGCTTCCACTCGTAGCCTCCGTTCTCACCAGAGCTGTCATGGGAGTGACGCTTGCAGCAATGAGTGGCGGCCGTAACTGTTGGCCCGCACAGACCTTTCACATGTCAAGCAAGCGGCGGCTCAGTGTACTACGTATTCTAAACTTCCGTTAAGAGCGGATGACACTGCGTCCATAACGTCGTACAGTTTGGGGGGGGAGGGGGGAAAGGAATAGTAAGGGCTGTGTCAGGCATTGCTACCAAATGTCTCTGTGGTCTCCTGATTCGTGATTGTGACGCATGAAACGAAGACCATGGAAATAGTAATCTTAACATGGGAAATGTAGTGGCTGCTTGTTAAGTGGTTAGTCACCTGGCACATGTAACAACATTCGCCATTTTATAGCTGTGTGTTATATTTATTTACATATATATATGTAGTTTGTATGCTTGGATGAAGATAACCTCTTACGTTTCGCATTAGCTAAAACTTTATAAATGCCTCGCTATGTATGCTCTTAATGCTTCCCGGTGAAATCACTTATAACACCACTTCGCCTCATTGAGACAGTATGCTTGCCAATATCTTGCCAAAAACACCGCGAACTCTCTTCGGGTTCTCCTGCACACAAGTCAAGATGACAGCTGTGCTTGTGGCGAATGTAAGCGTTTCTCTCCACTGATACTTCATCTCATATCTTCTTGGCAAAAGCGTTGCCAAAGCACGAGGAGCTACAAACAAAGCAATGTCCTTTCTTCTGCCCTCGTTCTCGAGCAAGATACTCCATCCGCACATCGTGCATCCAGTGCCAATGCAGAGACCGCCGTCGATTCTCTGTGCACTATGTTCATCACGTCCGATAATTTTCGGCCCTAGCCGAGTCCTGGCGAGACAGACTCCATAGTAAAAGAGGGCTATGAAAGCGCCCAGGAAAGCGCTGCTGCGAATTGTGCTGAGGCCGGCTCGCCTTGCGTTCTTAAGCGTTGGCTTCATCAGGAAGAGAACTGAATTGATGCCCCCATACATTGCAAAGGCCGTCACAAATCCCTTCATGAATCGAGTTATCGCATGCCACTCACAGTTCGGGCCAGTCCACATATGAACTATATCGCATGGGAAAGGAGCTGTCTTGCATGGATCGCCCCATTCGAGGGGCAAGGAGTAATCGCGGCAGAGACTGGTAACAAGCTCGGATCGGCCTGTATCTCGTCCATAGACAAGCTCTCCCCATCTGAACCACTGTAGTGCTCTGATGAGACGGTCATCTATTTGAGCAGCACCTTTGATCCATTTGTTGTATGCTCGAGGGAGCTTCTCTGGGAGATATATCCACGACCACTTAGAGCGAGTTAGAAAGAGAGCTAGGAAGGCAACTGTATAAACAGTATGACACATTATGACGAATTATGCAGAACAGACCAACTTGGGGCCCTCACCGCTCTACGAGAATAGAAACAAAGAGACCTGAAACTACGAGGAATTTCGGGAATGGTGGGAGGACCCTCAGCGACTGTCACTGCAGCAACCAACACCGTAACGGGTCTTAAAAGAGTGCCCTTGGCATAAGGTATAGCTCAGGCCATGACTTTGAGGAAGGGAAAGATAGGGCATACCATGATAAGAGCACTCGATGCTGCAAACAAAGTAGGGTCAGTGAAGTTGCCGACGAGTTCGTCAGCACGTTTCCAGCGGTTCACAGCAACCTTGAATGCCTTGCGACGGGCCCAGAGCTCTCCAATAGACACATCGAGAGCCCTTACAACGGCGAAAAGGGTCAGATCCATCGTTCTGCCTGCCCACACACGAGACTTGACGGAGACGCCGTTTGCAACAGTGATGCGGTCAACGAACGCTTCGCTCTGTTTGGTCTGCAGCAGTCTCATGCTAAACCAACCGGCGATGAAGCTTGCACACCATCTTGTCAGTCGTGCTCTCGATTGTACAGTGGCATTGCTGGCGATTGAAGCGAATAACCTTGCAAGCGGTATCTGTGATATTGTGAGATTCGTGCGAAAATAAGCAATAAATAATATAGCCAGGGTTGATAAGTTAAAAAAAAAAAAGGTTCGGTAGAACAGATCCCCAATAACTGAAGCAATAGACTTTTTTAACACTTGCCAAATGTCCCCCCGGCCTCAACCCATGGCGAATAGCACTGCACGGTCTCGACGTCTTGATTACCTAGACAATTATGATATCGATGACAAAAGGACAACCAAAAGGTTAGCGCCACATTGATGATATGCTCGCAGGCGACTAGTGCCATAACCATAACAGCTTAGGATTGAGATATTGAAATTGCACGCACAAACCCCGAGACAACAGAGAAAATATGGAGTTACCTGTAGTAATGTCGTTCCTCCGATGAGGGCACCACAAAAGGTGGGAAAGCGCTGCCACTCAAGTCCACCGCGCAGGATTTTGTAAACCGAGGAAAACGCACTTTCAAAGTCGAGCTTCTTCCCACTACCTTTTTCGAAATATTTGGAGATGACCGCGACCAACAAGGTCATGAGACGAGGTGTTGTGCTGGAAGCATAACCGAGGACATATGCCTTTAGCAACGGGCGTAGAAGTCGACGAAGTTGATCTGTCGATGGTCCAGGAGCCGCTGTGCGATCGCGCAGGCCGCGCAGGCCGCGCAGGTGGCCAGCCATGAAATGTGATCGGTGAAGGACGAGGAAGCGCAATAATTGTAGATTTCTTAAGACTTGGCGAAAGTGACCGACGATCACCGTTTTGGAGCAAGGCGGTGTCTTCTCCAAGTTCAAAAAGAAGCACGCCGACTGGTAGACAGAATTTAAATGATGCAAACTCCGCGGCGTAGATGTTTACTTCGACCTCACCTGCATCGATTGACCGCCCGGCCGATGGCCCTGTTTGAGCAAAAGAGGTGGATTGTCACTTTTGCCTGGCGCACTCGGAGATGGTTCTAAGAGGGAAAGTATGAGTAGTCGTGCGTCTCCGACAAGACCACCGAACAAATTAGTACGAGTCGAATCGGGCACAAGTACGAATATGGAGTACTGTAGTACTACTCCGCACTTGAGAGCAGAGAAAAAGCCCAAATTTCCCGAAACAGTGATTACGGCCCAACAAGATGCGCAGAGTCTGCATTGGTACTGCATTATCAGAAAGAGGTCTAATGTATATCCTGTACTCCGTGTACTTTGCAACTGTAAACCCATTTTTCTTACGGACTAAACAGGGGACTTTATCATCCCCGCCGCACAACAACAAACGATTGCGGGGGCCTTTGACGACCTCTTGCTTTCCTCGTGTTCTTCAACGTGAACAGCTGGCCAAGCCATTTGGCCAAGCCATGTCCTCCTTTTTCTCCAGCCGAGTCCAAATCAAGGGTGTGAAGCGAAAGAAAGATTGGAGCTGCAATGCAGCCTATCTCCGCAACTTCACTGCAGGTCCGGACCAAGATGAAACGCACCAGATGTGCATCAAAACGAATCGCTGCGTCTGTCGCGTGTCGAAACGCCTTTGAAGCAAGTTGTAATTGAAGGAAAGCAAGCGGCGACGTCGAAGCCGACGCTTGTTGACCTATTCCCGTATTTCATCAATGAAACTGCCAAGTGACTAGTGAGAGCAAAAGGTTACTACTCCGTACTGCCAGCAAAAAGCTAGTTCAGGGCTCGTCGTGCTCATCCTGCTGGAAGTTTGGCAGCTCATTTCCCAGTGCTTATCCAATTGTCTCAGTCCGGTACTGGAAACTCTGTGGCGAGTAAAAATAGTGTTCGGCTTTGTAGCTCTGAGGACCGCTCATCACATGCCATTTTCACCTCAGTCTTACCCCGCAAAATGCTTCGCCCGAAACACACCATTCACCGCCTATAGTTCCAAGTACTGTATAGATATGGCTTTGGTGCAGGCAGTAGCAATACAAGCAGCTCAACGTCCCGCTGGTGACCTTGCTCGAGCCGTTGTCGCATCCGACTTCTACCGCATGGTCGCACAGCAACGAGGTCGGGCAGAGTAAGTATAGGAGCAGGAACGTCAGCGACCAACATCAGTAACCCCAGCATCCAGCCCTTTCCGCTCGGACAGGGCAGGTCTAACCCCAGATTCTGACATTCCTAGGCCAATCGGTCTTCGCTATCCCAGTTGAGCTTTCTCGCCGAGAGAGCCGACACTATCACTGGCATGTTGTCCTGCATTCATCTGCAAGAATGCTTGGTATGTCTCGAGCAGAGCCATCGACTCCGAGCACAAGGCCAAGAACCTTTGCAAGCAGAAAGTCATATTTCGCTTCTCCATCAAAGATACACCCGCTCCAATTTTAGTACTCCGTCCAAATCCTGGTACGAGTAGCACCCTCGCCGGGCATGAACATCTACGGAGCAAATCTTCGTGTTCTCCTCTTTTCTCCATCATGCCTGCTGCTGCATACCGAACTCCGGAGCTTCCAAGTATTTTAATATATGAGACCCTCCAACCCCACACTGCTCGAATCGTAGTGTGTAACTGCGAACTGTTCTTAAAATTCGTACTTACATCTGTTGAACTGGCTACCGACAGAGATTGGTTGTGTCACTCTGCGAGCATTTTTAAGCCTTACTTTTGCGGCTGTTGAAGCTGCCGTATACTCGTCCTGCTGGCAATCGATGCTGGAAGGACACGTTCACGCCGCTTATCGTCGCCAAACGGGTCGATAGCTTTGCTAAGGTCAACTAAATACTCGCAAAACTATTCAAATCGGGAGTAGAAAAGCAACCCAATAATTATCATTGGCGGTCAGCAATATTTTGGACGGCTTGTCAGGCGTTTCCCCGGATTTCCAAGCCACCGCGTTGCGTTCCAGCACTAGCGCAAGCATCCTAGTCAGCTCCACCTGACCATATTCGGACTCGGGGCATCTCACCTTCGACCCTTCCCATTCTTTTAACTTGTTCCCGGCACTCATGCTCGCCGTCCAGCGTCCCACGATGGGTTCGTCGAAGCCACCTCACATGCTCTTCGGATGTGAGTTTGCCCTCGGCTTTGCTTCGCAATCGCGACTGATACTAATAATGATTGGCAGATGATATAGACACGTCAAACTCGCTATACCCGCTACCCTCCCCTCCACCACTGGCGTCCGGCCCATCACTTTTAGACGACTCCGACACTAGGTTTTTAGACAGCTTCTTTGACGGTGTCAGCTCAGACCAGTTTCTGAATGATCCGACAGAGTCATGGAGTTATGATTGGGGAGACCTTCCGCCCGACTTTCTCGGCACCACATCGTCCTTCGGCCAACACAACGAACCGGTTACCAACGACATTCAAGAACTCACATTTCCCGAATGCAAAAACCCGCTTGGCTTCGTGCCAGATACAGAGCCGCAACCCCATCTGAACGATACTCTGGGCGCGACAAGCTACCTCCACAATGGCCAGCATCATGGCATGTACACGTCGGCGCCTCCACAAGCGCCTTCTATGGGCCCGCCGTTCGCGCAAAACCTCATGGCTAGCGACTTCTCGCAGCTGCAACGACGGATGCCTAAACCCGGTAACGTATTGCGCCACGCATCGATGAGCGAGGCCCTGTACGGTGCGCCATACGCCAACTTCTCCCCCAGCCAGACCATATCAAAGAAGGTCGAAATCAAATGGGGTACGGACACGGGTTTTACCAACGGACGCGGCTTTGTGCCACCGCCGAACGTTATGACCGAGGGCGATATAGACGAGTGCATAGCAAGCACGATGGAATGCCTTCAGCCTGGCAGCAATGCAAGCACACGCCCCTCGAGTCCCGTAGTACCGAAGATGCAGCCATTCGAGAGAAGGCTGAATAGCATAACGGAAAAGATTAACGTCGAGGCGGAGGACAATGCGAAGATGAAGAAGAGAAAAAAGGCGAAAGCGAAGGACGAAGATTACAACGACGACGAAGAGAATGGCACGGCAGCCAAGAACTCACGAAAACGACGGCCTAAATCGATGGGAGGTGCCTCGGGGGACTTCGAGACTCCTCAGAAGCGGCGGAAGTCATCAGCATCAACGGCTCCAAAGATGGCGCGGGAAAATCTAACGGAGGATCAGAAGCGGGAGAACCATATCAAGAGCGAGCAGAAGAGGCGGACACTGATCAAAGAGGGATTTGAGGACCTCAATGAGCTGGTGCCAGATCTTCGTGGCGGCGGGTTCAGCAAGAGCGCTGTGCTGATTATGGCTGCAGACTGGCTGGAAGAGCTGGTTAATGGCAACAAGGCCTTGAAGGCGAAGCTGGCAGAGCTCGAGCTTAGAAATATTATATAGTCTGGTCCCACCTGCGTGGACTTAGGAGTTTTGGAGAGATTTCGAAGGCCCCTGATCTGCACAACGTGTAACGATAGAATGTGGTTGATGATAATGGCTTAAATATCAAGAAGGCCTTCGGGCATAATAATTTTATAAGCGGACGATGTATAATGCTACTGCCGCAATGATAGTGTCTACCTGCTTATCATTTGTGTTCCTGATAGTCACCACTCCAAACATGCGTAAATCCATGTTAGCTCGCACGGAGATCACCTTCTAGCTTTGAGCATCAGAGTGCCGGAACGGCCATATTGCTATTGCATATACCTCTATATGTGCTGAAGCCTGGCGACTTATGATGTCACGACAAGTAAAGCAAATCACAATTCTGTTTTAGCCCAGTAAGCAAAGCATGGTTGCGCTTGACTCTGCACTTGGACTGAGCTACAAATGTAGACAGTGGGATCGGTATGCGTGGTCTTTGGCCGTGTTACTCGTCGAGCAAACGCTCCGTATGAAGCCGAAGGTTGCTAACAGGCCGAACGTTGAATATCGGATGGTCACTCTAAGCAGTGGACTCCAGCTGTACGGAGTATGCTTCCTGTATGGAATATCTCTCCTGCTCCGCAGGAACATCAGAGTGGAAGGATTGAGGACCTGGTGAGGGCAAAATAGACTAAGGGCTGGTACAGAATAATTTCACTCTCAAATTAAGCCGATGTGCATGGTTAATGCGGACTACGAAAATGGTGTAGACTGCATGAACATGTTCTGCAAGGCGGGGATATTCTCCTATTTCTCAGTGTGCTGGGTGCTGCGCTCCGGCGTCAAAAACACCAGTCAAATGGCAGCGGATTGGGCGTTGTAAGAAGAGCAGCGATTGGCCAACTGTGTCGATGTCCTTGCCAAATATGAGCGACTGATTGGCGTGACTACTATGCAAAGACATATCACGTGAAATGGCGCACTCGACTTAGCCCACTTGGTGTTGGTGTAGCCCGACGTCGCAGCTCGCCCTCGTCATTTTCGTAAGTGCGCACACCGCATTTGTTCGTTGCCACGCTGCTCAAGACCCAAGACTCAGCTTGGCTTGAGTCTCTGGTAGAGTAGCGTACGAGTAGCGAGGGAAGCAGAAGACGACGGCTGGCAGCTTCATTACTGACGGCTGCTGGATCCACTGCTCTACCCAGGCTTGACGTCTCAGGCCGCAAGGCTAGCAATCAAGGTATGACCCAGAGGCCCAAGACTGTCCCAGTCCCTTAAAAAGAGTCACACCCAAAGTATTACTCAATCCTGTTAATAGAAATTGCTCACCATATAAACTTCGACGATACTTTGATCCTTTCTTCCTTTCTTCCTTTCATACCACAATCCAATTGACATTGGCCACCATTGAAACCACTCTGTGTTTCAATCTCACCTCCATCACTACCAACCGATCAAATCATAATCACCTTTGATAAGCCGACTTGTCCACCTCCGACTTGCCCAACCCAAGTCAAACACCCCTCATTTCATACCTCCCATCCCACATACACAACTTCACAATGTGTCCAACTTGCGAACCTGAGCAAGTTGCTCCAGCTCCAGCAGCAAACGGAACCTCGAACGGCACTTCAGATGGTAAGAATTGGCCATTGAACTGCTATCTACCTATCTACCCGAGCTCGAATTGACAACGTCATCGTAGGCCACCCAGGATACACTGGCATCCAGACCAGATCTAACCCACACGCACACCGTCAAAACAACCCATACGCTGGTGTTGGCGACTTCCTGAGCAATGTCTCCAACTTCAAGATTATCGAGTCTACCCTGCGCGAGGGAGAGCAGTTCGCCAACGCCTTCTTCGACACCGCTAAGAAGATTGAGATCGCCAAGGCCTTGGACGACTTCGGTGTTGACTACGTGAGTTATACATCGTGAAGCTCACCATCTGGCTGCGTCTAACATTTCTTCTAGATCGAGTTGACTTCTCCAGCTGCATCCGAGCAATCAAGAGCTGACTGCGAGGCCATCTGCAAGCTCGGCTTGAAGGCCAAGATTCTCACCCACATTCGCTGCCACATGGACGATGCCAGAATTGCCGTCCAGACCGGTGTCGATGGAGTCGATGTCGTTATCGGCACTTCTTCCTACCTCATGGAGCACTCCCATGGCAAGGATATGACTTACATTACAAACACTGCCATCGAAGTCATCAACTACGTCAAGTCCCACAACATTGAGATTCGCTTCTCCAGCGAGGACTCTTTCCGCTCCAACCTCGTCGATCTTCTTTCCATCTACTCCACCGTCGACAAGATCGGTGTCAACCGTGTCGGTATTGCTGATACTGTTGGCTGCGCATCTCCAAGACAGGTTTATGACCTCGTTCGTACTCTTCGTGGTGTCGTCTCTTGCGATATTGAGACCCATTTCCATAACGATACTGGATGCGCCATTGCCAACGCATACTGTGCCCTCGAGGCCGGTGCGACCCATATCGACACCTCTGTTCTCGGTATTGGTGAGCGCAATGGTATCACCCCTCTCGGAGGTCTCATGGCTCGCATGATTGTTGCCGACCGCGATTATGTCAAGAGCAAGTACAAGCTCGAGAAGCTGAAGGATATTGAGGAGTTGGTTGCCGAGGCCGTCCAGGTCAACATCCCATTCAACAACTACATCACCGGTTTCTGCGCCTTTACTCACAAGGCGGGTATTCACGCCAAGGCTATCTTGAACAACCCATCGACCTACGAGATTATCAACCCAGCCGATTTCGGTATGACCAGATACATCCACTTCGCCTCTAGACTTTCTGGATGGAACGCGGTCAAGTCGAGAGCCAACCAGCTCAACATCGAGATGACTGATGCGCAGTACAAGGAGTGTACTGCCAAGATCAAGGCCATGGCTGATATCAGACCTCTGGCTGTTGATGATGGAGACTCCATTATCCGTGCTTTCCACCGCAGCATCAAGGCCGGCAAGTCGACTGTCGAGGCCGGTGACCTTTTGCCGAGCTTGTCTGCCGAGGAACAGGAGGCATTCAAGAAGGCTGAGGAGCAGATCATTGCTGCCGATGCTGAGGCCATGAAAAGCCAGTAGGCCCCCCCGCCACCTGGTTCCTAGAAGATTTCTAGATCATTCTGCTTTAGCATCTTCTGAGATATCCCTCGAACACTGGTATACTTATTAAAAGTGAATTTACTCGTTCGGAACTCTGAGCTCTCTAATGGAGGCTCGTAAAAGGCTGGCGTTGGTTGGCGTTTCCAATTTGGGCGCACATCATGCCTTATGATAGACCAAAAGCAATGAAGATTTTCAGGTTCAACCTCATCAACTCGCACCTCCTATATACCACATTGGCGTGATATCTGATATTTTCCCGCGATGCTTGATTACAGTAGCCGTTTGCTTGTTGTTGTTTCAAAAGATAGTAATCGGTGGTGCTCTGCGATATGAGTGATTTTAATTATATTGTTTCTATTATGTTAGGTGTTAGTGTAGAAGCGAATGTCGTAAGCATTCAAAGGCAACCGACGCCAACGGCGTCTCACCAAATTCTTGAAATTGAGCTCTGTTCACTTCTGCCAGCCTCGTTTGGACCGTGCCCCCCTGCTACTTCACGTCACCGAGCTCAGGTGATGGGAACTTCCAAGAACGCGTTCTCTGATTGAAAATCGCAGAAAAATGGCAGATAAACCAGTTTCTTCGTCGGTTGGCGCACCGTCGCCTAGCCCTTCTGATCTAGCTCGCATCCGCAGAGAGCGTCGCGAAGCTAAGATCAAGGCCGGCGGAGCTTCGAGACTGAACAAAATCACTGGCCTTGGTGGAGGTCTGCAACGTGGTATGATAGACAACATGGCCTTCGATTTACGTAAACTAACACTGCTGTAGAAGAGCCAACGATTACGCCAAAGGCCACTCCTCCGGTGGATGGCGACCCAGACGAAGTTGATATCTCAGAGCACTTCTATGAGCCACAAAATGCCCGCCAACGCCAGACCCCAAACCCGGGCGCAAACAATGGTCAGCCATTTCAAGGTATGGGCGGTAGCAATGCGGACGAGATGATGCGCGCGATGATGCTGGGTGTGCCACCGGGACCGAATGGTCCTCAAGCGCCATCTGCGGGCGGCAATCCCTTGGGTGGCTTACCAGGAGCGGGCATGGGTCAGAACCCTTTCGCTGGATTTCCAGGCATGGATGGTTCAGATGGACCTAATGGAGAGGATCCGATGATGGCGATGCTGCAGCAGATGATGGGAGCTGGTGCTGGCGGGCCTGGAGGAACTGGAGCTTTGCCCTCATTCCCAGGTATGCCACCGATGGGTTTACCGCGACAGCAAACTCCCGGTGCTGTGACAGATTCGTACACCTACCTTTGGCGCATCGTACACGCGCTTTTTGCAATTGGGCTGGGCATCTACATCGCCATGACTGTGAGCTTCACTGGCACAAAGCGTGCACGCGAAGAGAGTGCATTGATGGACGTGGGCTCCATCAAGCAGCTGTTTTGGGTCGGAGAGGCGTTGCTGTTAGGCAGATTCTTGTTCAAGGGCGGAAGAGGAAATGATGGTGGTGGCATGATTGGGATGGTTCTTCCGATGATACCTCGGCCGTACGGCGAGTATATCAGATGGATCATGCGCTACAGCTCAATTTTTAGAACGTTGTCTGGAGATGCGCTGCTTGTCGTGTTCACATTGGGAGCGACATCTTGGTGGTACGGCCATTAGGGTTGCAGTAGATCAATCAAACCCAAGTAGAGCACTATTTTTCGACGTTGCTTTAAATACCAAAAACCATTACGCACGATTTTATTAATCTGACTTTGTAACAACTTATTAATTTAATAACATTGGGAGGTATTCAAATGAGGGACACAAGAAGCTTACTTGGAGAAAAATAATGGTAGCAAATTTTACATACTTCTGGCGTAATCATTGTACCTCGTCACAAAAAACCGCTCACTACATTCTGGTATTGCACAAAGGTTTAGGTTATGAAAATGTATTCGCATTTGCCAACGTTGAGACACATTGTGACCACTTCTCGCGGCTATTCCAAATATTGCACAAGTATAGGAACATGTGCTCAAGAAAATTCGATTTGATCTGCATGTAACGGCGTCGAAATTACGATACGTCCTGTGATGTGTTAAACATATATGTTGCTATAAGCAGGTTTGAAAAAGAATGCTCAGTATCGACATTGTGTGCTGCGATGTCTATCATTTTCTCCATTTCCCAACAGCCAAGAAAGTGACCAAAATGTAAGCACTGTGACCACTTTTGGTCAAATGTTTGATAGGAACAGCGCAATCCACAGGACAGCAATGAGCACTTTGTGACATCATCACAAAACGAAGTAGCGTACTTATTAAAAGTGTACTCATATTTAGACCAGTCATTCACTCTGCAGCTGAGGCAATTATGTGGCAGTACAGTTTTATTCGGGCATTCCTTGATGGCTTAAAATTTTGCTTCTTCACAACTTTAATTTTGCATTAATGTACAAACTAAAATGAAGCGCTCATAGCTCTATTCTGTCTTCTCTCTTCCTTCTTGGCGCCCTTCATAGATTTACGTGGCCTACCTCTGGCACGGTTTTCAACTCGAGGTCCACCAAGCAGCCACCCAGACATGCATCTTCTAGACCCAATGAACTTGCCCTTAGGAGTGAATATCTCGACTTCTGGATGTTCACCTGCTTCGGATCGGCTCCTCCTAACCTGGCAAACTAACTCAACCCATCCACATCCCTCGATGAGAATGTCAGTTGCGACTACTCGGTACGGCAGCTGTTCAGCCTTAAGGCCAGCTGCGTCCTTTCTGGTTAGTGGCCCAGATCTCTGCTTCGTGACGTCCCATTTAAGCTGGAATTTCCCAGCAGATTGAATCTTATCTCCTGTACCTGGCACCGAGATGTTTTCAACACCCGTGTCTCGCTCCTGCTTTTGAATTGCAATAGCTTTCTCGGTCGCAGTCAAATGCGGCGAGATTGGTGTGAATGCATAGGCGAGAATGATATCGTCCGTAAGAGGTGTGATGCGAATGAACCCACCCAGAAGCAACGACTGCCCTGGCTTGATGACCTGTTGCTCGGGGACAACGCGAGAGCGCATTACCAGCGAAAGGCGATGGGGCTCTTGGACATGAAGTTCCAGGTCACCCCGAGACAGTCCTGGCAAGTCGATGAGCTCGCCCTTGCCTCCGCCGAATGGTACTCTAATAGGGGAAGCCGTCGTCCCAGGCAATGGGTGAACCAATGGCATTGCTGGGTAGTTTACCTCTTCTGGTGCCGGTGGGAGGAGAGAATTCATCGAGAGCGGCATTATCTTGGGTTTATCCTGAATGGTGATCGAAGGATCCCGCACTTCCGTTCTGCCTTTAGGAAATACGCTTTCAAACAGTCTACTTTTTCCAACGTTTACTTTGCCCACCATCCAGCCGCCACCGCCACTGTTCCATATTTCTTCTTTCAGTTCTTTAGTCCACCAATCTCTTCTGGCGCTGACGCATCTGACATTTCCCAACCTTACATCTTTACCATACGACCCTAACGCATCTCGGAGCACCTCGACCAGGTATGGCATCAAAGAATCGACTTGAGCTTTGACAGGCGCAAGTAGATCGGACCGTGTAATGATGAAGCTTACCTCAGTCTTCTTGCCTTTCGAGTAGACATCTGTCTTCGAACGGCGATTATGCGACCGCTGGGGACTGATTTCGAGAGTACGATGAAGACTAGGAATTAAGGACATGGGAAAGTCCGCAGCGTCAATTACATGATAGATGTGATTGTTCTTGTACGGCGACTCGAGTATCGTATCGTGAAGCGACTGGATAGTCGGGTGGTTTATAGAAACACCTGTTTGATGGTGTCTCAGTTTGTGGCAGCGATCGCATACGGGTGGTGGTGATTTGGATGATTGCTTCGTTTCTGGTTGCTTAAGCGAATCCAATATGCTGTTGTCCACAATTCCAGATGCTGCTTCTAACGCCTCTGCCTCCAACTGCGCGCCCCCTTCTTTACTCCTCCTAAGTCCACCATGAAGATATGTCTGTAAAGACTTTCTTGTGGTCGTGTAGAATCCGGGCTCACCAGGATCCGAAGTTTGTGAAAGAGCACCACAACCGGCACATTGAGCTGGCAGTTGCGGCAGTACAACTGTCAGACCGATCTCTTCAGGACTGTCTTCGGTCACTCGTGAGTGTATGCATCGCAGATGAGGCCGTGTTTGCAGCAGGCGAGGTTGGCGCAAAACGAGGCTTGGTGTCGTCCGAAGGAGAGATGGACATAGGAAATGAGGGAGTTCAAAGATAGCGATCCTCTCTACTCTCGCGGCGGATCGCACAAGGCGGCGTCCGGTGTGTGTTGTTGCCATTAAACCGGTAGGTATTTTTTGAAGGATTTCTGAGAAGTGAGAACGAGACCTACTAGGTATATTATCTTATCGAGGCCTGACGGCATAGCCTCGTGCTAAAGTCCGGGGAAGCGCGGCTGCGCTTCTTCCACGGGCGCTAAATCGTCGCCGCGCCAAACCAAATAATTTGACCATACCGCGAGGCGCGTCTCAGGACTCCAGCAACTCAAGAAGCCCCATATTCGTGAAGATGGTCAGCATAGTGAAGCGCATGACGAAGCTGCGAGCTGTAAGTAGTCGCCAAATTATCCACGTTATGGCTAGCTAACGAAGCATTGTAGAAGGTATTTTTGCGCCCTATTATCACGAATCTCGTCACTGGTATTGACATGTAACGTTTAGCTGCTCGCAATCAGGATAGGACCAGGCGCTGCCGTGCTCCCTCCAACTGTTTCCAAGATTCATATGGAGTTCGCTGTCAGGATGAAGGACGGACACCTTGGCCCTAGGTACATTTCTCGAGGAACGCTATTACGAGCATAATACTCACATAACTAGGAAATTCTGGCGCCAATGTCTTCCCCGGTTGAAGTATCACAATCCAGCCGTATCTATGACCGTAGAGAGAAACACCAATCAAGAAGGACCAGCCCTTATGACAGTTCACTTCAACGATGCAGCGCCAGCAACCATCTTAACCCCAGCTTCCACCGAGGCCGCTTCAGCAAAGGGCGATGATCGTGTTGTCACTCTAAACATGAAGCACAGACACGAGTCGGAGATTTTGTCTCAATTATTAGCTTTGACAACAGCCGTGCCTGTAACCCCAACGCCGGAGGAACTGGAAATGCTGGACGTGCTGGAGAAAGCACAGCAGAAGAGTGAGAGCGACAGGATCAAGAACCTCGCTTTCAACGAGGCAAAGAAGCGCAAGGAAGCCATTTTGGCTGCGGCTAGAGCTGGAGTTGCTGCTTAGCTTGTAAATTTGGAGGAATATAGAAGAAAGATGCATTGATTGCGGCGTTGTGTAAATTCGCAGTGGCATTCCGCATTGGGTAGGCGGGTTCAAAGGACATTATGGGATTGATGTATTATTCACTAGAGGTTGATAGTGGCACTATGTGTCTATGTATGAGTACAATTTTGCCATATCCTGCATGGCCAAGTCTTGTCCAGTTCTTGGCCTTCATGATGAGCTATCTCGCCTCATTTATTACTTCAAACCAAAACCCTCGCTTTCATTGACAGCTCTCCATAGCATTCTTTCCAGTTTCTGCCGCGAGTCGTACCGCCAGAGTGATAACATATTGAAGCAAGTTCTGGCCACGGGAAATCTCATCCCGTCATCGCCAAGACAAGAGAGCTTGATCACGAGGTTCGCCGCACCCATAGCTGGAATCCGATCACTGCCGGTGATGAAACTCAAAAGCTTTCTTTGGTCCTTTGGCTGAGCGTTCCTAAAAGACTGCCAGAACCATTGAACAACTAGTTCTGTTTCGGCAGGTTTCGCAACGCCCCAGTTGTCGTAAATCGCAACAGCTTGTAGAGATGAAATATCCAAAGCTTCGTCCGAACCACGAACAAGCAGCTCGATCTCCTCGGGCCGAAAGAGGGAGAGTGCATTGCCACCACAGACTGTAAAGAAGCCACGTTTAAATGGTTCAAACTGCCGAATGACCGCCGTGTCAAGAAGATATCTCACATACAGGTCCACAAACTCTTTTCTGTTGGAATTTGTGACAAGGCGATCCTCTCCTTCCGGACAAAGTGGAACTTGCTGGATTTGGCCGTATCGCTCAACATCTGCAACAAAGTCGCGACAGAAGGTCTCCTCAACGTTGCCCTCAAACTCAAGCAATTGCCTAAGTCCTCGGGCCAAACTGGGGCGGTATTCTGCAAGGTCATCCAAGGTATATACCATCGTTGGCTTTGCATGCGATGGCGCTCCTGGTAATGCGCTTGGTCCTGCTGCCAGAAGCTTTCTGAACGCAAATGGAGGCAGTGCAACATCAAGTATGGTGGAGTTGTATATGGCGAGGCCTAGAACAACGCCCACGAGAAAGAATTGGTCCGATGTTTCGAAACTGTTGGGATTGAAGTAGCATACTTGTGAGTTTTCGTCGTATGTGAACATGCCTGCCGAAATTAGCAATTCTTCTTTGGTACAGGCACTGCCGGTATGACTTACCATGTTCTGGATTGAACACGTCGCGCACAAGTAACAGGAACCACTCCTTCCGAAGTCCACCGGCATCCACTCCTTCTTCGCCCTTGAATTCTATGCGTAGTCCCTTCTTAATATCCTCAGTCCCTGAGCCAACCACTTCACTGACGCCTTTGAGACTGTCTTCGACCAAGCACTCTCGTCGCACTTTGAGTACAAGATACTGGTTTACACTTTTATGGGTCATAATGCTGTCGAAAAACGCCTGTCGAGCCTTTACTTCCATCTGTCGCCGCGCATCGTGCTCCATGATCTGTATCTTTGCCCATATGCTTAAGAAGAATGGGTACTGGCAGAATGAGAACTTGCCGCGACTTGACTCCCACGCTTCGAAGTCTGCAATGAGGTCTGAGTAATCCAAAAGTGTGTTATAGAAGTCGCTAGTGGTGAGCATTTGTCCACCGCGGTAAGCTTGTTCACGTTTAGCAGATGGACCGCTACGGCTCCATTCTGCAGAAGGATGTCGCCGGGGTTCGTAATGCCTAGTGCGGCTGCTGTTATTTGCCGCAAAAAGCAGTGCCATGACCCTAGCGGCAGCTTTGATCTGCCAATCATCATTGTAAACAACAGGCTTTTTCTTCCCATCTGGAGATGCCTTGGTGCGTTGTCCTGACCTCCCAAGCGCAGCATGTAGAGCGGCAGATGATCCGTTGCCAGTGGTAGACACATCCGGAATGAGGCCGCCAGTTGGGTCGACATTATCTCCTCGTCGTCTTCCATGCTGCCTTGTCAGACGATACGTCACAAAACTGCCAACTAATTCCGCTGTTCTTCGGAAGTGTGGCTCAGAATAGCGAGAAAACCAAGAAACGAGGTGGTGGTGACATTCGTTTGGTAAGTTGGATAAGAGACCCAGTACTCTTTTGATAATGCCAGAATGTTTGCCAGGGCCATGGTCTGCAGTATGTCTTTGAGATCTCGCGTTCGTGGCGCGAGATCTAGGAAGCTGAGGATCCCTTACTTCTCTGGTATGTGGGACATGACTAAAAGCACTCTGAGATAGACTTTGAGTTCCGGTGCGAATTGCGTCGGGCGGCGCATCAGGGTAGAGTAGCGGATTCGCTAGAATGATGAGAAGAAATCGTGTGTTCCCTGGTTCAGTCAAGGTGCCGCCGGGTCTTTTAAGGAGGGATTCTGTTGCTTTTAAGAGGACTCTTCTTGTGTGAGACTGCGCGTCCGCGAGCCTTTCTCGAATGTCGTTGACATCTTGTATGGAAGGTCGGCTCAATGTTGCAGAGCTCTCCTTGAGTAGCCTTTCCGCTATCTTCTCCCATCCACGACCGGCATGGATAACCATTTCGTACCAATGTTCCACCTCATACCAGTCGACTTTAGGCGATCTACTAGTTACCATTTCTGCCATCGAGCCGGGCTTGCCATGTGGAGCAATATTCCTGTAGGATTGGGACCGATCAGGCACTTGCAGACCGTCACGGTCACCAGTCCACCACGCCCCATTCTCGGCGAAATCACCAATGAGCAGGGTCTTCTCGTCCAGAGGCGAGATGATGTCCTCGGTTCGGGGACGCTGAACGTCCGCAGCGATTGACTTCGGTTCGTTAGCGCCTTCGCTGGCCGCACGAGCTATGAAATTAGGTCTCTGGGACGAAAATGACCGGTTGATTGAGCTGTGGGTTCTGAAAACGTTCACGATATAATCTTCCAAGGATTCGAATATGCTTTTCTGCTCATGTCGTCGATCTTCTGTGGACCTCCATTGGCTATTTCCACCATGTCCAGTTTCTCCAGTACCAACGAACTGCGGAGGAGTTCTCACAGGCACCTCGAAGGATAAGCTCGGGCTCTGGCCACATGGAAACCACATTTTTTCTGCGCTTCCTGGGCCCACCCCAAAATTGCCTCTCGATGATACATATCCGTCTCCTCGATCGGAGTCTATCTCAATAGGCTTCGATATGCACCTACTGGCACTGGCTCCGCTTGGCTGGCCATCCAAAGTCTCAGCTTCGGCGTGTGAATCGCCATCACAAGTAGACCTGGGCGCAAGCGGCTTTCTACGAATCGCCATGCGGCTTCGTCCAGTGCCTGGTTCATTATCGGACCGCAACCCTGTGAGGAGGTAGGTGGCGATGCAATTCTCGATCAACTCGCTCGTCCTTGATAGCGATATTCGATCATCTATGGGTATAGAAGTCAGAAGAGAACATCAAATATATCGTATTCAGTATGGCAAGTACCTGTTTGTGCACCATGAGACGAAGGTCCTTCGGGTTCGTGTGCTGCATGACTAGAAGACAAGCTCTCACCGTCACGACGACCCTTAATCGACACGGAGGCCAAATCGTTGATGGTCAAGCAGACGGTGCATCGGAAAACCTTCAGCTCTCTCGGCCACCGCACAGTAGAATCACACGTCATACACTTTCCGGTCCTAAGGTCTCTGTCGGCAGCGCTGGCTGGCTTGTTGGATGTAGGTTTCGCGGGACTTTGGGAGGACTGGCCCAGCGACTCCACACAGTACGGGACTTCATGTGCCATAGCGGAGCTTTCACCATCGCGTCTCTTCTTCCCCGCGAATATAGAGGGAAGTGGGTGGCTCATCGATCTGCCATGTCTTGAGGAGCGTTGCCCGTCTTGGTTTTGCTTCGCGTTCGCGTTTGTCTTTCTAGAACAAAGCACAGATACGTTATAGGCGTTATGCAGCACATCTGCCTCGGACAGCTGCGAGGCGCC
Organism: Antarctomyces pellizariae; assembly: GCA_010623925.1. Classification (NCBI taxonomy): domain Eukaryota; kingdom Fungi; phylum Ascomycota; class Leotiomycetes; order Thelebolales; family Thelebolaceae; genus Antarctomyces; species Antarctomyces pellizariae. Next base: position 326,669 of record WCAA01000014.1, on the reverse strand, counting down.
TCGTTGATGCCCGACAGGATGAAGGCCCGAGAGCGACGACTCCATGTTTGCACGAGTTCGACTGACAGCGCTTGGGTGATCTGCTGAGAGCAGGCGAGAGTTCCGCTGAGGCATCTTTATGGCAGGCACAAGTGTCGCAGTTGCCGCGAACCAGGTCCTTAAAGGCCCGCCACACTCGTTCTTTACTTAGCTCTAGGTCAACCGCTAGAGAGTGGTCAGCATTCTGCTCGATGACCAAGGCTTTAAAGACAGAGCGTTTGGCCACTCGCCTCTCTATACTTCTACACAATTGCAATGTTCAGCGAGGCTACCACGACATGCCAGCTAAAATCTCCAATATGCTGAGCGTTGGCAGACTACCACGGGCGGGGCTGGAAGTTGTGTCGACGGCAATAACATTTAAAGAGACGTTTGCTTTAAAGAACACAACCGATGACGGCAGCGTAATTGTTATACCAGTAAATGTTCAATGCTGCTTCGGTATGAAGCAGAGCACAGCGTTTCCAGTCCCATCGTGTAAGCAGCTCTCCCAAATGAACTCGACGCCTTGTCCAAAACATGTGGAGTCGCCCTTACTTTTAATGCGCCGCCAGTGGACGGCACGGAAATTATGCTCTTCTGACGAGCCACCAAGGTAGCGCTGAACCTGCAAGGCTACCACCTGACAAAGATTCCTAGTTCAGGACGAGGATGGCAAAGTACGAGTACCAGCCAAGCTTACCTCAAACTGCGTCGAGATGGAGTCCTTCACTTCGTCAATTTATCACTGTCCGGTTTAGGAATATATCTTTGCACATGTTCAAAGGGGACAAACATCGTTGCGTCACAATTAAATTTAATGATTGGCCACTATTAGCAGATGAGCAAGGTGAAGGTGTAATGGTGCAAGACTGAGATACGAGTAAAGTGCTTTTATGCCTTCACTAATTCTGATGCTGAGGCGAGCGACTGCATATAATTCGTGAACACGAGGCATGTGAGCTGCTCTTTTTTGGCTTGCAAAAATCACGCTTAGGATTTATCCCACAAGAGAGCACAATGTGGTGTTGAATTGTCACTGTTGTCAACTCCAACACCATTTGAACAAAAACCTTAATTGTGCTAATCTGTTGCCCCTACCATCATACAATCAATGCGACCAGTAAGTCCGCAAGACGTTGAAATATCCGTATGAGACTAGACGAAAATCCTTTACGGTGTGGCCTTGCTCATGCTAATAAGGCGCTTTACACCAACCTAGGATTCTTGTTAGCAGGAGCGACTTCGACTTCGGAAACGAGGGTGCTTACCATCCAGTTGCCGCACTCGTCCAATCTGTTTCTCTGAATATCTACCTGCATTCTCGACGCGATATCATAGTTTCTGGCCTGAAGGGCGCGAGCTAGCTCAACAAGTTCTGCCACGGTCTCTGGCTTCAACAGATCCTGGTTGTTCAAGTGATCGAAAAGTATGTTGAGTCTTTTCTGAGTGTCTTTAACCTGAGGAGCGAAATTGGCTGGTGCCTTCGCTGCTACTCTCTGCATGTCATTGCTCAATATGTCTACCATTTCCTGACCGACCGCCGGAATATGGGAGCGATCTCCTGGAGGGTACTTTGGAGCTGCATGCGGAGCAGCAACAGCAGCCCTTGATGCTTGACCCTGGCCAGTAGGAGGTCTGGATGTAGGAGGAGTGGCACGAGGAGCGGAGACTTGCCTTGGTGGCTCCGCAAATTGACCCTGTGCCTGCGCGTACGGCCCTGGACCTGAGTGTGAAGCCTGATGCGGCGCGTATGGATTCGCAGGATGGGGACGGACGTTTGATTGGGGTGGAGGCGCTATCTGCCCAGGCAGCTGCGAAACGGACTGCTGAGGAGCAGGCGCCGGGGCATACCTCGCGGTTGGGGGTGCTGCAGCTGGCGGTGGGTTATAAGGCGATGGTCCTCTGGCAATCATCGGCGGAGGGATGGACTGTCCAAAGGGCTGACCATTCTGCAGAGGCGATGGCGCATACGCGTTAGAGGTAGATAGTGGCCTTGGCACGCCCTGGAACTGGCCAGCTGGTGTATTGTTGAGTGGCGATGATACGCGAGGCGGTCCTGCTCCCTTAGGTGGAGGTGGCGGAGGCGTCGGAATTCCGCGATGAAGGCCTCCATATGGCGGACCTACAGGAGGAGCGCCGATGTTTGGCTGGTTTGGGAACGGCGACGTGATGGGTGCTGACATCATACCAGGAGTACTACGTCTTGAAATTGCTGGTTTGGTTACCATTGGTGTATCATTCCAATTTGACATGTCCTTAGCTTTCGGAGGCGGTGGTGGAAGTGTTGCCACAGGTTGCACTGGAGCTCCATACTGCCCGTAAGCATTGGCCTGTGGCAGACTTTGTGGTGAAAATCTTTGGTTGCCATAGTTTGGCTGCATCGGAGCCGTCGGCATGTAGCCGGTCTGAGAAGGGAACGCCTGGGACGTAGGAGGGGCATAAGGGTTGTTCCCTGGCGTTGGTGCAGGCTGAGTGTAGGCAGGGGTGGCCGTTACTGGTGGCTGAGGAGGTTGAAAGTTGGTCTGAGTTGGCAAGGCCCGTTGGTTTGCTCTCAGGCTTGATGACTGCTGCTGACGAGCTTGAGTCTGAGTTGTAGTCTTCTTTGAAGCTTGCTTGACGCGATTGCGGGCAACTTCGGCGGCCGGGAAGTTGTTTGGCAAAAGGTCGAGATATTTGCTAGCGGTACCTAAGTGACCATTGGATGCTAGTATATCGGCGTACTCGACGTATTTTTCATACAGCGGAGAGAGCTTCCAGCCCTCTGCCAAATTCTTCTCCGTATCTTCAAACTTCGTCACCTGCCTGAAGACTGTCACCTTCTCCACGAAGTTCTGCAACGTGCGAGCATGGACGGAAAAGGTGGATTCATCACCCGACTGTTGCAAAGCAGTGTGCTCCTGATCTTGGAGCTCAGACAACCATATGTCAATGACCTTCTCCAGCTTGGACCCAGCAACAAAGCAGAATGAAGCATCCTTGCGAGTGCCAGTCTCGAGCATCCTATCTCCCAGTGCTTCGCAGAGCTCTGAGAATTGCTCTGGAGAAGCATGGGAGCAAATGGTCGCCATTACCTCTTTCCAGTTGGAGAGGTCTGCATTATGAACAATGTCCCAAACATTCCTGTCTGCGACAGCAGAGAGGAGACGGATGTATCTTGGGCCGGTCGATGAGACATGGCTGAGATATTGCTTCTGCACTCGTTCAAGAAGGGGATCTCCGTTGCAAACTGCAATTGCCAATGCATCTGCCATCCTCTTTTCCCGTATGCAGATGTCCGCCGCTTTCTCATAATCTCCTAACACAAGAGCCTTGGTAATCTCTTGGTCAGCGGCAGAATCCGAGCTAGCCATTAATTCAAATGGATTATTCGTCTTGACGGCTTGTGTAGGGGTGAGCTTCGCCAGAAACTCGTCGTTTTCAGCGTTATCCTCAAAGAAGTTGGAGGAGTCTCCTTTCTCAACGATCGTCTCTTGCTCAGATTGTGCACCCTGCTTTTTGTCTATTGGATCCAAGCTGGCCGCGTCACCATCTTTTCCTCTATCTACGGCGGCGGAAAATCCTAAATACGCACGAAGGCCATCTCTTGTGGTTTGTGCGGCAAGAGCCTTGATGGCCTCCCAGTCAGCAGCTTCTTCGTCCGTCTTTGCACTCTCCATGTGGGAGCTGCAGATTTCGGCAATGTCGTTAGACTTCAACGACTCCTCGAATTTCTCCATAGACTGAGCGATATCTGCGTCGGCTGAAAACTGAGAGATCTCGACCTTAGAGCCGGAGTGGCCTCCGCTTTCAGAGGATGAATTGCTAAATATTATGAGTTTACCACCAAAGCCAAAGGATGCACCAATCGGACGTCCCAACCACTTTGGTGCTTTCTTAAGATTGAGTGACGATCCATCAAGCTGACTCTGTGCTGTCGAAAAGAAATCTTCACCATCAGCGGCGACGTTTCTGTTGCTCTGATCTTTAGGCTGGCAGGTGTCTTGCAAGGTGTGCACTACGATCTTTCCATCAAGAGACGCAGTGGCTAAGAGGCCTGGAAAATTGGGGCTAAATTGTGTTTGGAATGATCCGTGACCCATCGCAACATCTGGGAATTCCCCAAGAACCTCTCCAGTTTGTGGGTTCCAGCACATCGTCTTGTTGTCTTTGCCACATGATAAAAGAAGGCTGCTATCTTGTTGGCACCAGGATAAGGACAGAATGCCTTGAGCGTGTCCTTGGAGAACTCTCTCTGGTTCCATGGAGTTCTGAAAATCCCAGAGAAGGATAACCGGAGTAGCATCATCCGCGTTTGCTGTGAGCAGCTTAATGCCACTATCGGGATCCCAAGCAATTGCGCCGATAGCCTTTTGGCTAGTTTTATTCTTGAGCCTCACAGATTCCTTTTTCGTCTTGACATTCCACACAGTGACAATCCCGCCAGCAGAGCCAGTGGCAAGAATGTTGGGAAACTTCCTATTCCACGCAACACATTCAAGGTCGTCTGCCCTACTCTGTGGACTTCCCAAACGGATAGGGTGTGAGGTGTCTCCGACGTCATAAATATAAAGGTCGCCCTCCGCGCCGACGGTAGCGAGGATCTCCGGCCGATGAGGATTGAACTCGAGTGCCTTTATCGCCGCGGTGTGCTCAGGAGCTTGGGAAATGAGAGCGTCACTGGCATCGTCGATGAGCTTTTGGGCGTCCCATAAATACAAGGAGTTGTTATCGAGAGCTCCGGCGATGATACCTCTTGGGTGGCCTTCGGTCGCAGGCGCCCATACAATGTCGTTGAAGCTGGTATTAAATGTTAGACAAGTCAATTGAAGTTTTGTAGAGTTCTCACCTTGCGTCTAAAGCGATACTGGCGATTGGCTGAAGCTCCTGGCCTGACTCTACATTGTCCAAGCTCAAATCCCATAATTCCAGCTTGCTCTCATCTGAGAAATCCGATGTAGCTCCAGCTTTCGTTCCTGTGATCATGAGAGGGAATCCAGAGCCTGGCGACCAGGCGAAGGCTGCCGTCCTTGGGATATCCCGTAGCTGCACCATAATGATGTGCCAGCAACAAGAGCGTGGGTATCTGAGTCGAGCTCCGTTCTTGCGAAAGCTCTAGGTATCTCAGTATTCCAAATGCAATTAGATATTTTTGTATAATTGAAGCACCACTGGAAAGGGTTGCTGTGGTGTTGCAGAGACAGGGAGATATGGCGATGATAACACGATGCTGTGACCTTCTGGAATTAAAGCCACGTTCAGGTTCGGATTCGCCAAGTCAAGCCACAAGGGTGCGAGCTAGAGCTGCCTTGCGAGGTAACGGGGTACTGTACCGCTCCAAACACACCGGAAGACCTCGGTCACATGACCGCACATATCGCGCTCCAGGTATTCCCAGTTCGGAAATATCGCAGCCATTACCACACCAAACACTAATTGAAAAAACTTTGCATAAGGCAGCATTCTCGTTGAAAAAGGAAATGTCCGACCAGACGCGGATAAAGGGAACGCTTTACGTTGGTGGGCTTGCCCCAATGGTCAATGCAGCGAATCTTCATGCTGCATTTATTCCATTTGGCGAGATAGTTGATATCAGTCTGCCAAAGCCAGAGGCGCCATCGTCGACGGACCTTCATAGGGGATTTGCATATGTCGAGTTCGACGACCCTTCTGATGCTGCCGAAGCCATCGACAACATGGACCAGTCTGAACTTTTCGGAAGAGTTATCAAAGTATCGGCCGCCAAACCACAGAAGGATGCGAACGAAGGATTAGGAAGCAAGATACCCGTGTGGGAACAGGTAAGCACTCCGAAGTACGCATCACGGATTATTCATTAACTTCATCTCAGGAATCATGGTTGGCAGCCAATGCTGTGAGCGAAGAAGATAAGCTTGCCTCACAACAATCGGGCGAGAAGGAAGATAGGCCGGACGATCCGATGCAAGGACTTGAAGGGCTAGATGTTGCCGGGCCGAGGGCGAGCTGAGCGTTGGGGGTTGCGTTGGTCTGGTGGCCGGTGAGAGTATACATTGAGATGCTATGAGATAACTGTTATGTGGCTGCTTCAGGCGTTATGGAACAGTATACTTTTAGACTATGAGCAGGAGGGGCGATTTGCTTGTCCATCACCAGTAGCATTTAGGAAGGCTGGAGTTTCACGGTGCACATTTGCACATTAGGAGGCAAACGCGCGTTCTCGAAAGATCAGTTCCGCGATACAACAGGCCTGGTGTGTAAAATAAGAACCGCTTTCTGTGCTATCAAAGACCCTGCGCGAAGGATATCCCTGGGCTTTGTACATGCGAGACCGCTGCCTCTGAATTCATTATTCCTACGATGCCATTTACTCCTGACCCCTGTTCTGTCTGGAGAGTCTCATCTGCTTGTCGACGACCATCTTGCGGCCAAGAGAGTAAACACCGAAGCTAACGGCAATAGCAACGACAATACCTAACCATTTGGTTAGTATGATATTTCCTCTGGACGCGAAAGTGTCTGCTGCCATACCCAATGGGACCAACTCAGGTGGGATCTGTCTCAATCTGCGGAGACGCTGCGAGATGGTGTGAGCTAATAAAAACGTGTTAGTTGATTGTCCCTTCATCTAATGTCAACCGTTGTCGCTATCGAATCATGTCGACGGTTATAAGCGTAAAGGGCGCATACCACTCTGGTCCTCCTTCTGTTTGGCACATATGTCAGTGATGATCTCAGGCAATACCCAGCGGATTTTTCAGGCATTCAATGGCTTACTGGGACTGGAAACATCATGCGCCTAGTTGGCTGAAACATTCTGAGGGTGGTGGTGGCACGCATTTTGGATAGAGGTTGTGAGTAAACACTTGCGAGGCTTCGTGCTGGTGATCCGGGAGCGGGTTTCTGTGGTCTGAGGATGGGAAGCTTTTAGCCGCTAACGCGATTGGCTAGCCGAGCTCCAAAGTCCCGACGTCCTCAGTCCTCGACAACTCCAAAGAACACCAATTGACTAGCGCCACCTACATTCAACGTCTCACTTCACTCTCCACACGAACCGCAATCATGTCCGACGACGACCGCGAGACCAAGCCCTTCAAGTTCGTCACTGGTATGTTCAGGCAGAACCCGCCCACTCTCCGACCGGCCCGCGATAACCAAGTGGGCTGATTTTGTAAAGCCGCAAATACTGACTATTATGTGTAGCTGGTATGTCTTCCATGCGCCAATTTAGCTACAACCGCTTGCGCAATCCGTTCTCTAACACTCATCGATGCAATAGGCTTTGACGCACGTTTCCCAAACCAGAACCAGACCAAGCACTGCTGGCAAAACTATGTCGACTACCACAAGTGCATCTTAGCCAAGGGCGAGGACTTCGCTCCATGCCGTCAGGTGTGTATACTGCAAGGATTGCAAGGAAGCCTCACTAACAGGATTTGCAGTTCTTCTTGGCTTACAGATCTCTTTGCCCAAGTGGATGGGTCGAGCGCTGGGACGACCAGCGTGGTACGTAAATACCGCAGCGCATTAGAAGTGGGTGAACTGACGATGGATACAGAGTCGAACACCTTCCCGGTCCGCCTTGATCAATAAATGCACACCGACTTTCGAAGGGATCCATTTGATGTAGATAGAGAAGACATGGAAATGACCGGGCAGTGTACGGAGTATTCTCGCAGACGTTAGCAATTGAGAGAGTGGTCAACTCGCCTTGTCTTGAAAAAACCGCCCATCTCTGCGGCTTTCGGAACGGATCACTTTGTCTCCTAGCCTGCTCATTGCGATACATAAATGGTACAAGCTCTGTAGTGCAACGATGTTTCTACTTTCAGTACAATGGAAGGAACACGTCATACGGATGGTGTTTCACATGTGAGCATTCAACAGATGTTCATCTATCGTTCAATAACGGCTTCCGATATTGTGCCAGGATGATGTTGCTGCCCAACTCGGTTATACTGCATTTCAATATGATTTAGCATGAGGGAGCTATACTAGGCATTTGCTGGGCATTTGCTGGGCATATTAAAACATTGGTATGACGACTAGTGGTATCTCGCTACTAATGAGGCCTGAACGCCAACCACCTCCAAACAAAAGATTGAAGCCGTTGAACTTCACACTTATAAAAGACCCGGCGCCCAACACAAAACAACTCTCTTGGTAAGTCTTCTGCTATCACAATTGAGGGAACCGTATGCCATCCCCATCCTAAACACAGACTCAACTCTGGTCCTGTGTATCATCCTCATCCTCGCTCATGAATTCATCGTCTTCATCGAATCCGAAGAAAGCCTTCGATGCATAGTGGGTTCTTATTGGATCTGAAGGTGCCGCATCATCCATACTGGGGTTGGAGCTCGTCCGTTTTGATGAAGCACTGCTCGATGATGATATGCTTGTGGTCGAAGTGGAATGCGTCGTGTTATCTTTATAATCTCCCGACCTCATGGCAGCCAAAACAGCTTCACGAGTTCTCTCTCCTGCCTCCTCTTTGTCCTCCGCCCATTTCCCATCAATCTTGCTCTTTGAGCCACTCTTAATGTCTTCCTCCCTTTTCTCTGCCAGCTCAATTACCTGTTCCCATCGTTGTCGGCGAAGCTCTTTCTCTTTCTTCTCCATATCGGGCTTAAGAGCTAGATACTCTGCCAATGCCTTCGCCTCGGTGACTGTGCGAAGTCTTCTTCCATCAAGATTGCGACTAGAACCATTACTGTCTCCTTGTTTCTTCTTCTTTTTGGAGGACATCCGACCTCCCGCGGCGCGAAGCTGAGAGCCAAATCCACCTTTGCCACCGCAGAGGCGAGCCGAGAGGCGCAAAGACAAGAAGTCATCATCTTTACTGCTCAGAAGCTCGGATATGGAAGCATAGATATCTGGATACAATTGCTTGTTGGAAATTGTCGTCAGCACCAGTCTTTTATTTGATGTTGGAAGGCGGTCGATGATGTTGTTGTAAAGTTCAGAGATTGGAGTGGTCGGCGGAAACGGAAGTGAGAGTGTGTTCGGGAGTCCTAATCCAGGGAAGGATGTGACAAAGACGTTAATCATAGAAAATGCCATGACGGTGATGAATCGTGAAGTCAAAGTTGGACTATCTACTAAGACTGCCACGTATAGAGTGGATAATGATTGATCTCTCGACGCAAGCGTCGCTATTAGGCCGCGTTTAACGCCAAAGATAGTGCTTATCGGTTTCCAGGGATGTAAGCGCCCTCCAGCCACACTATCAACTCCGCACGAACTAGCCACAATTAGGCCGATAAGCGAGCTATTTCTGTGAGGGCACCCAAACCCCAATCGCGAACTTGCGAAATTGTCCCCTCTACTCTATCAACGCCAGCAAGACAACGATTCTTCTCCTTCATCGACCAAGAAACCGCCAAAATGTACGTTTGAAATTCCACAAAATACTAATCTATGGACAGAGTCCACTATGGAGAGCGATATCATACTAACATGAATGAATAGGCTTATCCCAAAGGCCGACCGCAAGAAGATCCACGAGTACCTCTTCCGTGAGGGTGTCCTTGTCGCCAAGAAGGACTTTAACCTTCCAAAGCACAACGACATCGACACCAAGAACTTGTACGTCGTCAAGGCCTGCCAGTCGCTCACCTCCCGTGGTTACGTCAAGACCCAGTTCTCGTGGCAGTACTACTACTACACCCTCACCCCAGAGGGTCTCGACTACCTCCGCGAGTGGCTCCATCTCCCAGCCGAGATTGTCCCAGCCACCCACATCAAGCAGCAGCGCTCCCATGCTCCACCACGTGGTATGATGGGCGGTGAGGAGCGCGAGCGTAAGCCATTTGGTGCCCGTCGCGAGGGAGGCAACCGCGAGGGAGGCAACCGCGAGGGCGGTTACCGCCGCCGCGATGCTGGCGAGGGCAAGGAGGGTGGTGCCCCAGGAGAGTTCGCTCCATCTTTGTAAGTTTGCACCTATCACTGATTTCGAGAACGACTAACTAATGTCATTCAGCCGTGGAGGAGCCGGACGTGGTCGTGCTGCTCCAGCCTCTTAAATAGTGCAAAACCTCGCTTTTTGGCATCGGACAGGAATACATGATCATTCTTCAAACGGTTGGGCTGAACAGTAGCGCGTTTGGTCGAGTGATAGAAATCGCCGGGGACATGAATAGGTCGGAGCAGGAAGTTGACACTTCACAACTGTCTAATAGCGCAATGAGCTTCATCCAATGAATGCCTTCTAGCTACGAGTGAATGTCGAGCAATACACCGTTCCTATATCAGAACAGGTCATGAAACTTGTGCGATTCTTGTGTGCTATGTTATTTTGTGATCATTTGTTTTGAAGTCCACCCATACTTTGACATCAGGCCCACGACTGTCCCAGTATTTTTCTTCATATTCCCTTACTGTTCTCTAGCATGAGAGGCCCAAGACACGATCGGATACAGTTTAGATGTCTTGTTGAGTGTGTCGATGTCTAGTCTACTGGCGTCGTAATACTGAATAAGATCCTGCGTCCAGATCCCTGCCAGGCCGAGCCAAACTGGTTGAATAATGGTTAGACCAAGGTTGACACATTTTCAATAGACCGCAGCTAGGCGAATAGACTTGTGCTGGGTACAATCCGTTGCCTTGATGTGGCCATACAATTTGGGCTTCATGATCAGATATAGGGCTACGTATCCAGCCGCAGCTTTGTCCAGGTTATTGTTCTGTTTGGTAGCAAACCTGGCCTTGAAGGACCTGCATTTGTGCCAGCATGTTGAAGGATACCAACATCAGGAAGCATATAAGTTAAAGCCAGGTAGCCGAGGGGTTCGCTAATCGGTGAGCTCTGACATTTGCTGGAGTTCCCTTTGGCTGGTAGTGGTGGTTATCGATTGGGAAGGAACGATGTCCAACGAGCACCATCAAGCGCGCGCCTGCGGCTGGTCAGCCTAGCCCCCAAATTCTTTTCACGCAGCTGCCAATAAGTTGGAAACCAAGTCTACCAAGATGGCGAGACCCACGGCTAAGAGAAAGACACCATGTGAGTTCCTATTTTGAGAACTTTACAGCCGGTGTGTTCTGACACCTATAGCGTCTGCGACCACAGTCAAAGCGCCCAAGCAAAGAGAAAGACAGGCGCATTTCAGAATGGATGGTGACGATGAGGATGGTCTTTTTGTATCGCAGTCTCCTGAACCAAAAGCTGTAAAGCGACAGGCCATGACGAAGAACGGGAAGAATCAACCGGTGCATCAGAAGGTTGAGGATGAAGGCGCCTTCAATAGCTTGTAAGTCCTGCCTTCATATTTTCGCGGAATGACTTCTAACAGATCAGGGACTTTTCGAAGTACGAAAAGGTTCAGATTAGGAGACAAGGAACCGGCAAGAAAGCAAATAGAGTCCTCGAGGAATTCAAGAAGATGACCGAAAGTCAAGTCGTGCTAGCGGAGCTGGATGCCAAGAGCGCGGTCACGAACATGTACTCTCTTCTCCCCATTTTCGGCTTTTCGCGAGCACTAATGAGTGGCTACAACAGGCAGAGAAAGCAAAGGAAGTTCACAGTGACGTTTGCTGAGATCTTCAACGCTATTATGACAGACGGACTTGGCCGCCCTCAGAATGAGACACGAAACACACACACCCTCACGACCAAGCTAGACTCAACCAAGTCGGGCTGCCATCAACTCGTCGCAGAGTACGAAGATGGCCTGCAAAAGTTCTCTTCCTGTCATAACCTTCTCTCCTTCCGCGCATTCCAGAACAAACTTGACGCCGAATTGAACAATGCCAAGGCAATTCTGGAGGCTGGAAGAGTAGTCGGCGAGGACAAGATTCGGGCCATCCTAACTGGTAGTTCCATTTCGTCGGGGGATCCCAATTACATCAAGGCCTCGGATGCACTTTTCGAAGCGAAGGACCAGGACGCAGAAAGTTTATCTTGGGCTGTTACGGCCAGAGAGCAAGGAAAGATCATGAAGAAGCTGACGGCCGCAATTTCTCGCATGATGGACTGAGTGAAGAATTGCTGGAAACATTGGACGGACGGACACTTAGCTATGCAAACCATGTCGATGCTGATAGCAACTGAAGTACAACAGATCTTATGAGACTTGTAGGTAGTAATGATTTTTTTTGGCCGACATTTACCTCTATGCTGCAGAAAGTGAATTGACAGGTGTGGTGTTTAGTGCATGTGCTCCTTCGTGGTGCTACTTGCAGAACTCCAACTACCGTATTAGAATGCTTTTTAAATATTTAGAAACCGTGGCGTGATTTACGCATTCGTAAATCAAATTATTGCTAAAGTGTCGTAAATATGACTTGCGTCGATTATACTCGATCGCGTTGTATTGCTGCTGCGATAGTAGCAACGAGGCGCGGCAGCAGCGCTTATCGGCAAAGGGCCACTTTTCCACACATGCTAGCGCTGCCCTAAGATTAGCGCGCAGAGCCGAGCCTGCACACAATCTGTCCCAGCAAAATTGTGTTCCTTTCGAGATTCCACACGACAATCAACGACCACCGCCGACGACCCTCCTCACAAGTCAATGTACGTCGAAACCGAACGCTTCATGTTACGCATTGTCACAGATTGAATTGCTGCTAATAAATCGACTAGATGGGTGCCCTCAAATACGTCGAAGAGCTCCAGAAGAAGAAGCAGTCTGATGTTCTGCGCTTCCTTCTCCGTGTCCGCTGCTGGGAGGTAAGATGAACCTCAACCGAAGACCTCTAAGGATGCGACTTCACAATCTAGTTCTCGAGGTCGCCACCATATTTATTGTGGACATCTCGGTGTCTCTGCTATACACTCGTTGAACATTGCTGAGAGTGCAAAATATAGCTTCGCCAGTTGAACGTTGTTCACCGCGCGTCCCGCCCATCTCGCCCAGACAAGGCCCGCCGTCTTGGTTACAAGGCCAAGCAAGGTTATGTGATCTACCGCGTCCGTGTCCGCCGTGGTGGTCGCAAGAAGCCAGTCCGCAAGGGTGCTACCTTCGGTAAATTTTCCCGAATCAATGTTCACATCTATGAGTTGCTAATCTGCTTCGTTCACAGGTAAGCCAACCAACCAGGGAGTCAACCAGCTCAAATACCAGCGCTCCCTTAAGTCGACTGCCGAGGAGCGTGTCGGCCGCCGTTGCGCCAACTTGCGCGTCCTGAACTCCTACTGGATCAACCAGGACTCCACCTACAAGTACTTCGAGGTCATCCTCGTCGACCCACAGCACAAGGCCATCCGCCGCGATCCACGCATCAATTGGATCGTTGCCCCAGTCCACAAGCACCGCGAGTCCCGCGGTCTTACCTCCACCGGCAAGAAGTCCCGTGGTCTTGGAAAGGGTCATGGATTCAACAAGACCACTGCTGGTCGCCGCAAGACCTGGAAGCGTCACAACACCCTCAACCTCCAGCGTTACCGTTAAATGTGACGAGGGCGGTGTGTCCGGTGTTTTCGCAAATCTGGTCAGCCATGGGTTCGGGGTTCTTTTCGGCCTGTCTACGGCTATGAAGCGCTTTTACACAGCACTAGGCTTTCAACAACAATTGAGATTGATTGTCTAAACACATATTTATGAATTTTATGATACCCCTTAAGAACGTGAATAAAAAATCCTACCAAAGTCGTTCCGACGTGCGGAACGTCCCATTTTGATCGTGCTCATGTTTCTTCAGAATGTCAAAACAAAACCTCTGTATTTTGTGCTCCATCTAGTCTAGCTAGATGCCCTGTTGTAATTGATAGTCTAACTAAGCCAGCAAAGACACCCATACGCAACAGAGAAGTCGTCGATATTTCATGTAAATCTGGAACCCTCGTGTGTACCCAACCCTCTTTCGCAGTCCGAACGCTTGTGTATATTTTCCATAGGAAATCTATCTAGCCATCCCTGGTCCGTCATCATAAATCCCGCCCTAGAGTGACTGTAGTGCTTCCAGGCACTGAAATAATCTATCAAATCAAGGAAAGTCTGTCTTCGTCAAAAGCAAATTTCAACCTCATAAGTTGTCGATGTTATACATCACTTCTTCTCTAACGGCCACCAAGTGACAAGCTCTGAAACGAGCCCATGAACTGTTCATTGGCAACTCCTTGCCTGTAGTCACCAGACTCCTGTCCTTGTGGCGACGAGAAACGATTGGCCATGCCAGCGTATCCTGGAGTAGATGCCACAAAAGGATCAATTTGCTGCATCCCATAAGCGCCAGTGCCTGCACTGCGTTGTCCGGCTTCGAAAGAATATCCTACGTAGCCGCCAAATGGTTGTTGGAATGAAGTGGGCGAGTCGCTGCCACGATCGCCTCCTTGCTGGAAATGGCTGCTTCCGAAACCACTACGCTGGGCAAAGCTGCTATTAGATGGCTGCTCGTGCTGCTGCTGCTGTCTGCGATCTCCGTGGGATTGGTTGACGCCGACTGCTCCCGGTCCAACTCCACTTGGCGCTTGAATTCCGAGACTTGGGCTGGCGAAAGAAGCTGGATTGATGGCGGACATCCAGATTCTTGTTTTGTAGACCTTGAAAAGATCAGTGACGAGAGAATTGAAGTTGATGTAGGCGTCGGCGAAATAGTAGAAAGTAAGCTTTTTCCAGTCCCTAAACCAGTCAGTATTTTTCTTTGATTTGATGGGCAGGCAACTTACATCTGAAATTCGGCATCGAGAATTTCCATATGAAGGCCATGTTCTTTGACCTTTTGCATGCACACTCTCTTGGCTTTAGCCTCGTTTCCTTCCTTATCACGAAGAGCCTGAATTTCATGGGTTTGGGCCAGTCGCTTGATAATCTTGGGTTTTAAGTCTCCTGGAGTCGGCTCCTGCATTCCATGCTGCGTAGGTGGACCCATGCCACCGACTGCACTTCCTTGCATACCATTCGAAGCAGCCATGAGTCCAGCTCCAGTGCCATCCGAGGTGCCGACTGCTCCCTGAGAATACATCATCAGCCACTTGTAGTGCTCCTCAGCATACTGTTCTTTAAGCTCTTTTGCGGTGGCCCAATCGACATTGTCATGCGCGACAGTACCAAGGTCCGTTCCACGATCAGCTTCAACGATTACGAGATCGCCAGGCTTCACTGAAAGACCGGTCCCCTCCTGAACATAGAAAACGTCTGCTCTTGAGCACTTGAAAAGCACAATGTAGAGGAGCTGGTTGTGGCGCGGCTGCGGAACGCCGTACATGCTCCTGTGCGGAGACGTTGGGTGATACTGGGGTTGCATAGCGTATGTATTGTAAGAGGACTGATAGGGCGACATTCCAAATGCATCTGAAGTTCTTGGTTGGAGGAATGGCCCTCCGAAGTAGGAGGAAGCTAGAAGTGGTTAGAGAGATACAACTTTTGTGGCGGTGTGTTTGAAAACGGGGCAATTACTCACCATGATCATTCATTGAGTATTCACCCTCACCAAAGCGAGACTGGATGTCTTGAGGCGTTGGAGTGTCATAAATTCCACCCTGTAAATCCCCAATAGAGCTTAAAGAGGCATGGCGTGTTGAAACATCAGCAAATGAGTGTCTTCTACTTGGCGGAAGAAGGTCAGACTGTCCACCGAAACCGGGTGTGCTCTGCCAATGTGCCCTCCTTAAGAGCGAGTTGCGATTCTCAAGCGTTGGAAAACCTCCTCTACCAGACTGGCTTGCACCATACTCGTACTCGCTCATGCGACGAGCGAGGAGTCCTTTGTTACCAATGTCCTGAAGCTCACCAATGTCATCGTTCTCATCAATGGCATAATCGGAATCCTCTGTAAGAGAGTCTTGAAGTCCATACGGATTCTGAGCAGCGTACGACAGCGTATTGTTAGTTGCCGATCTTGGCCTCATTCTCAGATTCTGCATATTCTGTTGGCGCAGCATTTGATTCTCTCTAACGAGATCCTCGACGACTTTCGCGGCGTCTGCAGAGAGTTGAGCAAGGCTCGGAGTAGAATTGGAAAGACTCTCTTCATCGTCATCCTCGACCTCCTTGAGCTTTCCCAGTCCATTAGCGTCATTAGACATTTCGCTCAGCATGCTTGGCCTCGATGGTCTGTGATGTAATCCAGAACTGTTGAGTCCACGGCCACGACCTGGGAAGCCAAGAGCAGCTGGCATGAGAGGGCTTGCACCATTTTGATCGGCTTCAAGCTGACCGACCGAGTACGACTGAGAGCGGTAAGTTTTTGGTGTGGGATGAAGCGGAATCGGAAACGGAAGATTCGTCTCCGCTCCATTGCTGCTGTCACCAGCGAATGTCGAACTCCTGCTTGGCAGGCCAGGAGGGGATGG
Source organism: Antarctomyces pellizariae (assembly GCA_010623925.1). NCBI lineage: Eukaryota > Fungi > Ascomycota > Leotiomycetes > Thelebolales > Thelebolaceae > Antarctomyces > Antarctomyces pellizariae. The sequence continues at coordinate 310,462 of WCAA01000014.1, read as the reverse complement.
GAAGACTTCAGCCAGTCTGGCTGGCGGCTCCTTCCTTCCTCCTTCGGCATTCCAGATGCCTTGACCCCATGGGAAAGAAGAGGCAGTCAAACCACGCCCCCCAATCATACTTGATGTCGGTGGCGCAAGTGTGCTCCATGTTCCTGTCTCTGCAGATGGTGTGGTTGGATGAGAAGCAGTGGGTGACATCGAGCTGCTGGCGAAGGAATTCTTGCGTGGCTGGATGAGCGGCTGATTTGGATCATTCAGCCAAGATGAGCGACGTGTGGGTTTTTGAACTACTGTGGCTGGCAGGACAGTCTCTTGTTGGCGGTTGTCGCCTTCATCTTCAGAGCTCGCCATGGCGTCGGAGTCCGGCGTCGCGCGTCTACCATTAAGCTTGTCGAGAAGAATGTGTGGATTGCTCGTCGACATGGTTGGATGTGATGATTGGCCAGTCTTGGTGGAAGGCTGCGGCTTCGAAGATAGATTCATGTCGACTTCTATTCGCCCACAATCTGAGTTGGCCGTCTGCCGAGGAAGCAGCTTGATTGAGATGGTAGTCGGAACTGAGTTTGGTCGGAGGACTATGTGTTGCGGTCTAACAACGCCTATGGAGGAAGGAGAACAAGATGGCGAAGTGAGGTGTAATCTTGGAGCTACAGTGCAGGCCCGTAAGATGCACGCGAGTAACAAAGACAGTCCAGGGTAGTCGAGCTTATGACCTTGTTGTGAAGTGTCGCGCGGCAAATGAGTATAGAATTAGATTTATTATTTCAGGGAAGGTGTGTATTGGTAAACATGAAATGAAGACTGGCAATGGGGAAATGGAGGTCAATAAGAGAGGACTGGTATACAAGTACCTCCGTGAAGCTTGGTAAATTACTGGATCCTCGTAGCTTCACGCAGGTCAGGCTACTCTAGACTGCTGGTGGGCGGCCTTGAGATGTGGGGAGGGCGGAGAAAGCGACAGGACTGACGGCGGAGTGGGTTCACCGTACAGGCAGGGTGTGGCCGTGGCGTTACGGTAGCGCTTTGGAAAACTGCGGGGAGGGAAGGTTAGCGGCAGGGGGTTTTACGTCTTTCCATTGGCGGCAGGAGACCGTTCGCCCCTAGCTCTGTCAATATGCTTGGCAATGAACCCGTCGCAGCCAGCGTCCTGCTGTCAAGTACCACGAAGAGTCCAGGGCAATACATCCGAGCCCCGTCGTATACAACCGCTTCTGCACCATTTGCGCCATCAGGCCAAGCATCTCACAAGCTGACAAGGAAGATCGTCAAGAACGGCGCGCCTAGACGCTGATTATAACGAGTCCCCACACCTCCATCGCTACCCCAACAACTAGGATATACGGAATGTACCCACCATGCCTATGTAACATCGTAAGCCGGTGTTCTTTCGGTATTCCCCATCCATCATTTTACCCAACTGCGTCTGCAACCAAGAAATAGCCTTAGATGGAACTCTCAGCCGTCACCCCTCCCTCGCCGGCAGCGTGTTCCAGTCGTCGAATCTGACCCCTCTTTTACCAGCGTCCATACTTGCATACTTGGCAGAGTGGCTTTGCCTTCCTCATGGCGCTCCCTTCTCAGCCTCATTGCTGTTCTCAGGCAGATCTTCCATGAGGATGATCAATGATTTGCATTGACACATGGCATCTACGTATGAAATGGTAAGTGATTTGACAGCTCAATTGACATCTGGTGTGCATAGTCCAACCCATTCCTGCTTCTCGAGCTTGTGCCGTTCATTCTGCACACTACTGCACTCGGCAATCAAATCGAGAACCAAGTGAGAGACCCTAGCCCCATTAGAAAGTGGAATCTACATTTCCTCTATATATTATGCAACGTGATTCATTTGAGTATGGTTCCAGTACGCAGTATGTAAAAGGCCATGCGCCTGCCTGGCTATCATACACTCGACCGTCCAAATTCGGCCTATTCTGCAGCATCAATGACGTATGCCGCTCGACTAGTTGGTCGGTTATTGGACAGTATCCAATGTGCCTTTTCCTACCGTAGGTGGTGGCACATGGCCCTTTTGATGCTTCAGCTTCTCCTCAAATTTAGCGAAGGCTTCCTGGCCAATCTTTTCTTCCTCATCAAGAACTTGAACAACTCCCTTAACTTCTTCGATCTAATAGATTGGTTAGAAAATGCCTCTGTAGTGATGGTAGGAGTTTTACATACATAATGCATTAGCATGCCTTCAATACCGTTCTTCAACGTCACTGTGCTCGAATCGCACGTGCGACATGCGCCACGCAGCTTGAGTAAAACGTTTCCGTCTTCGAACCCGCGGAAATCTATGTCGCCACCATCCTCCTGGATAGCAGGTCTTATACGGGTCTCCAAAAGCTCTTTGATCATCCCGACGACCTCACTATCGTTCTCATTATATGCCAAACTATCCTCCTCTTGTCCTTCCAATTGCTTCTCACCCGGCTTGTTTTCCGCAATATTTACGATTTGCTGGCCGGATGTGACAGCTTCAGTGATAAGACTGAAGACCTCCGGCTTAATGTGCGCCCAGTTCGCATCCGCCGACTTTGTTACTGTGATGAAATCGGTACCATAGAAGACAGATGTAATACCTTCGATGTTCATCAAGTTCGCTGCTAACGGCGACGCGTATGGTGGAGCGACGGTCGAGCGCGGGCTCATATATTCGATAAATGGTGCCGACAAGCTTTCCGGCAGGATTGGGTGGTTTGGCAGAAACTTGAGCGCATCTGGGTTTGGAGTGTTCTCGGTCTGAATGAATATGCTACGGCTACCACCAACGGCGGCTGTAGGGTGAATCATGCTGGAAGGTTGGTGGAATGGCTGAAGAGTTGGCCTCTTCGTCGGATTTGAGGCCGCCATAGCTGGCAACTGACGGCCGTGCGACATGCATCTCGATGTCGATAGAGCTTGGAGCTTTGGTGCCCTCTTCGCTGTCCTCAATGCCGAGGTAGACGAGGCGATTGCACGCGATATTTGACGAGATGCCTTCATCGTAAAATCTTATCAACGTGTTGTGAACTAATTGTTGTGAGTGAATTGGTTTGATTGTTCAGTGCTCTCACTGTATCGCCATCCGTCGGCGGTGACGGTGGCTTAGTAATCCGTCTTCCTTATTAGGTAATCGGCATAACCGCGCCTCGCGCCTCGGCGGAAATTTCCAAAATCACCACCAGCGCGATTCGCGCTTCCTCCCACGTGATCTTACCTTCTCAATCCTCTATTAACGGAACTCAAATCGCCAACGACATCACCCTCGTTCTCACCTAGTTCAAAGGCGTATGATCTCTATCTTATAATCTCTGCGCTGCCATGTCTGAGTCGATGGTTGTTGATCGGGTGGAGGAGACCAAGATGGTTGAGGTCAAGGTCGAGTCGATTTCCCTTCCAGCCAAAGTTGAGGTGGAAGATACCCCAAAGGCAAGCGTGAAGAGAGTTTGTGGCGTCTGCAATGAGCAGGAGGGCAAGTACAAGTGTACTCGTTGCGAAATACCTTAGTAAGGACAACCCAAACCCAACCCAATCTGCTACGCCGCATCTTTTTTCATTCTAACATGTATAGCTGTTCTGTCGCGTGCGGTACCATTCATAGAGCAACTCCGTGCGAGGCTCCTGTGGCCAAAAGTTTGACCCCAGCCGAGCCAAAGCCTGTCATGGACAAAGCTGCCAGACTGGGCACGGTGGCCGCTAGTCAAGGCAACATCTTCTCCGTTCTCGAGCACTCACAGAGGTTGCAGCAACTGTTCCTCATGTACCCATCTCTTCGCAGAAGACTCCGCGAGATTTACTTCTCAACACTCACACCTTCCGAACCTCAATCCACCTACGGCTCCGGCGACTCCAAGCACCGCTTCCAATACGGCCGCGAGACCAAGGTCTTGCCATGGAACAATGACCGTGGAACCCAGGAGGGCATCGACAACCTTAGTGCAGCCAAGCTTGAATATGGATCTGGAGGAGAGGCCGTCCGCGAGTTTGCTAGCCTTGTGTTGAAGCTCGTTGCCGCCGATGGAGTCGACGTCGCTCAGCTTGTCCAGGATGAGATTTCTGGCGAGAATGCAAAGATCATTGCGCAGTTGCTCAACGGTGACAACTACTAAACAGGAAAGAGGGGCATCTTGGGCGCAATTTAAGACGTAAGTGATTATTAATATTAACTCTCATCATGACCAATCAATTCCTTTCCCTTATGCTACTACGCAGACCATTTATCCTTTATTGTACATTCTTACATTCTCTTCATCTTGCTAATATTCCAAAGTGCTCAGAGGCGAAATCTGCAAAGGCAGAAAAAGGGGTATATAAGTGCTAATGGCCCATGAGCCTGCGAAACGCCAACCCGACGCAACAAAGAAATCATATTTTTGGTGGAAATCTTGGAACCACATATCTATTAGCCTTCGATTATCGCTTGAAAAGACCCAAAAAGTTCTTCCTCTGCATCGGAAAATCGTCTGGCAGGACGCCAAACAAGGTGTCCTCGTTCGCCTTGACCGTCTTTATGGGAACCGGACCAAATGAAGGAGGTGGAGGAGCTGGGAGGTCTTTATTAATATTTTTCGTGGATTTGAAGCCAAAAACGCGCTTTATGGGGCCGGCTTGCTTGGGTGTCGATTGTTGCTTGGCGGCGTTTGAGTGGAATAACTGAGGCGAAATCTTGTTCGTGGCCACGGCGTTATCGTTCATAAAGTAGTAAGAATCAATATCCGGTTGGCTCTGGATCTCTTCATCGCCTGGTCCCCACGAATCAGGACGGCTAGCTCGCCAGTAAGTGTATGAAACAGTTTGTTGAATTGGCCGGTAGGTATCATCGCTAGAAACACTGCGGGTGAGGGACTTTTGACTAATCTGCAGGCCACGACCACGCTGTATGGCATCATCAGCAGTTTTCGGAGGTGCCTCCGAAGGAGCTTCGTTGAGTGTGAGGATTGGCAGCGGATCGTGGAAAGAGGAGGATGTGCTTGGGCGTTCCGATATTACGGAGGGTTCTTGCAGCAGCATATTCTTTCTTGGTGGCATCGACAGTGGCTCTTGTGGTGGTTGACTTTGGCGCAAGAAAACTGGAACTGATTCTGCATCGGACATATCGGTCATTGAAGACATCGGCCTATTATGATCACCGTTGAGGCTTTGAGCGACCGGGTGAGCGACAGGATCATTAGTGTTTGTGGAGAAGAGCGATGAGGCAGTGTCCGAGAAGAGGTCGAGTTTGTCCAAGCCGGACTCAAGAGTCGATAAAGTTGTTTCGCTCGTATGGTTTCCATCGCTGACCTGGAAGAAGAGAGGCGGGAGACCCTGGAAACTCTTTATTCGTTCCCCTATTCCACTTCCTCGCGAGCTTCGTGAAGTCTCCGAACTCGCCAGGTCCATTGATTCAGTGTAGAATGTGTCGGCGTTGGACTCCTTGCGCAACGGAGTGCCTCTGAAGTGAGCATAGATTCCAGTGCCAGAGGACTCCGTGCGTGGAGAATATGTCCGATAAGCCGCCCACATATCAGCCGCGTAGCGGTCCGTCTCCTCTGATTCGGTTCGTGGGGGCATAGCTCTGGGATCCTCGTAGAGTTCCGCGATTTGCAGTTCTTTCGTCTTCAGCTCTTTTCGTATTTCTAAGCGTGACTCCTGTCGTGAATGGCCGATACGCGGTGCCTGTGCGCGCCTTATTTGTTCCCAGTCCATCTCTCGTAAGCCTTGGGCATCAATGTCATTCTGCTCCTCGAGCTTGAGCCTTCTGAGATGTGCATTGAGGCGGTTTGTCAAATCTACAGGATCGAGTGCTTGATTCTTTGATGCTTTATTCTTCTTTGGAGGAGGTTTTCGCGGGAGTATTATATTATCTGGATGCGGGTTCGACTTCCAGCGATTGTGTTTCTGGCTTGACTTGTCCTGGTGAGGATTAGTTTCCGCCATGTCAGAAACAACAAATACCGCGGATTACGAAAGTGATGAAATGGTGAATATTTACAATTGACAGATTGGAGCCAGGCAGGACTTTGCGAGCCATATCAACAAGACTCCTATCATGGCTCTCCACGACTACGGATCGCGTCACGGTAACGGTGAGCGCTGGAGCTAAGCGCGGTGGCTCCATCACATAGGTCATAACTCAAGCCGACAGACGGTGTGCACGGATGAGAGCGAGTGAGAGTGACTGGCAGCACTGACCGACATGAACCTGGCGATTCACTTTTTTCTCAGAGGCATAGGCTGGGGGAGTGACGCAGTATTTATCGCGACATCGGCAGGAATGGCTGGACTCAGTGTAGTAAGATTGGGAGAGTCCATGGACGAGAATCCTTCCCTCACACCAGACGTGTCATTGCTGGGCGATGGGTGGCTTTTCCTCGTTGGGCTGGCTGGTTGCTTGTCTGGGACGGGCTAGGGTGGGCATCGCAAGCTCATCAAAGGATGCACCCCATGTGAGCTGTAAATGGTGCGAGGGACAAGCTGTGTTGCGTCGGCAACACTTTCGCCAAGCTGGGGAACATGGGTGGGCGCTGTTTCTTTGGCGCAAAGTGGACGCCACAGAGCTGGGATATCAAGACAAGCAAGCGCCGGAAAGCTTGGAGTGGAAAATGAAAGAAGTCGTCAAGAAGACTCCTATTTCTTTGAACCTTGATGTTGGATCGTCTTCATTGAGAGCTACGAGTAGAACACGATCTTTTGCGCGGTCAGAAATTTGGCATTGTTGGTGATTGCGAATTGCGACAAAGATGCTGACACGAACGATGCCCATCATGTATCGAGTGACACAGGGTGATGTGCGACACAAAAAGGCGCTGCGACGGTGAGAAAGTAACGTACGGATAAAGGGAAGGGCAAAGCTTAGGCAGAGCCCCGAGTCTGCACTGTTTCATTGGCTTTGCCCCAGTTTTGTTCTGATCTGTTTCAAGTGGCGGATGCTGTGCCTCTCTCCAGCAATTCGTCCGTGTAACAGTAACTCAGGGGTAATTCTCGAACTGGGTGAAACATAAAAATAGATGTCTTCACCAACTCGGTCGAGTATCCGTGACTCTTTTATCGCGACCACAGCATTTGTCTCGAATTCTTCAAGCCCCCCGATGCAACAGAAGATGAAGCACACCTGGCTTGCCGTTGTTCCCTTCAGATAGAGTGGAAGACTGCACCGCCTCTCTCCTATCTCGAGATCCAGCCAAAATATGTCGTGGCTACAGACAGGATGATATTTTTTTCCCGGAATTAAAGAGCTGCAGCGGACGCGCGGGCTGCTTTGATTGGGACAGGCAGGAAAAGGAGAAGAGCTACGCTTAATCAGTTGCCCGATTGGCGGGCAGTGAGTGCCGAGAAAGGCGATGGGAGAATGCTGAAACAAGGGCTTCGTCTCGCTGCAGCTGATGGAGAGAGTAAGCCAGAAAAGACCTTGACTCGAACAAGAGTGCCGAAAGGCTCTATATCGCTCTAGTAGCTATATCAGGCCGAGGGCAACAGTACTCCGGCGGCTATACTCAAGCAGGACATGATCGCGGCGTTGTTGCAGGTTAAATGTAGTCTTGGGAGACTGCGGCTATTTGAAATAGAGGGTCAATGCCTCCCGCTTTCCCCGCCGCAGTGCGTTGCAATGCAGCGACAATAAACATGTCCACACTGCCTTCGGATCATGGACCGAAGCACACTGCTAACCTTAGCTTGAGCACGAGCACAGCGTGAGCGGACAGACCGTCTGATACGAGTAGCTCGATAAATGAGAGGTTCGAGCGATAAGTACGGAGTACAGTAGGTATATCAAGGAACGCCATCTAAACATAGCATCTCCTCGCGAGGGTCCCCAAGCCGAGTCTCTTTCAAGTGAGGAGTTATATATTGCAGGTAGCCCATGGAGTGCATGTAGTACTTCTCAGGCTCAAACTTCGGCCAGCAATAGCCTACTCTATTTCGTCAACTTAAGCAGATGAAGATGTAGCCTCTGAATCGTCGTGAAGTATAGTCGCGTATGTTCCATTGCGCTCCTCCAACTTCAAGTTCTGGCCTGTCAAGATAGCGATTCTCATGTGGAATTACGAAGCGATCTCTTCGCCTTGACCACTCCCTTTTTATAGCTGGTTAGTGTTGATTCCAGGAATCGACGCTCGACGTCTATCAAGCTGATAATCGCAATCATCTGCGATCTCGTTCGGACTTATGTCCAAGATGTCTCCCCAAAGCAGCGTGGTTTCCCCTCTATTTCGCGCCAAGACTGTCAGTTATTCACCCCCACGACGCCCACACGTGCCTTACCAAGTGACAGCTCGGCTGGCACCACAATCGGGCGACGATAGCCACAAAAATGTCCTTGCATGCCCCAAACTTGTCAGCCGGTTGCACTCTGCGATCCGACCAGTTGGACCCTTATCTGTTTCATCAAAATGTTGAAGTCGTGCAAAAAACCTTTTAATTTACCCTCTTTTTACTCCATCATCACAGAGGATCTCGTTATAACTCTTATATACTCTGCTTTGGCGATGTCATAAAGAGACTTTCTTGCACCTTGGTAGCTTTGCTTGTTCTGGACCCTCTGGACCCTCTGGACCCTCTGGACCCTCTGGACCCCTAAACCACTACCGTGTCAAGCTGTGGCATACCGGCACTCGAATGTTAGTAACCAGGCTGAGACAACGGAAGCATAAATCAGTTGACTCTCAAGGTGCAGTCAAACTCTGCTAAGCTTCATGGCTGTGTACTAACAACTGTTTTCTAGCTACGCAGCAATTATGTCAGACATCCATACCTATAGACCTCGCGCCTCCTCTGTAGCCGACTCAAATAATAGTTTGCGCCAGCCTCGAGTAGATAGCCCAAACAGGCACACAAGAACCAGTTCCGAATTCCCAATATCAAGGTCACCGAACATGGGTAGCAGATCGCCAGTCAGAACACGCCAGCAACCCTCACTACAGAGCATTGCGGGCGACAACAACATGAGGAAGCATGCTGTGGCATCTTTATCACAGAAGGCCTTTGGGAGCGATATACCATACAGGCCGCTCGGTGACGGCAGCATTTCTGGCACAGAGTACTCAAAAGGCGGTTCCTTCCTCGATCTGGACGACTCCGAAAGTGAATCTACCAACCGGTTGCTCAATGACATACCAACAATACAGCGAAATGGAGAGCCTGAAACAGAGAAGCAATATGGGACAATACTAGACGAGCTTGTTGATCGCTTGCTAGCACAGCCAATGTCGAAACAGGACAACAACTTCATCGAAACATTCCTTTGCCTTTATAGAAAGTTCGCGGCTCCTGGCGCCTTGCTAGAATTAGTGTTAATGCGACTGGAGGTCGCGAAAGGTGACACGAGCGACAACTTTCTCATCCGGACGCATAAGCAGTTAAGAATTGTTGGTGTCTTGACGAAGTGGATTATGACATACCCTGGAGATTTCGCTTGTCCTTCCACTCGGGACCGCCTTATCGGGTTTGTTGAGCAAATAGCTACCAAGCCAGCTTTCAGCTATGCTGCTTTGGAGATGAAGATTGCGCTGCGCACGACGGTGCTGGAAGACGACGATACCATATGGGAGCAGGTCGACGCGGATTGCGCGAGCACTGCCAGTGGGCCAGAAGCGACAACCGCCGTGGCCACCCCAGCATCATCCTTGAGGAGTGCACCAGCGAGCAAGGCAACGAGCAAGTCATCACTTATTGATGAAAGTCGAAGCCCACGGCATTCCGGTGCTATCTCGGAGTTGTCTATTATACCGGTCGAACAATCTTTGATTGCGAGCGGTCGTCCTTGGGGCATCCAAACGGTCCAGGAGTACGAGGTAGAGGCATTCAGTTTGCTACCAACCAAAAGGAAAGGAATTACGAAGCCGATATGGCAGCAGGTGCTCGAGCTACCCGACGAAGACTGGGCCAGCGAAATTACACGGATGGACTGGGTTCTCTTCTCTTCCGTTAGAGTCCGAGACTTGCTCCGAGATGTAAATTCCTCCAATTCCCAAAAGACTAAGTTCAAGAGCCTAGTCAACGTGACACGAGCTATCAATCATTTCAACCACGTCGCAGCATGGGTAACAAACATGATCCTCTTCCGCGAGAAGCCAAAGCACAGAGCTCTAATGCTAGAGAAATTTATGCGCATAGCCTGGAAACTTCGACAGCTGAACAATTACAACGGCCTCGCAGCTGTTATGGCCGGGCTCCAAAACACAGCCGTATCCCGTTTAGCACAAACCCAGGCATTGATCAGTGCCGATGATAGAAAGACATTCATGCGCTTAGAAATCCTCATGGGACCACGGCGGAGTCACTTCGCATACCGTCTTGCATGGCAAAATTCCCCGCTGCCAAGAATTCCGTATATTCCGCTCTCGAGACGTGACTTATCATCCGCGGAGGAGGGGAGTAAGACGTTTATCGATGGGAGGATCAATTGGAGGAAGATGGAGGTTTTTGGGGCAGTTATTCTGCCAATTATTGCGAGTACTGGGAGCACGTATCAGTTGCAAACTCACGCGGTTGTGAGGCAGTTGATTCTTGATACGGCGGTGGTGATGGACGATGAGGCGCTTTATCAGAGTAGTGTTGCTCTGGAGGCGAGTTCGAATCCCAATGATCGGTCGTTGAAGAGTAGGTTTAAAATATGGTAGATAGTGGGATGAGGGGACAGTAGTGAGCATCTGGTGGTAGCTCCACGACTAAGTGCCTGGCGCACTGCAGTCAAATGTACAGAACAAATAGCGACATATAGATGGCGCATATATCAGCCAAATCGACACCGTAATGACATGTAATTAGACTAATAATACCACCCCGAACAAACCCCGACTTCTCAGCACCAACACCTCTCAGTAACAGGTATATGTAGACTTCCCAGCCGGCGTCAGAGGGTTCTCTCTGCACACCTCTTATTTGAAGAAGTCGCGCCTTTCATGATCCTGGCTGTGCTCTGCACTTCTGGTCTCATCAAAGTTGATTTTGCTTCAGTAAGAGGCAACCATCCATCATCGGCTCTGGCTTTGCGCTGATGACAGCAGCGCCAATAGTAACGACAGCGTAGTGACAGCAGACTGATTGACTCGTTTACAAGCTCGACAACGGTCCACAGCTAGAACCAATAGGTAGGCTCCTTGGTTGATACCACTCAAGATCTTTGAAGAACGGAGCGGAAAAACCATGTGGTAGGCTTCATCTCAAATTGCCTTGCCTTGCTTTCCCACGCTAGCACGAAATATGGAGCACTCTTATACCGGTTGCAGATTAAGTGTTTCCATATGGGATCCGTGTAGGTTAGTGCTTCGTTCCCGCCTCTGAGAGGCGAACACAGATTCCATTTAGGTGTGTAAGCCTACCCTTGAATGAGGAGGAGAGACGAGTTAGCTACCAGTGCATGAGTCATGTCAGAATACGTGGAAGATCTACAGTTAAGGTAGCTGCGTGGCGTTTGCTTATGCCAACCTGAGTACGAACTCGTTTCCACTTGCAACGGTGTTCCTCAGGACGGTTAAGGATGTTTTTATGTTCATCGTCGGTAACTGGTAGCCTGGCGTTTTCTCTATTTGATAGACATCTACAAACTTATTGTCTGGGGTGTTAACTGTTTGATTAATGTATAACTTTGTACGATGGCTGCCTCGTTGACAGTGATAGCTTTATGATGCTAGTAAAAGAATAGACCTTGGTAGATGGCACGACAGCTTACGAAGGTGAAACTGGTTGGTAAGCTTCTGAGGAACGCATTAAATACTTTTGCTAAAGAGTGAGAGCACAAAGGCGAAGAATCATATCCTCAGAACTAGCAGGAATTTGTGGGCCTTGCCTTGTAATTGCAGCACACAGCCCGAGCACCCTTATACCTATCGGCGACTTCGTGTTGGTGTGATGTGTTCGGAAAGGACGTCGCTTTCTTCTTCCCTTAGCAGGTGAAGAGACATTTAGTTTGGATATAAAAGCCTGCCCCTTCACACGATTGTTTGCCTTTCTTCTGCAAGCTAATTTGTAAGATTATGCCTGATTAGGCCTCGCATGTCGAACACATGTTTTTTTGGGATATGTAGGCCTTGCCCAGCGCAGCTCTCCATTTCTGCTGCAAACTAATCTAGCGAGCGTGATGGCCCAGTATGACAACGCAAAAGGAACGAGCTGGTTAATCGTAGTAAGAAGCTGACCCGAATAAGTGAGTTAGTCTGCTCTCGCTGGCTGCTTGGTGTCTTTTATATAATTCATTCTCGCTCTATGCCTTGTCCCTGCTCTAGGATATTTTAAATTTTAAATTCGTACAACTCCCTTCCTTTCCTCCAACCCAACTTACAATGTTGGTGCTGGAGCAGAGGCAGCTGCAGCGACGCCAACAGCTCCTGGCATTGGGAGTGGGACGGCTCTTCTCGGCCTCTTGAGGTCTTCCATTGTGATACCGTCCAGCTTTGTGATTCCGACAACTGGGGCGTCACCCTTCTTGACGAACTCGTACATACCTAGGGCGTGTGTTAGCCGATGTATTGTGCCGGTTTGGTTTATGCACAGTTCTCTGCAGCTCCAGCATTCCATGTCAGCTAAGAAGAGAGTTGTCCAAGTGCCAGCTCGATGCGCTTGCGCTTTTATGCTCAAAAATTTCCTTCCTTCTCCGCATGTCGTTGCATCTGCGCCAACCCTGGCCCTATTTCCAGCTGGCACCTCTGCTGGTCGGAACGGCCTTCTATCCAAACGTACCTGGCATCTTGTTTCCGGCCAATCTGAATGCATCTCTTGCAACCTGCTCGTGGATATCCCCCTTGATCTCGAATATCACCTTGCTGACAGCAATTCTAGATGCCCAGTGATCGAACGAGCCCTTTCCTTTACCCATACGAACCTGGTCATCGTCAGTATGCCTACATAGTTTTCCTCATTCCTGCGCAATCATACCTCATTACCGGAGCTGTAAACACCGATGTTTGCGCAAACTCTCTTGTACAAGCGGTATCTCATTCCTCTCAGTCTAACTTTGATTGCCTCCTCTCCGTTCTTCAACTGCATCGCGCTGACTCTGCGATGGTGGTCGCACATGCGCAAACCATAGTCTCCCCAAACAACCGTTGTTCCTCTTGCCGAGCCGCCAGTTGGCACACGCGGGCGACCTTTGCGGGATCTTTTCTTCTCCGCTTTTTGTGGTTGCAACCAGTCGGCGCGGACAGCCGGTGTGCTGGAGAAAGCCCTCAGGGTGTTGGAGGATGTCAGGCTCGTGGATGGGCGGAATGCGGAAAGGACTGAAGGACGAATTGCAGAGGATGTGAGGGTGAGACGCTCAAATGCTGCCACAAAGGCAGACGGCTGGCAGGAGAACTTCATGATGGAAGTCTCAATGAGTTGTATATGGCCGTTGGGACCGTCGTCTGCTCTCCAGTATTGTCGGCGTCGTGAGGTCCAGCCAATAATTGATATCAGGCGGCAAGGCAGAAAGTCCTATCAACCGGAACTTGCCAGGCTCGGAAGGATGACAGGGGTGGAACGGATCTTCTGGGCACTTCAGGCCGACGCGAAACCCCGTGACATGTTAGATTAGCTACGCGACCTCAGATCTCCCGTCACGTCACAATTATTGGTGATCCATCTAGACGTACAACTGAGCATAGCTCGACATTTCAACAACACCGTGAATTTGCATGTCTCGGCGTATTCTGATGGTACTTTTATAATATCCAAAATACCTTGTATTGTCTGTTTCACGGCATTGCAATGCCTGCCGACATTAGAAGCTTCTTTGGCGGAAGCCAAGGAGGTGCTGCAACTCCAAAGCTGAAGGCAGCTCCCCCGAGGAAGGAGGAAGTAAGTATAGCATAACCCTTGAGCCCAGGATTCTCATACTTGACATCTCATTCATTCATACACTACATTTTCATCACCGTATGTTGTATTTGTGAAGATGTATTCTAATTCTGATTGGTAGACAAAGAGCTCTACTGCTCGCAGAGGTGGCCGTAAGATCATCAAAGATGACAGTGACGATGAAGAGCCAGTAAAGAAGACGCTAGCTAAGAAGACAGCGCCAAATAAGACAGTGAAGGAGGAGCCGAAGGCACAGGAGACCTCGACCTCAGACTACTTTGCATCAAGCAAGAAGAAGCTAGCAGCTACCGCCTCGGCATCGACGCCGGCTGCCACTCCTAATGTTGAGCCAAAGGAGTCACCCAAGAAACCTACCAGAGCTGCTCCTCGCAAAAGCACATGCAAAGAGGATGGTAACTCCGACGCCTTTGCCGATCCAGACGACAAAGACGCTGGCGATAATATCTTTGCAACCGATATGAAAACTGGGGGCAGACGCAAGGATGACGACTATATGGGTATTGATGGAAGTGATGAGGACATGAAGCCAAAAACTAAAGCCATTCCTTCGCAGACGAAACGCAAGGCGAAGGATTTAAAGATGGAGGAAGCCACGACAGTCGTTCTTTCTGATAGTGATGACGACGAGGTTCTCGCCAGAAAGCCTGCGGCTAAGAAGAAAGCCACACCAGCCAGCAGGAAACGAAAGTCAGTCTCTGCCGACTTAGATGATGAGGATGAGGAGAGGCCAAAGCCAAAGAGAAAACCAGCTGCCAAGAAGGCTAAGAATGATGACGAGCCGGAGTCCGCCGAGATGATGGCTATCTTCGACAGTGTTCTACTCGTCAGACCGCCAACGCCGCCTCCTAGGGATGAGAATGCCCCAAAGTTTGACTTTAGGAAAGCTGTTCCAGGCGGAGGAAATGCTAGACCGCCACCTGCCGCGGGCTCGAAGGAGATTCCGGAGGGCGCTCCTAACTGCTTGGCTGGACTCACCTTCGTCTTTACTGGCCTACTGGAGACCATCAGTCGTGAAGAAGGCCAGGAGTTGGTGAAGAGGTATGGCGGCAAGGTTACTGGAGCTCCAAGTGGGAAAACCAGCTTTGTCGTTCTGGGTGCTGATGCTGGACCAAGTAAGCTGAGAAAGATCCATGATCTCGGAATCAAAACCGTCAACGAGGATGGCTTGTTTGACCTCATCCGTAAGACTTCGGAGCATATTATGAAGGGGGGGGGGGCCCACAAAGCTATGAAGGCCGTTTTGGAGAAGCAACAGAAGGCCGAGGAGGAGATGAAGGAACAAGCCAAGAGAGACGAGCTGGAGGAGAGGCGCAAAGCTGGAGAAGCTGAGAAGGCTGCGAAGAAAGCTGCTGCAGCCCGAGGTCTCGCTGCTCCAGTCACAAAGGACCCTGCAAAGACTCAGCTTTGGACCGTCAAGTATGCGCCAACTACTATGAACCAAATTTGCGGCAACAAGGGCCAGGTCGAGAAGATCCAAAGGTGGCTCCAAGGCTGGCCAAAGGCACACCGTGTCGGCTTCAAGATGCCAGGAAAGGATGGGTTCGGTCAATACCGATCCATTATCATCCATGGTCCTCCTGGAATCGGAAAGACTACCGCTGCTCACCTTGCTGCCAAGCTTGAGGGCTATGATGTTATTGAAAACAACGCCTCTGATACTCGTAGTAAGAAGATGGTCGAGCAGGGACTTAGCGATGTGCTGAACAACAGCTCTCTTCTCGGTTTCTTTGCTGGAGACGGAAAGGAAATTGACTCACAGAAGAAGAAGATCGTTATGATCATGGACGAGGTTGATGGTATGTCTGCTGGGGACCGTGGTGGTGTCGGTGCTCTTGCAAAGATCTGCAGGAAGACTGATATCCCGATCATTCTGATCTGCAACGACCGTAAGCTGCCGAAGATGAAGCCATTCGACCACGTCGCATACGACATGGGTTTCAGGAGGCCGACGGTTGATCAAGTCCGTTCTCGTGTTGCCACTATTTGCCACAGAGAAGGACTCAAGTTGTCGAGGGAAGCTATGGATGCTTTGATCGAGGGAAGTAACAAGGATATCCGCCAGATCGTCAACATGCTTTCTAGTGTCAAGCTTGACCAGGAGGCGATGGACTTCAATCAGTCTAAGTCGATGTCCAAGCAGTGGGAAAAGCATGTTGTCCTGAGGCCATGGGACATCTGCCACAAGCTTCTCGGAGGTGGTTTGTTTGCACCAAACAGCAAAGCCACTCTTAACGACAAGATCGAGCTCTATTTCAATGACCACGAGTTCAGCTACCTGATGATTCAGGAGAACTACCTCAGCACCAGGCCAATGCTCCTTACTCAAAGCAGTGGTATGACACCAGGAGAAGCGAAGCTCAAGGCTCTCGAGCTTGCAGATAAGGCGGCCGAGAGTATAAGTGACGGAGATCTCGTCGACCGCATGATCCATGGATCGCAGCAGCAGTGGAGTCTCATGCCAACCCACGCTGTCTTCAGCACTGTTAAGCCAGCCAGCCTCATGTCTGGAGCCATGACTGGACAGACAGCTTTCACTAGCTGGCTCGGAAACAACAGCAAGTTGGGAAAGCTTAGCAGATTTGTCAAGGAGATCCAATCGCATATGCGTCTTCGCACCTCTGGTGATAGACACGAGATTAGACAGCAATATCTGCCTACACTGTGGACTCAGCTTGTGAGGAAGATGGAAGTCGAGGGTAAGGAGGCTGTTGACGACGTTATTGAGCTCATGGACAGCTATTTTTTGACGAAGGACGATTTCGATGCTATCTTGGAGCTTGGTGTAGGTCCGCAGAGAATGGAGGATGTTAGCTTGGACACTCAGACGAAGTCTACCTTCACAAGATTGTTAGTATTGGCTCACCTGTTCGAGGAACTTTAGACTAACCAGATGATAGGTACAACGCCCGCAGCCACCCAATGCCATTCATGCCAGCTGGTGGTACTGTTCCTATGGCGAAGGCGGCGCCGAAGGAAGTTCCAGATCTTGAGGAGGCTATCGAGGAGAGTGACGATGATCAAGTTCTTATTGACCCAGCCAAGGAGGAGGATGACGACGACATCGACCTCTCCAAGGACAAGTACATCAAGAAGCCGAAGAAGAAGCCGCCGCCAGGGAAGAAGATTGTGAAGAAGGAAGATCTTGACGACGATGAGGATGTCAAGCCAAAGAAGCGCGCGACCAAGGCGAAAGCACCTGCCAAGCCAAGAGCAAAGAAGTAGGTTTGGTATATATTATCAATGGGTATATTCAGCATGGCGTTCATGAGAAATGGGCGCCACAACGGTACTCACCAGTCGGGCGAAAGACACGAGGTATATCAATTGAAGCTATGTTTACTTTTAGGGCGGCGCTTATCGGCGTATCTTTAATTCTTGCGACAGACAGGCCTGTGTTCCTGCTGGTCTTGTGGCGCGTGTTCTCGCAGGTCGGCGCTTGTTTTCTTTCTCAACACCACCCTTTCACCTTCACATCCTGACCAGGACTACTGTTCACATTCTTCATCTCTTCATTTATCTTTGCGAGCACCTCAAGCTCGTGAAGGGCGGTCATTCTGTCACATCTTCTTTATCATTGCATGTCAGCAAACACCGACAAAGCCCAACCCCCAGCGATGGCAATAGTACCAGAAAGAACCAGCTCGTTGCGTCACATCAGCGGCTTCGATTCAAGACCTGCCGGAGGATTCGGATGGCAACGACGCCTGGCTGTTAACGCCGAAAATGGCATGTGGACCGATGGCACTAGCCTGCGTAGCGGCGCCGACAACTCTTCGTCGAGGAAGTCGATTAGAAGACAGAGGCGCGTCGGGAACTTGAGAGCCGACATCCCGAGTGCCAGCGCCAGCAATAACGCCAGCAATAACGCCAGCAATAACGCCAGCAATAACGCCAGCAACAACGCCAGCAACAACGCCAGCTTCGCCGACAATGTGGAGCCGATGACACTGGCCGAGTCAATTGCCGACACTATGTCCACTGCGTTCACAACTCGCTCTCCCTATGCAGACGAGACGGGATCAATCAGGGGAGCTGGCCGCGAGCCAGTCACACAGGATGTGCGCCACTATGTCATTATTACTGTTCCAGTATTTCAACATATCGCACAATCCGCTGCCATCGAGCAGGTCGGAGACTCTGAGGAAGGAAACTTACCCACCGGAAGCTTACCCACCGAGAGTTTACCTACCAGTGGATACAACTCGCGTGGTAGCAGCTGCCGCAACTCGATGGATGTTCCAATGGCATTTGCTCAAGCCTTTGCTGCGCTCCATGGTCCTGTACATGATGGCATGAGCCTTGAAGTGCTGAAGGATTTGGGTATCGACACCGCGAAGCTTGTACCCTTGGATCTCGATCACGTCGTGCAAACCGGTGCGCGCGAGCAGAGTACGTAAGTTCTTCCCTACTGTGTTTCTACTAGCCTCGCTAACCATTCCTAGTGTGTACAGAAACTATCAATTCCACCCTGCGCCTCGCGAGCCTCAGCCATGGGCCATTTCGAATGGCAGACTCCGTAGTAAGAGCAGCTTTGGTGGCTACATCGCGATCAACGGACAAATCGTGGATCCGGATAGTATGGAGGATGTTTGCCGTGCCAAGCAAGGCCTTCCTGTCAAGCCTCCGTACCACTTGATCACATGGTTGACCGTGTCTGGAACATACACACGCCTACCAGATCTTGCGTGCCACACCTACCTCATTAAGGGCTTCCCAGGTCAGTCCGGGAAGTACAACCACTACTTCTCCAACAAGTATGGCGAGACACCGGTCTTTCTTAGCGACGCTGAGCGCGTTCACAGCGAAACGTTTATCGAGCTTAGCGTTGCAGCCACCTCTGACGAGGGACCATCCAAGGCGTACATCGAGGTTGAGTCGAGACGGAGAAACTTGGCTCTTGCCATGCAAGGCCCAAAGGATCCATCTACAGGCCGCCAGAAACTTGAGGGGCTGTTCCCACACGACATTAATGAGCACGGGGATGTCTTGTCGAACTACTCGGTGGAGAGAAACCCAGATCCAAAGCCGGATAGAGAGGGACTGGACTTGAACCACGTACCAAGAAACATATTCCGCAACCAACCTCTTACAGCCGCACCACAGCCGGCCGTCAAGAAGAGTGTTAAGATGTTGACCCATCAGTTTGTTCACGAGTACTGCAACAACGGTGGTCTTGGTAAGATTAGGGACAACATCCGTGGAAAGCTTTCTTCGGGAGAAATCGCGCGCGATGAACTCAAGGATGCCTTCCAATTGTTTGTTAGCGACCTCACTCGCGAGACTGGCCAAATTTTCAAGATTCCCTTCGATGTCGCTGGAGCTCAGCGTGTGGCGCAGAGTTCACAGTCTACTTCGCCTCTTACAAGGAGGACTAAGGTACGTCTCCATCGTCCTTTCTTTCCGCCGTATAGCAACTAACAAAATATTAGCATGAGATCTACGAGGCACTCGCACTCGGCGATGAAGATGTGCTCGAAGGCGTGCGCCGCTACCACAAGTTATCCGACGAGAACCTCAACCTCTCCAATAAGCAAGCCGAGTTGTGCGCCAAGGTTGATGGTGCTGCAGCTGGCCACACCGAGACCGTCGCCCTCGAGCTCCGATTCGGCAACACAGCCCACACGATCAGGCGCAAGATCGAGAAACAAGCTGAGCGCAAAATCCTCATGAATGCAATCGAGATGTGGCAGCAGGAGCAACAAAGGCAGATTCAGCACGGCGAGCAGATCTTGCAGAATATCTATGGTATGATGATGACTGCTGATCAGACGCAGAAGGAGCTGAGGAGGAGGCTTAATGAGAAGTTCGTGGAGGTGCAGAAGGTTGATGAGGAGATGAACGAGTTGGACGAGGACTTCAGGAGGAGATGTGCGGAGTATGATGTGCGGAGGGAGAGACGTCGCGATACCGCCAAATCTCACATGGGGCCAGGCTCATAACGCTCGCAACTAGATGAAGAGCGGTGGTAGTGTATGGCGTTAGTTTTTCTTTTTAGAGCTCGCTCTTGTTTTATTGCGAGATGGGAGGATTCTGATTTTTCAGGAAAGCGTATGATCGCTACCAAGCCACCTGTGACCTGGCTATCAATGGTCGCAACTGAGGTTAAGGGGTGGCGCTTTGATGCGTTGGTTTAGTTTTCAAAAGGTGGCGTTTTGTTCTCGAGCCAATCAGAGCGTCGATGTGGTTAGTTTGCTTGCAATGAAATTAAAATCATTTGGAAGCTCTTCTTTTCGCAAATTACCGTTACCAAATTTGCCATTGACATTGGCCTTTACTGCACAAGACTAGCTGGTCTAAGATGGTAAGTATCAAATTCAATTACAAAATACACGTTTCATGGGCAATCTACTTTGTAGGCTAGGACTTGGTATACACTATGATTCTTTTATAGAACTTGAGGATGCGAGGCCTGGTATAAGTGAAGATGGGGAGGAGGATGGAAAGGATAGAAGGCGTAACTAGCTTGCGGAAATGAAATTGTTTTGCGGCTTATTTCAATTAATCTGAGTGATATGATTTAATCGATGGATTAACTGCTATAACGTTTAAAATAATCAAAAAAGGCTAACATGGCAAAAAGCTAATTAGTCAAAGTGTAAACTAGTTTTGAAAGATCTGCGGGGAAATTTGGACTGAACACAAAAATTTATATCCCTATTCCAAATCACTGAATGCAAAATTTGGTATATTTACTCGAAATCCACCTGAATTTATATCTCTCGAGTGGCATGCCATCGGGCACTATCAGAAAAATGCAAAAAGTTCAAAGTATTATCGTCATTACTAACTTGCTAAGGAAACCCAATAAACCTATTGCTTTTCCCATCCCATGAACGCCTCAACCATCAAGAACAGAGCGCTGCACCCACCTGCAAAGCTATCACGATCAATCATGGTTGCTGAAGGTCTAGAATTGCAGTGAGGAATGCGTCCAGATCATTATGTCAGAGATATGGACCAAATGTGCTAACCTCAAAGGTCAATATTCGCAACGATTGTCAGCCAGATATATCTGTCTTTGAGACAGTATCTCAACCCATAGTGGTCCATGGTTTCCTGACTGTGACGATACGATGATAGCGTTAGCTCAGAGCAGGCCAGATGATCCATAGTCAGTTCGTAGAACATCGAGCATGCAAAGCATTCGTCAAGATCCATCAAGTATCCGGTCAGGTAGTCAGTCTGTAAATCGGCATCCACGTAGTAGGCCGAGATATGATATGATCCAAGGTCCTGTAGGCTCATCGACAAACTGATCAACGCAATAACCACCATCAAGGAGCAGCAAGCTTGACGGCGACGATACACTGGTACGAGCTCAGCATAAACAGCACCAAGCGATTCAGTTGCATGCAACCCAGTCATGAATGTCACTGAACGAGCCCACGGGTGTCGACATCGAGTCAAAGTCTCATCTCATCGCAAGAAGCAGTGAAGTCAGGCGAGTCTCAAGCAAGTCATGCAATCATGCAATGCAGTCAAGTCGGTGGCGGCACATCATTAAGCGATGTCGAGTATCGCGGGCGAGTTCAAGACGTTCCTGGTGGTGGGTTCTGGCCACCTTGCCCGCCTCCTTGTTGCTGAGCGGCCATAACTTGGTACCAGAGGGCGACGTATGCCTGGTATCCCCCATCTGGTATTGGTTAGAAGAGCTCTTACGCACAAGTCTATGTAAATTTAACTCACAGGCTGCATATGGATCCGAACCGTCAGCAGCAGCTGGTGGCTGTCCCTGCTGTGGCTGCTGTCCTCCCTGAGGTCCGCCGTACGACTGTGGCTGCTGAGAGTAGCTGCGGTCACCATAGTCGTTTTGTTGTTTGCCACGGCCACCTCCGCCTCCTCCATTTTTCATTTGCTGTAATACAATATTAGATTCCGAAGCGAAGGTATATGTGCATGTTGGTGAAACTTACAACGGCCTCAACCTTATCCTCAATTGCTCTCTTAGCTCTCTCGATAGAGTCCTTGGATCCGACAAGTCCAATCTCACGCTCGGTCTCGCCTGGTCCGTTGGACTGGGAAACATTGATCTTGCAGCCGGTGGTGTTCTGCATATCCTTGATGGTCTCACCTCCCTTGCCGATAATCATGCCAACAGCCTCCGATGGTACATAAATAGAGTCGTTGATCTTATCGCCGCCACCTCCAGCGCCGCCGCCATAGCCGAAATCTCTGCCAGCATCTCTCTGCGGAGGAGCACGGCCTTTCTCAGCAGCGTTCTTGCTGTCGCTCTCGACGATCTCCATAATCAAGTCCTTGGCCTTGGCAGCTGCCTCGCGGGAGCCAATAAGATTGACCGGTCTCAAGCCATTTACACTCTTCTGCTCGCCAACGATGTTGACGTGGCATCCACTTCTCTCCTGCAAGTCGCGAATGGTCTCGCCACCTCTGCCGATGATAAGTCCCACAGTCCTGTCTGGAACCATAATCTGCATGGTGTCCTCGCCATCGCGCAGTGGTGGCTGGTGTGAAGAGGCGCGTGGTGGAGCCGAGTCACGCACGTGGCGATCTGCGCCTGGACGAGCACCACTACCCATGCCGCTGTCATCAATGATGCGGTTGATCTCAGCGATAGCATCTGCGCGACGTGCGCGTGGGCCGGTGATCTTGCACTGGCGAAAAGGGCCACTCGACTCGTCGTTCGTAATGAACTGAACGCGGCAGCCAGTCTCAGCCTCAACTCTGCGAAGGTTCTCGCCCTGTCTACCAATGATCAAGCCAACGAGGTTAGACTCAATAGAGATGGACTCAGTGTTGTCGCCATCGCCACCTCTTCCCACAGGAGATCTGTCGCGGATAGGGTAACCATTTCCTCCATTGCCAGAACGCCCTGGAGAGAAAGTCCCCGGAGGGCCCCTGTTGCGAGACGCCGGAGAGAAAGAACGCTCTCTTCCGTACTGGTCTCTTCCAGCTGGTGGTCTCTCATTTCTGCGCTCATCGCGATATGGGTTGTAGTTGTCGCGGAATGGCTCACGGCGAGTCGGAGGTGGAGAGCGGGATCTAGAGCGGGCGTCCATGTGCTGTCTTGGAGGTGGGCCTCCCCTTGACTCTTGGTTGCCATAAGATTGCTGTCTATCGTAGGACAAGCCCTTCTCAGCCGCAATTGCCTTGGCTTTCGCGATGGCATCGGCAATGCTCACAGTTCCAGAGCTGACCGGCTTAATGTTGCTTAAATCGACATTACCGGAGTGTGTTGGCTGCGGGAGCGCATATGGCGCAGAGTTATAAGCCATCTGTTGTTGTGACTGTGGAGCCTGTTGCTGCTGCTGCTGCTGATATTGCTCTGGATATGCTTGCGGAGGCTTTTGCTGTTGCGCAGGCGCGTTCTGGGAAGGAGAGCCGTGCTGAGCAGCTACGAATTGTTAGTAGGCTCGATGCTCAAATGTGATAGGCGAGATTATTCACCTAATGCCGCAAGGATAGCTTGAATGTTTGGTTGTTCCGCCATTGTGGTGGAAGGATTGGTGTCTGTGGAATCGGATGTGTCGCAACGATTTCACAATGGTTTCGCAAGATTCTTACAGTCGAGAGGGTGTCTGAGGCACAGAAAGCAGTATGGTACGATGGTTGATATTCAGGTACTGGCTAAGCCGTAACACCAAATGACAAATGTATGGATCGTCACAGAAGAAGCTTGCGAAATAGCGAAGCAGGTTGTCGCAAAAGCGCAAAAGGTTCGGACCCAGAGGAACATAATCGGTCGCAGAGGACGCTAGCTGTTTTTGGAATAGTGCATGGGACACCGCGCTTAAATAAACTGTTCAGCCGCGCAAGCATGGATGGATCATCTCAACAGCCGGCTTGGCAGAAGACAACATCACAAGCAACTGCCGCGTTTTTACATGTTTAGTTTCACTATGAGCAAAATATTTCATGTAATTGTCTGGGATGAGACTCCTAAATCACGGCATATCACGGCATATCAACATGAAAAGCGATTGGGTGTATATGGCCCAATAGGCCCTTAGTATAACCAATATCTCAAGTCCATAATTATATGCATCTTGATATCGAGCTACCTCTTGTTCTGCTTGTTGCTGCATTTGGTCCTTTTCATTCAGGAATGAGGCCGTGTCTTCCTTCAAAAGTGATCGTGGTTCCTTCCTGCGCTTTCAAATGGTCGGGGGGTTCTTTCCCTCGCGATATATTGCCTCAAAACCCCGCCGGTCCAGGCAGAGTATAGGCGTCTCCAGCGTCGCCAGCGTCTCACTAGCATCTAATTAAAGTCATTTTTTAGCTTCATTCTTTATGCCTCAGGTTGCGGAGGAACTCCAGCATTTATTCCTTTACTTTGTTGTGCTAGTGGGTGGACCACTAGTTTTATGGGTGGTTTGGCTGGCTGGTTTGCGTTGCTACCTCGCCTTTGTTCGTAGTGTCACGGTAAGGCTCCCATTCCCATTCACTTCAGCGTCCAGCGACCCCGTTCCTATCCCGGTGTTGTGATAAGCCAATCTATGCGACTCGGCGATTTTGCTTCGCGCGCCCATCGTCGCGGCTTTTCGTTTCTGCCACTCTCTGCACCAGTTGCAAACTTCTTTCGACTGCATCATGAAGCATCTGAAGCTAACCATGGCGAATTTACAGCGCATAGCCAACATTATCGTGGGAGCGGATACAGATACTCTCGGAATGGAGAAGGAAAATAACACCCAGCACTGGGTTCCGAGGCCCATCTACGACCACGTCTTCGATTGCTTGAAGCGCCACCTAGCGAATAGAAAAGTCTTCGATAAATACTATTATAACTCCAAGATCAACAACAACTTCTGGACTGACGACCTTCGCCCCCTGGTCAAGATGGAGCATGCGAGAGCATTGATGTACGAAGCAAACAACCCGCACTACTACCGACAGGAGGTTATACCACCAGCGATCTATGTAGCCCATGGCTTCTACGAGAGCGGCCACAGCCACGACCATTCTGAGAACAACATTGTGCTATTCTATGAGGCATGTTGCACTTCCAGCTGCGCTACGCGACAAGATCTAGACTAATCAACGTAGGGTTTTGACAATGCCGAACTTGGCAAATCCTATCGCAAGAACCCGGATAAGCTCATCTGGAAGAAGTATGCCCTTATTGGAACCAAGTATGGAAGTATCAAATGGACCACACGTACGCTATTCCAAAGGCAACTCAACGCTTTGCATGCCATCCATGCTATCTTTAATGTGACAGGGGACGAAGACGCCGACAATGAAATTAAGAAGTCTCTGGATATTTTTGAGGACGTGTCGACTGTTGCAATCAAATGGCAGATGGCCACAGAGGTCAAAGAGTTCGTCGATGCTAACCAAGAATTCCTCTTGGAGCTCTGCCTCAACAACCATATTGCAACGGCCATCGAGCGCTCTTACCAATTCGGCAAGGAAAAGGAAAGGCCAGAACCGGACATGAATCTCCTGGCGCGTGACGATATTTTCAAGGGCCAGGAAGTCTTTCCAATTTCTCATCGCGATCTTGTGCATAAACCCCAGGGCACAGGCGGCATTTTTTACGAGGACACCCTACGGAAAGACCCCACGCAAAAGAGAATCACCGAGGGCAGAGGTACTGACTATGAAGTTATGGGGCCTGGTGAGAAACTTCATGAGGTTGACAAGCTTACCGAGGAGGGAAAGGATACTCACGAGCACGAGACGCTTGCCAACGAGTTTCTTGCAGAAGAGGAACGCCAAAAGAAGGGCGAAGAGGGAAAGAGGCAAAAGAAACCATATGGAAAGACCAGCAAGAAAGCGATGCGCAAGGCCACAAATAGGTTACCCAAGCAAGTGGTCACACCAAAGAGAAGACCAGATTTCCCCAAAGCAAGCTCTGACACTTCCGCCGATTTGGCCATCGATACCAACACCGAGGAGCAGTCTCCATTCCGCAGCGAGCGCGACTTGGACGATGCACATGGTGCGACCGCTGTGACCGATTGCACTGATAAGGAGTACACACCACATAAGTCCAAACCTGTCCCTAGCGTTGTTGAGATTGCGGGTAGCGTGAAGGAGGAGGAGAGCTCGAGCGAGGAGTTCCCACCATTCGACGATGCCGCTGAGAGCGATGTTCCAGACACGAGTATGTTTGCCATGCTTGACAATAATGTTGTCATGAATGGCACAAACCAGGCTCCTGCTGCCGAGCAGGTGGTCAAAGAAGCAGCTTCAGCTCATCCTCTGATGAACAAAGTGGACAGGAGCACAACCGGCCATGATATTGCATCTGCCTCGACTACTGACAAGTCACTTCCTCAGCAACTCGCCGGGATGATCCCTGTGATTACCTCCGCTAGCGCGCAGGCACTTATCAACTCTGGAAAGCAGGAGCGTAGGAACAGCATTGAGTTCATCAGAAAGCGTACGAACTCCCGTGCTGCCATGATGGCGCCTTCCTCTCCAGCTGCCGTAGCCAACGAGACAAGGCCTGTTGCTAGCCGCCGCGGATCTCTTCTTGCCAACGAGATTGGTCGCAGCAAATTGCAAGCTCAAAATACCACCTCCGCCAATGTACACGGACCTCGCGACGATACTAGCATCGAGACGGCCGGATCTGAGAAGCACCACGGAAGACAGGATATCGTTCCTAGCAATACCTTTCGCGGCCTGTTCGACAATGTGCTAACGGATCCAATGAATATGCCAGTAAAGGGTACCCAACCACGCAACAACTCTCGTAACACTCTTGTCAGGGTCCTGGTTGTATTTCCGAAGCCTGCAATTGCAACTTCACTAACCGCTGCCAAAGAAACCATCCAGGCTCCATCTCCTGTTGCCAACCAGGCTCAAAGCTCGGGCATTAGCACTAGCCCATTGTCTTATTATTTCGGAAGTTTTGCTGTTTCTAGCTCGGATATCAAGAAGGCTGGCAGAAAAGTTCCTCGTCTCGAAGTCAGACAAGTCCAGCTGGATGCTGGCAGCAAGGATTCGCAAGGGCCCAGCATTGTTTTCAAGCCAGAGGTTAAGGAATGGACTTGCACAATGAGAGGGGGCGAGATTCATCCGACCACATGCTCTACTCGTACTGGCGGCATGTTTCCTCCTTTCAACATTGCTGGCTGCAGAGCTCTCCTTCCTGACTTTGGAGACTTCCACCAGGACAAGGGCGTCTATCATCCACGACCAGGCTACGCTCTCTCTGAGGAAATGTGTCAACAGAGCATAAGTGGCGCCGGCGTGATGGTCGGTAACACTAAGGCCAAGAAGCCAAAACAAGGCGGCGAAGAAGTCAATATCACCGGTATCCCATTCAAGCTTCCAGAGCGCCGCACTGAGACCCACTTCAAACTCAAGCGTAGCAAGTCTGCAGTCTTGTCTACGGTTATCCAGGGTAGCTCCAATAATTGTGTGGTCGTTCCTGTCACCTTCTCTCCTTCGAAAGTCCTCTCGTCGAAGGCAAATGAGGCGCCGCGTCAGAACTTGGTGAAAGCCCACCGCTCTCGCACGTCTGTCGAGTGGGATGGCTTTCCGATGATGGATGGCGACTGCGCTGGCGAGGGAAAGGTTGGGAATGGAAAACTTTATACCATTTCCAACCCAGATGAGGATTCGGCAGGCTTCTCGCCATCCCACCGCTAAGTGTTCTGCCATTAAGCTCGATGGGACTGGGCACTCTGATTATATCCAAAGTCGGCCAGTTCAACCTTGCCATAATTGGCTTAATTCAAACGTCTCGATCATTGTGGCTTGTAGTGGTCATGGTCCTGACTGTTTTCATGGAGTTTGGGAAAGTGTATGTCGGCGTTGAAACGCCATATGGAAACGGAGGTTGGATGCGTCTGCTTTTTGCTTTGTATACCCCTTGGCTGCGTTTCAGTTCACATCTCATGTTAGGAGGCTTCTCGGACATATTTTTTGCTACAGCGAGTGGCACGGACCTCATCATGCTCGGTTGCCTTCGAGTCCAGAAATGCATGACCCTTTATGCTTTGCGAAGTTTGAGGGCAAATGCGTATAGAGTCTATTATAGAGGTAACTTAGATAGAGATCTTCATTGTCTGACCTAGAAAATCGGACTACAGCTAGACAGCCAACAATGGACTCTTTCTATATAAGCCGCCAGTAGCGGTAGTCTTTCAATTGGTGGTGACCTGCGAGTATTCTACAGTGATGCGGAACTGGTACAGTATGTAGATCCTCACAACTATGAAATTCCGGCAATACGGACTGGTTAGTCCTCTACTATGTGTCACCTTCCTAATCCAGGATCCTATACGATGTTTACCCCGGCAAAACTAAGCATGATATTTATCTCGTCTCCCGTTCGATGGTGTGGTTCGACGGTTAACTGACATCTATCAGACCCATCGCCAAGTCTCCCCGCACTCAGGCACTCCAGACTTTATCTCCCTTGGCGCAATGATTGCTGCTCAGGACGAGCTCGCATCAAGTAAATGTTACGCAAGTATAGGGTAACAGCAACCGCTAAAATACCCTTTCACGGATACACCGCTAAGGCTAGACTTGGTAACATCCACAATCAAATTACCCCCAGCTAAACCTCCACATTTTGCGGACAAGCATGACGAAGATCAGGTGCATGTGCTTCTGCACCACAAGGCCAGCAACATCGCTAGGCTCGCCACGCAGTACAAATGCAGGCGAGGCACGTTAAACCTTCTGCAGTCTCACGATCTAAAATCTCCTACTGCTGTACAATTGCCGATCGTATTTACCTCCGCATTCTCAACCAAGAGCCGAAGCAGATGCGAGTCGTATTTCGGTTCCCCAGCTTTCGGTCTTGGGCGCCCGAAAACGATATGGAGAGGCCGATCCCCTTCATTTTATGTGACAGCTTGAAGCTTTGAACACTGGAAAAGTCACGAAGAAACAGGGTTTGTTTAAAATGAGATATGAAGTCACTCTCATTTCCTCCACAAAGCTGAGGTTGTATTGCCAGAGAATCGGGATTTGGGGTGGACGTTGGCAAATTAATATGAGATAGTGGTTTTTCGTTTGAAGCTACGGTATTCACCGTCTTTTGCTAACGATAAGAAGTCTAGAAGACAAACTAAAGGTGTGATCATGACGGGCACCGTCGTACGAGCTCTATAAGCTATTAGACAAGAAAATAAGAGCGCAAATACTTACAGGCTTGTGCGCCTCAAGCTTTTTTTAACGACATCTCAAAAATTCATGGAAAATTATATGTAGTCCATCAAAAATTTTAGTGAACAAGGTCAAAAATGCAAAAGACGACAATGGCAGGATTTGAACCTACGCGGCCGAAACCATATGATATCAATGTGTACACTCCTAAGAATGTTGGATTCGAGTCATACCCATTAACCACTCTGGCACATTGCCTTTTGTTTTTTATGCAAAATTTAAGCATGTATATATAAATGTGGTAATATAGCCAGACACTTTTTACGGATGAGCCGGCAGGGGCGTGGCGTTGTTGGTGCAGATTTACGTAAAGCACAAGCTTTGGTAGGGTCTTGGCTCCGGACGTCACGTCGAGAACAGCTCGATCGTCATTATTTTCGTGCTAGGGAATTTTAGGGAAAGATAGTGAACGCTCGGGTTTTGAAGAACTTAGTTTGGAATGTTTTACATTGTGTTTCAGACGCCGGGCAGTGCCGCAGCTATGTACAGTCGCACAAATTCCAAATTTGAGGATGTGCAAAGTCCTGGCTAGAGTACCGTAACTGATTCGGAGTCCAGCATCGGACATGGCAAGCTAGCTAACCTTTCAATTGACACTCCATTCCGCGACAGGTGATTTCTGTGTCTGAGCCGAGCCGACAACGTCCCAAAACGCTTCCGATCGGAGCAGGGCGAGGCAAATTAGATACCCACTCGGGAGTGTTCGGACTTGCAAAACTCGGCCCTTTTGACGAACTGATTGGTACTCGGTGGAAGAAGTGCTCCGCCTCCGCACGCTAGAGTTTTGGGGTGGACTTGCGGGCGAGAGGACCACTTTTCAATAACCATTGCTTCGCCGTCGCCCGAGCGGCCAAAACGAATTATTCGTGTCCACACTTACGTTGGAAAAGGCAGGAAACTGGGCTTACAATCATGATAATGTCGCCGCAAGTGGAAGGTCGGATAGAGACACCGAGCTTTATAGAGAAGATCTGCAGTTGAAATAGGCTTTGCTTTGGCGGCAAATACACAGGCACTGCCATGGTGTTTGTGACTCGAGCTAAGCTCAACTTTGAACAGCCTGAATCATAAGCACTGCCTCGGCAGCGGAAGGCTTGCGCACCTTGATGTCTAGATGCATGGAAGGCTGCATGGAGAATGCTTTGAACGAATCGAATGGATTTTCAACTCGCCAATCATGCTCGATGCTCCTGGCGTTTCACGCCACTTTTCTCTCCTCTTGGTCTTCCACCAAGCAGCTAACCCGCGTGGCAAATACAGTTCTAGATCGATTCGAGCAGCTGGCAGGTGGGACGCCCGCCCAAAACTTTGGAACTGAAGATCTTCTGTACCAATGGCAGTAGCCTCAATGCACTCTGTTCTCGGCCCCATGCCCGTGAGTCGGGTACCCCGGCACGTTTGCTCAGATTCGCCTCCATCTGTGCTCGAGGAGGGCTTGTCGCTGATAAGGAAGGAGGCTAACATGGGTAACCACACCTTTCTCCGCACGCTAGAATGAGGCGTGGGTAGGGACCACAATTCGACGTTGCTCCAAGTCTCCGCATGCGGACATGACTGGAAGCCGCAAATCTGTTAAAACCTGTCCTCATCCCACACTTGAGTGCCATTAAACATTATCCAAATCACCCATCTCACATAGCTGTTGCATCTCCAGCTCCATTTGCAACAATGGCGGACAACAAGGCTGCCTCAATAAGGGAACAGGTCCCTGTCTCCAACCCTGAAATGTCCCACGAGTACTTTGAGAAGGACATGCACAGCAACTCTCCATCGGAGCAATTCGATGATGGCCTCGAGACCCCAACCAACGAGGAGCTCAAGACCCTCCGCCGTGTCGTCGGCAAGGTCCCATGGATCGCATACACCGTCGGTTTTGCTGAGTTCTGCGAGCGTTTCTCCTACTACGGAACGACTGCAGTTTGTATGTTGCAGCCTCAACTAGCTCATTACTGAACACCACTAATAACTGAATAGTCGTCAACTTCATTCAGAGACCTCTTCCACCAGGATCCAACACTGGTGCTGGTTTCGAGGGACAGTCTGGTGCCCTCGACATGGGTCAGCGTGCTTCCACTGGTCTCACCACCTTCAACGCCTTTTGGTCTTACATTATGCCCCTTTTTGGTGCCTACGTTGCCGACGAATGGCTCGGTCGTTACATGACCATCCAGCTTTCTATCTTCATCGCCATTATCGGTCACATCATCTTGGTTATGTCCGCTATTCCGCCAGTCATCGTCAACCCTAATGGTGCAATTGCAGCTTTCGCCATTGGTATCGTTATCATGGGTATCGGAGTCGGAGGTTTTAAGTCCAACATCTCTCCGCTCATTGCTGAGCAATACACTGAGAGAATGCACGTCAAGACTCTTGAGGATGGCGAGCGCGTCATCGTCGACCCAGTCCAGACCATCGGCCGCATCTACCTTTATTTCTACCTCCTCATTAACATCGGCTCCCTTTGCGGTTCTATCTCCATGGTTTTCGCTGAGAAGTACGTCGGTTTTTGGCTCTCTTTCATGTTGCCAACCATCGTTCTCGTCGCCTGTGTGCCAGTCCTTGCTATCGCAAAGAAGCACTACGTTCTCTCCCCACCACAGGGATCCGTCTTTGGAAAGGCCATGAAGCTTCTCAGTTTGACCCTCAAGGGCGAGAAGTCCTGGAACCCAGTCAGATTTTACAAGAACACCAAGGCTCCAGGATTCTGGGAGAAGGTCAAGCCATCGAACATGGGACCAAACAAGCCAGAGTGGATGACTTTCGACGACGCTTGGGTCGATGAGGTCCGCCGCGGTGTCTCAGCCTGCAAGGTCTTCTTGTGGTACCCAATTTACTGGTTGGCATACGGGCAGATGACCAACAACTTGACTTCCCAGGCCGCCACCATGCGCCTCGGAGGAGCACCAAACGATATTGTCTCCAACTTGAACCCACTGTTCATCATTATCCTCATTCCAGTCATGGATTTTATTGTCTACCCAGGACTCCGCAAGGCCGGTATCCTCTTCTCCCCAATCAAGCGTATCACCGCCGGTTTCGCTTTCGCCTCTTTGTCCATGGTTTCCGCCACTGTTATCCAGTACTACATCTACCAGGAGAACCCATGCGGAGAGTACGCCAACGACTGCCCAGGCGAGACCCCAATCACCGTTTGGGTACAGATTGTCCCATACGGCCTCATTGGTATTTCTGAGATTATGGCATCCATCACCTCCCTCGAGTACGCCTTCACCAAGGCACCAAAGAACATGCGTTCTTTGATTACTGCCGTCTCACTCTTTATGAACGCCATTTCCTCTGCTATCTCTCAGGCTTTGGTCGCCCTCGCCGATGATCCACTTTTGGTCTGGAACTACGGTGTTGTTGCTGTCCTTGCCTTCATCGGAGGCGTTGGTTTCTGGCTCACTTTCTACAAGCTTGATGCCAAGGAAGATGAGATGAACAACTTGGTTGCCGGAAAGATTGATACAGCCGCCCCAGTCGCCGACTCGCACCACCAGGGCGGTAACATGGACGACGAGCAGTCCATGGGCCAGCTCGGCAACGGTATTGTCCAGGAGAAGCTGTAAGAGGCTATCCGAAACAATAACCTGCAAAATTAAATAAATAAGAAAGTAATGAGGGAAAGGAGGATTTTGACGCGAAAGGGATTATACCACGTCATGCCCTAGTATGTAATGTGTTTGTTGTTATTTTAATGGACTTGCGATGTGCAGCAAGCGTCGCCGCGTCGTCTGGGTTTATTGGATTTGAGGCGTCGGGGAAGAGCTGCAAAACGCTCCATGATATGATTGCTGTTTCTGCGAGAAGCTTAGGATTAGATCAGATAGTAGAAACTAAAGCAAAGGGCTTCCTATTATCCATACCATTTTCGTACTCTTGTCATTGACGTGCCCATGCTGCCTGGATGATCTTCATACCATTAGTATTGAATTTTATGAGTAGATCGATCTGCCAAATTTGACACTTCTTTTTGCTAGGGATTTGGCAAGACACCGCTGTTGAGTCGCATTTCAAAGACGGATGGTGCCGTGAGGAACAGACCCAATCTCGGTGGGTACATCTGAAGATACATATTGATCATCGCCTCTCGATCTGGTGTCCTGGTGCCGCGCTGTACTGCGGGATGTGCTCTCTAAATTGGTGGAAGCGAGGATGAAATTTTCCACTTTACTTGATGGAGTTGCTCAACCAGTTGTTGGAAGTTTGTTGTACACAGCTTGCTGTCCGGCAGGTGAGGAACTGTGTCTTGGATTCTGCCACCGATGTTGCAAGGTTCTCGTATTTTGGGTTTGTTCATGGTCGATGCTCAGTTTGTGCTGGCGGCATGTCGACGAGCCACTTCCATTATCGTCGTCCAATACATCTTCGCTTCAGTCTGTGTTCTATCGTCAATATTGACCGTGTTAAGGAACGAACGAGCAATTCGGCAAAAGAAGAAGGTGTCGTTCTCAAAATGTATCACATAAGGGGCCATCATCTCCTTTCATACTCCCATCAAATCTCCGTCATACCCGAGCAGGACGAGACGCCTCGGTGTGATGAGTGCAGTGTTCTCCGATGTCGCTATGACTCTTCTTGGCAAATCTAGGCACTGCATATATATGCGAGAAATACAGAAAGTCGTTAACATCAGTCAGTGAGCTCTCCAGTTTCTGGAAGCCCGCAGTCGTCGGTGAGCGGTATTGGGTTGAGTTGCCTTTTTGGGCTGGAAGGGTTCAGCTGCCATGCACAAAGAGACAGCCGTCAGGAAAGTGTCCTAACGCACTGTCTTTCGTGCTTGATCAAGGAAGCAACACAATTCTAGGGATCATGGTTAGTAGCTGCAATCAAAGACTGCAAGCATATACACAATATCCATGTATTGACTCTTATCCCAATCCGTCGTGTCGGGGAGTAATCTTCGGCTGAAGTTTGCTAAGATGGCGCGTCGTTCGAAATTACCAGGGCCGTCATCGTTAGGCTGGTCTGGTTTGGGAACAACAATAAAGCGAGAAATTAGAAACATGCAATATTCACTGAGCAATAATAGATGTTAAGATTCCCGTGATTATAAAGTAAAATTTAGGTACAACAGGTGCCTACCGAGCATCGGAGCTTGATGTGTTGCCTTCTGCCAAAGGCGAAATGTGGGGTCCTGCATCAGTGCAACAGCCTGCCACTTGTCGCGGAAGGAGCACCTCACGATCCGCTCCTTCATCACTCCTTCCCTTTATTACAGTCGCAACTTCTATCAACCACTTCCCACCCAATCCATCACCACAACGTTGCAGCACATCATAACCAAAAACAAAAAAAAATTGTTCGAAGATAAACCCAGGTGGACCCAGGCTCGCAGATTGCGGCTTCTGTGGATCGAACACAGTGCCTCCAGATAACATATCAAATAACTGATGTTAGGACAGAAGTGGACTTCAGTCTGGCGCTCTCCCAAGTGAGCTAAAGCCGCCTGGTGTTGTTATAATTGAGTAGAAAAAGTAAATATATTTCCTAATAAATAGTAATTGTCCTTTCAACCTGCGGATACAGAGGTTCACGGGAAGTCACCATGGGGAATGGAGGGAGGTGCGATGGCGTTTGAATTGAAATGATGATTATGACAGAGGCCCAAAGAGAATGCCTCAAGCTATGTACTAAAGGAATGACAGCGCTTATGCTTTATACAACGTATCCAAGAAACCACCAGCAAGCTCTACAACAACGCTCTTGTTTGGCAGCGAGCCAGCAACACCATAGAGTGCCGCAGTGTCTCCCTTAGCCTCACCCTTCTTCCTTCCACCCTGCACCTCTCTCTCCCTCTCCTTCTCCTTCTCACTCTCCACCACCGCCTCCAGATCCGCAACTAGCTTCTGCCACACCTTCGTAATCGGCAGAGTGACAGCTACATGGATAGCTGGAGGGTTTTGCAAGGAGTTAAGGTGCCATCCCTTAGCAGACATCGCATCCGCCATATCATAGATATCCAATGTCTTGCTCTTAAACGCCACGACACTAACAAGGGGGTTGCCCATGACTTCTAAATCCCCTGCCAGGGCGGCGTTCGTCTTGATCGCCTCCACGATGTTTTTGGTCGCACCGATAATCTCATGGCATGCCTTAATATAGCCTGCCTCGCCTACACTCATCATGGAGACCCAACACCCCGCAATCAGGGCTCCT
Source organism: Antarctomyces pellizariae (assembly GCA_010623925.1). NCBI lineage: Eukaryota > Fungi > Ascomycota > Leotiomycetes > Thelebolales > Thelebolaceae > Antarctomyces > Antarctomyces pellizariae. The sequence goes on along the minus strand of WCAA01000014.1, from coordinate 275,461 downwards.
GGGCGCGATCCAGCCATATTCGGGGAAGCGTAGACGCCGCCGGACCAGTCGGGGGAGATGAAGTACTGGTAAGTCCTCAACTCTTTGTTACGGTATAACGCTGTTGAGTTTCCCTTTGGCGCAAAGCCGTACTTATGCGTATCACAACTGATGGAGGTGACGCCCTTGAGTCTGAAGTCAAACATCTCGGTCTCGAAACCGGCCTTGTCGAGGAAAGGCACGAGGAAGGAACCGAGACAGCAGTCAACGTGTAACGGAATCTTCTTCTTAAGTGCCAGGCGGGAGAGCGCGGAGATGTCATCGATAATGCCGTGTGGAAAATTCGGTGCTGACCCCACGAGGAGGACGGTGTTGGAGTTGATGAGGCGGGAGACGGAGGAGATGTCGACTTGGTACGTTGGGGCTGGGCATTTGACGAGGTGGATTTTGATGCCGAAGTACTGGCCTGCCTTCTGGAACGCAGTATGTCCTGTCTCCGGAAGAATCATCTCTGGTTCCGTCACCCCCCGCTCGGCGTATGCCTTCTGGCGTGCGCTGAGACAGGCCATGAGGATGGATTCTGTTCCTCCGCTGGTGGTGACGCCGGCTGCGCCCTGTGGTGCGTTGAAGATGGCGAGGACCATGGCTACGACCTCTGCCTCCATCTTCCTGACACCAGGGAAGACATCAGGATGAATAGGGTTCGCAACCGTAAACATGCCAAAAGCCTCCGTCTGCAACTTAATCAAGCCTTCCCCCCCATGATAAACAGCACCACTAACAAACCCATCCTCCCACCTCGTATGATCCATCGTAGCCAGCGTCTGCATCTCCTTCCTCAGCGTCTCATCGCTCCATCCCTCCTTCGGCAGCGTAAGGTACCTCGTAATGCCCGGCCCGGACGGCACAAGCTTGCTCTGTAACTTCGTGATCGCCTCACTGACTTGCTTCTGTACTTGGTTCCGCACGCCTGGCGCGCGCAGGAAGTAGCCGTAGAGCGTGCGACGGATTGCGACGTAGGTATCGATTGCGCTGCCGCTGATGCCGCGGCCTTTGAGTTTGAGGTATGCTTTCTTGGTGCAGCGCATGAGGAAGAGGAAAAAGATGAGGTTGCGCAGACTATGGTGCTGTTAGATTCATGAATACCTCCCAAGGCGACACCCACTGCGAATGTGGAGCGGAAGTGCCGCCAAAGTGGACTTACAGGTCGATGTTGAGCGCAAGCAACTGAGTGTTTGAGCTTGGCTTCTTCGCAGCAAGGCTGCTACGTAGGCTTACTGGCATTCTGGAGCTTCCCGGCATTATGGATGTCTTCTCCCAACTGAATTTGGAGTGCTGTGGGAGAGAGGTTGTAAAGGTTACGACGAATGAGTCGATGTTGGTAGCGCTACTCCTGCACTGAGCGCAACGGCGTCTCGACTACCCGAGAGGTATGGCGGGTATCACATGCCGATGTGACTGTCTATACAGGTGTCACGACCGCCTTGTTAGATTAGAATCTGAGGCGGAATGCCAAGACCTTTTCATGTTTAATGTTAATACTGGCCGGGTATTTTTACGCAAGATGGTGAGTGAGAAATAGAGATGTAAATTAAAAATTTGATCCTGGCGCTGAAGCATACTGTAGGCCGCCAACCCATCTCGAGCTCCACCACCCTCGTCAAAACCCTCGTCAAAACCCTCGTCGTCGCCACGCAATACTCAGAAAGTAGATTCCTAAGCTTGCATGGTCGAATTGACAGGGCTGGGTATGCCGGGTTGAGCCGTACAGAGGAGCTTATTAACCTCTTATAACAGAGAAATAGAGGAGGTGATTCTACCGTGGAAACCCAACTTTCCAGTCTCCCAGAATTTCGAGTTTGAGGGTCTTAGGATATGGCTTAGGCCCAATGTGACAAATAATGCTATGACAATGAATGTTATTGCGAAGATTAACCTTCAGCGGCGCTCCTTAAAGGCTTCCCTTATCTTAGTTTCTTCGGCTACAGCAACCTTGTACCACTCCATCTCATCAGGACTCAATAGGGCGGTCTCACGAATGAAGGATGTATCTTGCGCCTCAAGTGCTGCTTCTGCACTTAGCCTCGCTTCCATACGTGTTTGAATGAGTACCGGCCTAGGGCAAAGTTCTCACATACTTGCCGCCCTCAATGAACCAGTACCTCCTACAAGCTCTGATTGCCGAGCCAAAGTTGGATGGCAAATTGTCGCATTAGCGGCAGCATTGACACGGCGGAATGTCGATGCAGAACTTGTCGAGGCATCTGCAATCTATGCAGCACTCTTCAAAGTGGTTCCTGCTCAACCCTCAGATGCCCCTATTCGAGTCGTGGATGGGCTTCAGTCATCTAAGCTGACTTTGTTTGGGGCGGTTGGCGTTCTCAGCTATATTGGCATATTGCAAGATAGATCTATTCAAGCTAGTGAGAACAGACAAACGAAGTGGAAGATTCTAACTGGTTTTGCGCAAGTACCAGGATAAGAACTCTCAATTTACATCTCAATTTATAAATCGAGGTCTGGTACGAGTAAGATGGAAGCTAATCGATCTGTGCCTAAGCACCTGGATAAAAATCTAGCTTCACATATCATTGAAGAATGAATCGAACAACTTTTAGATTCCGCACTGCTAGCTCACTGTGTGTACTATGAAATCCTACCCTTTCAAACCAGGTACTCATCTACAACTTAGCCTTCGGGGTCTCGTTCTTCAACATAGTATCAGCGACAATTCTTCTCTGGATCTTGCCGGTAGCGGTCTTAGGCATATGCTCCGTAAAGAACACCTTCTTCGGCACCTTGAACTTCGCCACCTTATGTGCAACCCAAGCCTTCAGCTCCCTGGCATCCAGTTTCTCTCCCGGCTTAAGTACAATAGCGACGCCCACTTCCTGACCATACATCTCGTCAGGGATGGCGAAGCTGACAGCTTCCGAAACGGCTGGATGGCGCGCAAGGACGTTGTCGAGCTCGATAGGGGAGATTTTCTCGCCGCCTTTGTTGATGAGTTCCTGTTAACTGGTTAGTGAAGTGGTCGAGATTGTGGGTGGGAGTCGAACCTTGATACGTCCAGTGATGAAAACGTAACCATCCTCATCCTTCTTCCCCTGATCACCCGTACGGAAGAAACCCCCCTTAGTGAAGGAACTCTCATTGGCCGCAGGGTTGTTAAGATATCCCTGCGTAACATTCTCACCGCGGATACAGATCTCAGCCTCCTGGCCTTGTGACACCTCATCACCATTCTGATCCAAAATCTTAACCTCGACTCCCTGACCAACACCTACAGACCCAGGCTGTCTTTTTCCGTTCTTAGGCAACGGATTACTCGTCATCTGATGCGCAGCCTCAGTCATAGCATATGCCTCTAACACCGGCGCATCATACATCTTCTCCAACTGATGAAACGTCGTCGGGCTCAACGGACTGCTACAAGATCTAATAAACCTGATGTTTGGCTTGGTAGCCGGCAGCGGGTTCTTAAGGAGGATTTGGTGGATGGTAGGCACGGCCGTGTACCAGTTTGCCTTGTGAGTGATAAAGTCCTCCCAGAAAGTAGTCGCCGAGAACTTTGGTGGCACGATTACGGATCCGCCGGAAAGTAATGGTGCGAGGAAGCCAGCGAGAAGGCCGTGGACGTGGAAGAGGGGCATGACGAGGTAGGTGCGGTCGGCTGGTGTGAGCTCATAGGTTGCTTGTATGTTTTCTGTAACTGGTCAGAGTAGTTCCTCATGGATGTCCCTGTGCCACCCACTCATTGTCCTGGTCAAATTTTTGTGCGTCAGCGGAACCTGGTACTGTCAGTAATGTATCGCGAAGCATGATTGCGAGACATACAGCCTTGGGTCTGCCGGTGGTACCGCTGGTGTGAAGCACAAGAGCGATATCCTCCGGCTGGGCCTTCTCGACCTTATGTCCTCCCTTGCCCTTCAGCTTGCCCAGATCCTTAACATCCAAAAAAACCTCTCTCTTGTTCTCATCCCACCAACATTCAGCAATCGCGGCCTCATATTTGCGGGCAGCTCTGACAGCAGGTCCATTCTTCGCGAACTCTCCTCTTGGGACAATGGCCAAAGCAGACTTCAAATCGTCGATGTAGAACTCGAACTCTTCTTGCTTGTATGCGGAGTTGAGCGGGGCGGCAATTGCGCGCTGTGCAGCTGAAGCGAGGAAAGAGACAATAAACTCGAGAGTGTTTGGCAGTGCGATTGAGACAGCTGCTTGTGGGGTGATGCCAATGGCAGCGAGCTTGGCTTGGAACGAGTCAACCAACCTACTAAGCTCCGAGTATGTGATGGTGACAGCATTTGAACGATTCGGAATGATGACAGCAACTGCGTCGTCCGCCCGCGGGAATGAGTTTGGAAGAGTAGTAGCAGACATCGTAACTTGGGTTATAATAAGTATATTGCTACGAACTGTGAGTTTCAGGTGTAAATTCGAGAATCCGGGGTAATGAGGAGGCCTATGGGGAATGTGACGCGCACGCCATTCGGCCTTAGCGTCCCGTTATCGGCAGTGCGATAAGAGCTCCATCGTCGAGCTCAACCCATACTTCAACCCACGCCAGCACACTCATCGATGTTATTCAAGGTGTGCACATCCTGCCGCGTTCTGCGCAGACTCACGGTATCGACTTACTTCTGCTCGCCAAAGCTGCCCAACACGTTGGTATTGCTTCACCAGAACCCATGCTTCGAGCCATGCTTCTGGAGCATCTTGTCCCGGTTATATCCCTGGGCCACACATTCCTCTGGCTTCGGCATGCAAGAATTGGCGATGACATGCACAAGTACGACGCTGATGGGGTCGAAGCAATTAAGGGCATCGTGAAAGTTTGCAAGCGACGTAATAAAAATCATCCAGTGGAGGAAGAACGCGCCACAATCGGGTGTCGTCATGGTGACCTATCAACTGGTTGAACCTGATGAAAGAAAAACACTGCCAGTAGTCAGAAAAGAAAGATGGAATGCCAGGTGTCTTGATAAAAGTTGAGTAGAAGTATTCGGTGGTGGTTATTGATGCGTGTTATGCTAATCGGTTTGTGTTTTCTATTGTGGTTCTGGATAAGACTAAGGCGACTTCCCGATTATGACAATGTAGGCCGTTCCTGCATTCTTCATACCTCAAAGGGGACACGAGATGGCCCTTTCTCCGTTCCGGGAGCCCATTCTGCGTGTGGGTATGATAGCAGATCCAGACTTCTCCTCCCATTGCCTCAGGTTTTTTTTGTCTGCTTTCATCTCTGCGCTCTTCAATCAAGCAAATACGCGGTTGGGTGACTTGCTTTGTCCATTCCTTAATGACGACGAGCACGAAAGATTTCTCTATCGTTCTACATTTGCTTCTCTTCTCCGGCTATTCAACTCTTGAAGCTGTGAGATGGCGCCACTCCTGAGATGAGAGAGCTGCAACCATGCCGGAGGCCGACATCCAGCTCAATGAGCTCACTCTTGCATGCCCGATCGCACATGTTCGCCTGGTGGCAATTCCAATACTTACCTTCGTATTCGAGGATGCATCTCTATGCTCTCTCTCTTCGTCCCAAGTTATACAGTCTTTGCGTCGTGGAAGGATAATCGTAAAGCGCAGTCCCGGGTGTGCAATAAAGACAGAAATATCCATAGAAGATTTGGACTTCGATCATCTTGAACGAGAAACCTTACAAGAGGAATTGACTCTGTCTATCTGCCATGCTCCGGTAAGAGGAATCTCAGCCTCCACAAGCCGCATGCAAGTATCACAATATCGACTGACTTCCGCTTCTAGTGGTGGAAACAGTTACCAATATCCTGCTCACTTTCCCAAATGGAGTCAGAGAACCTACTTGACCCGAAACCATCTTATTGCCTCTCCATCGTTGACACGCTGCCCGATTTCACAAAGGTAGCCGCCACCCTAATCGATTCCCAGGCTCAAGATGTCAAGATTCCATCGGGCATCCCCACATTGGAGCTTCAGTGCATGTACATCAAGATGACTTTCCAACCATACGTCAAAAGTATTGAACTACGAATACAGAAACCTGATGCAAAGGAAGAAATGCTCATGGAACACCACACCGACGACGACGAGGACTCACTACAAGACCTATTGCTCGAGGCTTCCCTGTGCTCCCCTGTATTAGACGACCGACCACATTTCAGTTCTTCTCCTCGAAGACCATGGAGCGTCGAGAACACTACTATTCAGAGTCCCTTTGAAGACGATATGCTGATGTACGACTTCAAGGTGTCCACAATACCAGATTTAATGCCGGATATCACACCGAGCAACAGCCAAGAGAGTTTTCTTACCCAGCATGCTATCGAAGATAACGATGTCCGTGGTCTAATACATTTGAGCAAAGCTACTGTGGACACGCTTGTAGACGCGGCAACAAGAACCCTTGTTGGAGGATCTCAAGCCCTATCAACGCCTGGCGTGGAGCTTTGCAGGCCGTTGCCTAAACATGCACTAGCAACCCTTATGCCTCTCATGTTTAGCCCGGGCTTTCAGAAGGTGTGACATTGATGGCTTTCCGACGTGCAGAGCAACAATTTGTTAACAATCTCATAGGATATGTCTGAGAGGTCGAAGTTCTTGCCTACTATTAATAGTACAATCTCGCTATTAGCCTCGTCGGCTCAGTCAGCCAACTTGCGAGAGAAGCTAAAGAAACTAACAGAGAAGTCAACAAGACCTCAGGGTGGGCTATGTAGTACTGTGCAGGCTCATACTTTCCGCATAATGCACAACTCGCTATTCGACCGACGAGCAGCGTCTCGCCTACGTACACACAATTATATTGGCGACGCGGGACAGCAAGAGGAAGGCGACGATAGTATGATATTGGACACCTCATTTAACAGGGGGCAAAGAAGCTCTTTGGATGACAACATACTGAATGATCATGAGAACGATTCTGGTGAGATTCTCGAGGATGAGCCGCTGTCTGATGATGGGCTTGACATGCTGCTTGATCTCGAGATTATGCGGGAACAGCAGGGCCAAAAAATTCGGGGAAGCCCCAGCATACTATTTCCCGACGAAAATCAACACGAAGGGCTGTTAAGAGGATTTGGGAGTAGCAGTGAATCAAGATTTGGGGATCTTTTGGAGCATGATCGATTTGATGGCGATATTTCAATGATTGATAATGACGACGGTCACTTCTTCGCAGAAAAGAGCTATAACCCAAATAGAACAGAACTAGATATATGGATTTAATACAATGATCTTGATAGATTTTCGAGTAGACCTTGTGTTACATTTGCCTTGGATCTCGAATCTGGACCCCTCCATATGGAGACGTCTTGGCTCTAAATGGGTGGCCCAAGCGCCTACCAGATCAGCCCTAAACCAGAAGACGTTAGCTGCAATTTGGAGTGCTGACCTGCATGGTCCCAGTCCCAAGAGATATCCTCAAAAGCACCAACGACATTGCATCTTGTGGATTCTGGACGCCTTTCGACAGCAGCAAGCGCACTGCGATAATTGAGCTGCGAAATCTCCCACATGGAGTGGAAATAAAACAGCACTCATATCTTAACGAAGTTGTTGACACCACGGGGCTGCAACTTGTCCTGCCAAGCTATAATTCAGAACACGAACGACCAGATAACCCATACGAACATCTCATTTGCGCCAACAACCAATACCTCATAATACCTTGATACGGCTGCCACTCGCTTCGGCCGCGCAACCTGATCAGGTCACACTCTGTGCTCCACGCTTGCGACAGACATCACTTTGCCCTCCCTCCAAAAGATTCCACCATGCAGAACGGCATGTACAAGCCGCGCTCTTCGAGCACACCAAGATGGATGCGCCGATCACGCATGAAGACGAAGGCTCTTTGGGGTGTGATTATATGCGGCGTGATATTCTTGTTATGGACTTTACTAGGTGCAGGTAGCGGTGTTCCAGCTGGGACGCCCGAGGTGGTGATTGTGACGGTTATGGAGCCGAAGACGCATACGAAGGAGTATTTGGATACGATTAAGGAGAACAGGATTGAGTATGCCAAGAAGCATGGTAAGCTCGCACCCATAATCTGGGTGTGTCTGGAGACTAACTAGAAATAGGATATGCGACGTTCTTCCCAAGCGAAAGCGATTATAATGTTGGCGACTCCCCGAAGTCGTGGGCTAAGCTTCCAGCTGTCAGACACGCGCTAAAGTTATACCCTCACACCAAATACCTCTGGTTCTTACACCAGGATGCTTTGATCATGAACCCAAAGGTCTCGATTGAGCGCGATATTATGCATCCGAATAAGCTGGATCAGATCATGCTTAGGAAGCAGCCGCTTGTTCCACCAGAGAGCATTATCACTACTTTCGAACACTTGGGAGGTGATCAGATCCATCTTGTTCTGACGCAGGATAAGGATGGGTTGGGAGCGACTAACTTTTTTATTCGCCAGGGTGATTGGGCGAGATTTGTGCTTTCGACGTGGTTTGATCCTTTGTATAGATCTTACAACTTTCAGCGCGCTGATACTCATGCATTGGTAAGATCTCACAAGCCACGCATCTTAGACCGGAAAACTAAACCCTAGCAGGAGCACATCATTCAGTGGCACCCAACCATCCTCTCCCGCCTGGCCATCGTTCCATCGAGTATCTTCAACTCTTACAGCCGTGCTGGAAGCGCCAAGGCAGGAGGAAATACCGTATACAAGGACGGAGACTTTGTTATCAACTTCCAGGACTGCGATACTGCCGGTCAACCAAAGTGCGAGGCGGAGGCAGAGAAGTACTTGAACCAATGGCGCACGATCTTCCACGCTGGTAAATAAAGGGATAGTAGAGGAAGTGAGAAGCTAAGCGAAATCCGCCCCCGGAAATATGACCTCAAGACTCGATAAGGAACTAATGGGCATGAAAATGATCGACGATACAGCGGATGAGGACGGCGTTTAGAGGCGTTCGAGGAGAGAAGACCGCATCATGGGTGGGAGCCGCGTCAAGTCCATATTGCGGATATTATGAGTGCCTCTTGTATATTATGGTGTGGACACTCTTTGGGGCGGAGATTCTGCTACGAGCGTAAGGACGGAAGTGTAACAGGATCTCAACGAGGGCGTGGGATAATTAAATCAAGACATTGCCAAAACTCTGAGGTTAATGACACTCCTTACTCTCAAACAGGTTCTTTTTGGCCGGCGTTACTGTCGGTGGATGAAAGCAAATTGTTCAATAATCTGCTTTTTCTTAACTGTGAGAGCACAAGTATTGGGTGCCATAAAACGCTAGTTGGAGGTCAACGGCAGATCTGACAATCTTGTAGAGATCGCAACCATTTCCTGGACTTTCCATATCTATGGATGAAAGCATCGCCGTGCTTGTAGTCTTACTTCGCAAACATAAAATGATGTATCCCAATGCTGTTTCGTGATGGCGATGGCTAGAACGGAAGATTGTCGAGGCTGCATACTCATCCCGAGCGCACCCATGACGTCGGGATCATCGCAATCTACTGGCAACACCTCTTCGGAAAATTGTGGACGCCGCAAACTTACAGTAATTAAAAGCTTCTTCTTCCCAAACAATTGATTCATCTTGATTATGAAAGATAATGCGATAATTTCTCAAGCCAATTCTAAACTTAAACTTCTACACTCACATCACGATCTGTCAATCCACCAAGGTGTCACTTTCGCCTTAATCAACCACCGCACTTCAACAGCAACAAAACCACACTTCAATTCGTCAAGATGGCTCACACTGAGGGACTTAAGGCCGAGAAACTCTTCTCCGTCAAGGACCATGTCTGCGTCGTCACCGGCGGCGGAACCGGTATTGGTCTTATGTACGCTCCTCCACTTCTCATATCCAACCCTCACTCTCACCTCCCCACCTAACATCAGTTTTGAGCGGAGTACTAACAAGCAACAGGGCAGCACAAGCACTGGCCGCAAACGGCGCACGCGTCTACATCACTTCCCGCCGCGAGCACGTCCTCGAGAAGAGTGCCAACGCCCACGAGGCAGAGACATCGGGCGAGATCATTCCGGTTACTTGCGATGTCACAAAGAAGGATGACTTGACCAAATTAGTCAGGCAAATTACTGAGAAGGAGTCCAAGGGCGTGGACACCCTCGTAGTCGCTGCAGGCATTGATGGAGAGCGTGCCGCTCCGGACAGCGATGACGCGAAGGAGTTGCAGCAGAAGCTGATGAAGGAGAATCAGGAGACCTGGAGTGAGACTTTCAACACCAACGTTTCAAGCGTGTATTTTACGACTGTGGCTTTCTTGCCGTTGTTGCAGAAGGCGAAGGAGAACAGGGGGTTCTATCAGCCATCTGTTATCACTATCTCTTCGATGTCGGGTATGATTTCGCACGCTCAGGGCCACTTCTCTTACAACGCATCAAAGGCTGCGACGATCCATTTGAGTAAGATGATGGCGTATGAATTCAAGGATGTTGGGATCAGAGTCAACTCTATTGCGCCGGGTTACTTCCCGTCGGAGATGACGACGCATGGGGAGTCGGATGAGAGGAATAAGTCCGAGGTTCCAAGGTCTAAGATTCAGGAGAAGGGGCATGTCCCAATGGGCCGCCCAGGAAAGGATGAGGAGATGGCCATGGGCATTCTGTTCTTCGCCAAGAACGTATATGTAAACGGCGAGATTATCGCCATTGATGGGGGTGTTATGCTTGATTTACCAACCAGGTGAATGGAATAACAAACCCGGGAAAGAGGAAGCCTTAGTATCATGGAATCATGAGCGATGATTAGCATGCTAGCGAGCATTGAATAAGTTCTTTGCCAATTTTCCCAGACGGTCTAGTCAGTAGCGTGGTGACTACATCGTTGTATACTCCAGCGCTCCTGCTACGCGACATCCCTCAATTGAGCCCTTGTAGCTAACCAGAGATCGTACATCATCAATGACTTCGTCAATGGTCATTACGCTGTCCACAGATCCTAGCTCCGTTCTCTAAAAATCGGCCGTTCTTCGAGAACAAAGTTTATTTTTCGACTTTTGATGGCATGACTCGATGCCCTTTGTGCTCACCGGATCGCCCCCCTTATCACAGCTCAGCACAACCTCCGTGTTCGTTGTCACCCCTCTTTGCTGCGATTGAGTACAAAAGGCGCTGGCCGTCCTCGGCTCACACTGCGCAAGATTTGTCGATTCTGGCAGTGAAAGAGGGCAAGTACCCTTAATATCACTTCGAAGCCATGTGCCGAAAGTATACAACCATCTACGCCTGTAGCACCCCTCTCTCCACGCACTCCTTCACGATCCTCGATAAGTGCCAATGGATGATAAATCTGGGAGGAGCGCCCTTCAATGGCTCTACCAAAATATCCCAGATGCCAAGACAAGGATGCTTGGCTACTCAAACGAACAAACCCGACGCGGTGGAGATGAGCTTTTCGGTTTGTCAGATGTGTCTCGATTGAAGGGTGGATATGGACATGATAGATGTCCTTGATGAGATTGCTGAGGGAAGAGTGGGGGAGATATGCGAAGTCGAAATCATCCCTCATCAACCAGTCCAAGTATCCCAGTTCTTTCTTCACTAGGCAAGTTATCACCCACCTCGGCCTATTGTTTTTCAACCATCACTAGGCCCAAGAAACCATCAATCTTGTCAGAGTAATCAAACTCCTCCACAAACTCATACACCCCAGCAAAACCATGGTCATGGTAACCACCGGCACTAGGCCCAACACACACAACACAGGCCGCAGCAAAGACAAGAAGAAAATGAAGCAGAAAACTCGCACACAGATCAAATCTTGAAAATGCACCGGAAGGTCAAAAAGCTGGCACCTGGCTAATAGGATCTCAACACCGAACCAAGCCTATACATACAGTCGAGGCCGTGCGAGCCGCTGGTAGTGGAAGAAACCGTGGCTATCGCAATAGCCACAACCGCCACAACAACCATAACTACCAAAACAAGCAGAACCAGGGTTCTGAGCCTCGCATACAAGAACCTGATACTGAAACAGAGGCTGAGGCTCCTCAACAGGTTCAGCAGTATGATGTAGGCCAGGAACTTCGAACTGGCAGAAACACTGAAAGAAATAAGGGGAGAAGTCGGAATAAGAACTGGAGCAGGAACAACTTATTTCAGGCTCAGCAAGCTCAGCGCCGGAGGGTGGTTAAGTTCGAGAATATCGACAAATAGCTGCTGTGGGACACATAGGCGCTTAAATGTTGGCGTGGAAGTCAACTTGCTGATGTGCTTTGAATGAGGAGCTTGGGTGGGGAAGAACAGGGTGGGAGGAATGCAAGCAATTGTATAAATGCATCTCTCGGTAACATGCTCATAGCTCCAATCACCATGTTATCTAGTCGTGATGGAACCTGATTCGGTTGGCCTCTAAGCTCCATCCTCCTGGTCACTATCTTCATCCATCCTCAGAAACCCAAAAAAGCATTGAGGTCCCACAAATGCTTCTCCCTTTCATACGTCGCTTTTGTCTCTGTGATCTGTTCTTTTACTTCTCTGAGGAACTGCTTAACTTCGTGGCTATTGCCCTTCGTCTCTAGCCTCGACAAGTCGACTCCTATATACCTATGATGCTTCACAATCCACTTTCGTATGCTCGCTTCCTGTTCGTTTAAAAAATGGCCTGCTGATCGGTAACTTGTCGGTTTTATCCCTCTTTTCTTCACACCTGAGCAATCCCGGTAATCATGCATAGGAATACAGCCGACACCACTCTCCCTTCGGCTCCTACCATGAGTTCCTCTACCTCGGCACTAACACTTTTGCTAGAGAGAGAGAAGCAGAGTTACCCAATAGCTGGCCGCCACTCCTCCACCTTAGCTTTAGGTGAGCCTGATCTAAGTTTAGTCCTCCCAGCCAACTGCTCAACGACTTCGACTCCGGTATTCCATCCGAATCCTTGCTCTCCTCAACAGGCTCTGTCTTAACTCTCTTCGACTGCCCTGCGTTTCAGTCGACATGCTGTCCTCGATCTGAGGATATGTGCGCCGCTCCATTATCGCTGATTGCCCTTGAAAGCTGATAAGCAAGCAGGAGAGAGTGACAAATAATTGATCATGTCTACTGAAAATCAAAGAGATACGCTGCGTTTCGGTTGCGTTTCAGGATGTGCTTGCTTGCTTCGAGGACGTCGTCGAGGCTCGAGGGTCAGAACCCGCGTCTACCGGACAGCGAGTCGTAAGCAAATTAAGACACGAAGATCATTCACGGGCACCTCGCTTCGTGCACCGCCTCGTAATGTTCATTTTCGTGTATTTCTCTACCAATGCCTATGCTACCACCATGCCCCATTTTCTCAGATCGCCCTGCGCCATACTCCCATCATGCAAAGTCATTGTGTGTTCAGATCAGAATAACTTTTTCCTCAAAATCATGCCGCTCCATTACGCTTCCCTTCTCCAACCGAACTACGGTATTGAGATGTGTGTTGATATAAACCGCAAAAGATTTAGAAAGAAACCATCTGGTTATGGAATCCCTCATCCTCAACCGGCGGGTTATACTGATCGGCAACGATCCTGTAGAGCCAAGATGGAGCGTGTGCACCCCTAAATATCGTTAGCAAGACTCGGCGACAACGTTGCAGCGTGCTTCGCACGCAACCAGGTGCACTTACAAGTTGGTGATATACAACTTAATCAACTCCGGCGGCACGTAATCATACAACGGATTCCCAACCTCCACCCCCAGAAACTCCCCATCCCTATACTCCGCCACACAATCTGCATCCCCATACTCTATCATACTCGCAAACTCATACGGATACTGCGGGCTCAGCTTATAAATGCCACTGACCACAATGACCGGGGTGCGATGCTTAAACGCCGCTTTGGCAATCAGTCTCGCCCCGCTGGCAGCCACCAAGCCGCCGTTAGCAAGGACTGTGTGCGTGGCGAGGATCACTTTGTTGACTCTCGACATCAAAGCGAAGACCGCGGCATCGGTGATGATCACGACAGTGAGGCCGGCTTGGGTGAGGGATTTTTGGAAACTTTCGGTGGAGAGCTCGTCTTCGTCCTCGTATGCGCCTACGCCTCCAACAAGGGTCTTGTAGGTGTCGCCGTGGTCATTTGGGTAAGACTCTGCGACTATGACGGTGAATTTGCGCTTAGTTGCTGCCTTGAGCAAGAATTGTTGGACGGTGCGGGATGAGGTGTGCGTAAGGATAACCTCATTACTGTGGATATGCTCCAGTGCGTAGGAGGCGATTCTCTCATCGGACTGCAAAAGCTCATCAACCATTTCGGAAACAGCCTCGCAGACCTCAGCCTTGGCGTCTCTGGTCGACTTTGCAATTTTAAGAGACAGGGCGGTTGCGTTTACGCCACCTTCCTTGGAGGATGGGAGCCCAGTGGGCGTCACTTCGGTGCTTGGGCGCGCACTGAGAAGATTGAATAGGGAGTGCACTTGTGGAGCGCTGTTCTTGACTGCGTAGGAGGTGTGGGAGGTGAGCATTACTGGGCGGTGAGATGGGTGAATGAGCTCGTGGGAGGCGCCTGAGACGTTGCGCTGGCGTGCAGAGGCTGCTGCGGAGGGCGAGTCCAACTTTCTTCCACCTGGGCTGCTCATGGCTGCCTCAGACCCAGAGCTGACATTGCTTGGGGTCCTTCCACTCTCGACCATGCTATTGCCATGGCCGGCAGAAACAACGCCCTTCCCAGCATCCTCCCTGAGCTTCTTAGCCAGCGCCTTCCTCTGCGCGCGCGCATCGGCCTTGATACCCTCTGCCTTCTCTTCGCGGATTATGCCCAGGACGCGGCGCACAATATTGGCGACTACTTTCTCGCGGGGCTGGGCCTCGATCAGGCGCTCGCCGATCTCTTCGACGTCTGCGGCCAGCTCGTCGATCGAGCGGAATTTGATGGTTGATACGATGCGGAGGAAGAGCTTGCCCGTTGCGATGGCGCAGGGGCGGGAGTTCTTGATTTGGCGGCGCTTCAAAAGGCTGAGATGGGTTAGCTGCGGAACTTAAAAGATTGGGCTGATCGCATTGCGCTGTGCTGTAAGGTGAGGATTGGTGGTACCCACGAAATGAGAGCGTCAATGCATGACTCAATCGAGTTATTATCCTTCTCCTTGATGTAGTGGAGAAACGACGCAAGGTCGGGAGTGTATCCAGCTTCGGCAGGCGCCATGATTACGATTATGTGGCGCGGTATTTACGTCTATGGGCGTTCTTTGCTCGTAGTTGTTGCGTTCAAGCTATGACTCTTAATCTACTCTTAATTAATCTGCGGTTGTGCGTCGCGATGCGATAGAGGGGTATTCGCGGGGCAGTTGGCTGAAGCTTGACTGCTGTCGTAGAAATGTTGCGCGCTTAAATTGGCCGCAAATAGACGCACTGGAGTATTATCGCAGAGTCGTGCAGGTCGCTGTCGCTTATGATCAGTGGTGTTGTCAGAGGTTGAGTCGTAAGGCTGGAATGTAGCCGCCCTTGTTCCTGTGGTCTCTCTTGACAATTTTGGCGCGGGAACAATGCGATCGTCAAGCGGCCAAGCGCCGACTTTCTCTCAGCCATCAGGCGGCCGCTTGCTGCACCCAACACTGTCATCACCAGACTGATAGTGCCCCGTCTGAGCACAACCAAATACCGAGATACATTGCCTTCTCTCCTTTTCATGAATATATAGACATGCTACAATAGCAATTTGTCGCCTTGAAACAATCAGTGACACCGGCGAGTCCTTAAGCGACAGCAATTGCTTTGCCGAACAGCTAGCTAGCTGGATACTGTACCTGCACGTTCATCCATCTTCCGCAACCTCACCGGCCAAGACGGGGGAAAGCTTCCACCAATAAATACAGCGCTTTGCTTAAGCTTGCATATGCCAGCGACGTATTCCGCGCCAGCCAGCATCAACCAGTGCCTCAATTCGCCCAATCATCTCTTCAGCGCAGAGCACGAAACGTACACACCCACCTACAGCGGCTTTCACATGGTCCCAACACAATGAACTCTCTCAACATCCTCTCCCAGCGCGTCTCGCCTCCGCCCTCACGAAGCAACTCATACAGCTCGAACTTAGGCGCAATCACAAACACTAGTACTAAAGCGGTGCCGAGCGAAGATGTGGTAGAAGAGGCGAACGAGGAAGCTGCGGCTTTGGACGACGAAGTTGAGAAACCTCGAGGACGGAAGCCTTCGCTCAAGATGGACCAGCTGGATGAGCAGACGCCATTATTGGCAACGGAGGGTGAACCAGGGGAGGCAGGAGCATACGCGGACCCAGATATGGTGGTGAAGGGGACAAAGGGTTGGTCTTACTATCCCAGGCGTCTCGCTATCGCATTCCTCAACAGCCTAAGGATAGTATTTTCGGCGCTATTGGCGCCAGGAATCTATGTCGTATCCCTCTTCTACGAGCCTGAGGGAAGCTTTGCGCCGTTTCACCAGGTTAGGAGGCTAGGACGATGGGTATGGGGTGGAAAGAAAGGCAGTAATCCCTTGACGGCGGATGTTGAGAAACGGTCACAAGCACCCAGCTCCAGCTCGAGCAAGACCAGACGACCCAGCCAGATTAAGAAACACTCGAGTTCATCGTCAGCCATATCCACAGAATCAGAATCCGACCTCAACTCCTCAAAGAGCACCCGCTCACCCACTAAAAGCACACGGTCAAAAAGCAAGCCCACTTCCTCAGAAACCGAATCACTACCAACCCGCCGTTCTATCCGCATAAAACTCCACTCCCAAGAATCCCTGCGCAAAGACCATCCCCGCTCCCTGTCCTCAGCAGCCACGCAATCAGATGGCTCCGGTGGCCTCCCCCCCTCCACCGACACCCTAGCCGCGGCCCTGAAATCCCCAACTTCATCCTCGGCAATCACCAAGTACCCCCGCGCCCCTGCGCCGCCTCGACCACTGATCCCAAGACGGCAGCCTAGCTATACATTGGCTGAGCCGATAAGTGGGCGGCCACCACAGAAGACGCTGATCCTGGATCTGGATGAGACGTTGATTCACAGCATCGCCAAGGGCGGCCGGATGAGCAGCGGACACATGGTGGAAGTTCGCCTCTCGACGCTCCTAACGCCATCAGGAGTGCCGGTGCAAGGGCCTCAACATCCGATATTGTATTACGTGCACAAGCGACCGCATTGCGATGACTTCCTGCGGCGGTGCAGTAAGTGGTACAATCTAGTGGTCTTCACGGCGTCGGTACAGGAGTACGCCGATCCGGTGATAGACTGGTTGGAGGAGGGGCGGAAGGTTTTTAGTAAGCGGTTGTATCGGCAGCATTGCACGTGGAGACATGGGGCGTTTATTAAGGATTTGAGTGCTGTGGAGCCGGATTTGAGTAGGGTTATGATATTGGATAATAGTCCGTTGAGTTATATGTTCCACCAAGGTACTTCCCCCTTCCCTCTTTCCTTCATTATCTAATCTCGGTCACCTCAACCCCCCCCCCCCGACTGAGTAGAAGCTGACCAAACTGGCGAAGACAACGCCATACCAGTTGAAGGCTGGATAAACGACCCCACAGACAAAGAGCTCCCAGCGCTAATCCCCATGTTGGAAGCTCTCCAACACGTACAAGATGTGCGCGCGTTCTTGGCGCTGAGGGGTGGAGAGGACGGGAGGCATATGGTTGCGTAGCAACCGTCAGGGTTGGCGGACATAGCGCAGCGTTTAATCGTAGCATATCCGTAAGGCGGAGAGGAAAGTGAGGGGAATAGGAATGTATACCACTCCGAAGATCTTGTGCAGATACGCCTTTCATACTGCTATCTTGGTGCTATTAGACTTCCAGTCCACCATTACTTTTGTACAAGGTACTTAAGAACCTCCCATGGTGCTTACGGGCATTTGTGATACGTTGGTTTTTCTCCCTCTCTGATCATTCTAACCGGCTTGGCAGCTAAAACGTGTCAAGTAGTGCTGGGATTCCGGGTTCGGCGACCACTTAATATATGTAAATCAATCACTTTAAAGTCGTATTCCGTAATCCTCTATTTCCTTACTCCTACATTCGCTACGTACGGAGTGGTATATATATACCAATGTTCAGTGGTGTTCAGGGAGCGGGGGAATTCGTCACGATGTTTGCTACCATAAATGGGAGCAAACATTCCGACCTCGACATGGTGCGAGCCAACTTCTCGATGCCGATTCCTCCCGATTAAGCTTCTTCGGCTTTGATCCCACGCGAACAAACGTTGTGGATGACTTTCCTAATTGGTATGTCCTAACAGTAGCCCCAAGAATCTCGTTAGGGGCGGTCAAGACGACATCAAAACTCCAATTAACGCTTACTCGCTATACTTTTTATACCTTCATATGGCCCATTCCTCACACCTACCAACCGGCTAGCTTACGAGTTCGCCTTCGACTTCCCCTCAACACCGTATCGGCAAGTGGTGCGCGTCACCGTTGCCAATGCCGGGTGGCCATCTTGCTGCCTGCTATCTGTGTTAGTTCTGCTGAGAGTAGATGAAGAAGATGGAAATCGACGATGAGCGAACGCCGTGTATCGATATGAGACGGGACGGAATGTAATGGCATAAAGAGCCGAACCTGGATGCGGAGGCGAATATAGTATTCACTCTGTCTCGCCCGGCACTTATATGCGCCTTTGAGGGTAGTTGCGCGGCGTCAAGGGGCGGACACCGAGGCGCAACAGGCACGAGACACCCTCCGAATCCAATCGCCAGACCCTTCTGAGTGCTGATGATGGGGTCTAAGGGTGCTGTCAGCAGAAACCAAAAAGACGCCTTTGAAATGTGGAGGTTATCCTTGGAACAGCGTTCTGCGTTCATCGTAGCATCTTTGCCCACACTGGTTAAGTCGTATTTTCAACTCAAACTCAAATGAGAGAGGTTGGATAGGCGCTGCACAACCTTTTCCTTTCGTGCTAGCATGGCAATCACAGAAAGAGCATTCAAGCATCGATTTCTGTATACGAAGTAATCTTACGAACTGTATTGTGAAGCGTCGTAAAATGAATCAAAATCTTTGAGATTTCTATTGCTTGTTGGGCCATTGCTTGAATGTAATTTAGTCTCCTGTTTGCAATAGTTAAGCTGCAAGCTGCAGCTTACCTATGAACTTAAACATCGGGTTTGCATTTATCGCACCAAGTCTTTTAGAATCAACGTAGACGTAGTGTAAGAAGCCCTACATTCAAAGTCTACCTCAAAACGCCAAATCGTAGCTCTGTGTATTCCTCGCGTGCTTCCCCGCTCCATGTGCGCCATCCCTCTTCCATTCACCTCTTCTCCCTTCCCCTCTTTCCTTTAATCACCACCACTCTAATTCTGCTCATCCAACTGCGCCTCAAACTCATCATTACTAAACTCCAAACTCTCATTACTCCTCACTTTACTCAGCTGCTCAGACACATACTTCGCCACATGCGCATCCGCCTCCTGTCTCTCCCTAGCCCTCTCCGGATCATTAGCCAAAAACACCGAGTTGCGCCTCGACCTCGGCGTGTTCTCCCCCTCTCCATCGGAGTTCACCGAAGCATCAAAGTCAGAGCGCATAGCTATCGATCTTGACGTAGAGCTGCGGCGGAGGTTCATCGGTCTCGGCGTCCTTCCACCTCGCCCAGAGTTTGCATGGCGGCCAAATACATCGTCGAAGTAATGAGAGGCACCAGTACCAGGCGTCCTAGGAGTCTGCGGCAAACGACACGTCATCCCCGTATCATGAATCATCCTAGCAATGAGTCCCGTCCACCCACACTGATGACTCGCGCCCAGACCACGGCCAGTATCCCCATCGAAGAACTCATGGAACCACATATTATCCTTCCAATAAGGATCAAAATCAAGAGTATCGTTCTTGTTATTGATAGCTCTCCTTCCATCATCACCACGCACAAACAAGTGCTGAAGACGATGCTGGATTTCCTCTGCGACGTGGCCGAGATGCATAGTATCCCCTGACCCGGTTGGACATTCGACTTGCAGGGTGTTGCCGTAGAACATGTAGAAGCGTTGCAGGGACTCGACGAGGAGGAAGTTGACTGCGAGCCAGATAGGACCTCTCCAGTTGGAGTTTCCGCCGAAGAGACCGGAGTCGGAGTCGCCTGGGACATAGGAGACCTTGAACTCCTGTCCGTTGACATCCATGGAGTAAGGATGTTTCTCATGATACTTGGACAACGATCTAATACCGTGATCGGAGAAGAACTCGTCCTCGTCAAGCATACGCTTGAGGATTTTCTCCAAGCGGTCTTTGCTGACGAGGGAAAGCAAGATGCGGTCGTCCTTACCACGCTTCTTCATGGATGCCATGTTGCGTTCGGCAACATCGTGGCGGTTCTCCATAAACCATTCAACTCTCTTCTTGAAGCTTGGCAACTTGTTGATGAGTTCCGGCTCAAGGGTGAGAGTAGCGTACATAGGAATCAAGCCCACGAGGGAGCGAACAGGCATCTGCTGGCTGTGTGGGCCTCCCCAGGAGATAGCATCGTAGTAGAAGCCATCCTCCTCGTTCCACAGACTATGCTCGTTCTTCTTACCATCCTTATACGTCATGGCATCGCTGATCATGATGAAGTGCTCAAAGAACTTCGACGCAATATCCTCATAAATGCGACGATGCTTAGCAAGCTCTAACGCAATGTTGAGCATGCAAAGGCAGTAGAAAGCCATCCAGCCAGTACTATCAGCCTGCTCAAGGGTACCTCCAGTAGGCAGTGGCTCCGAGCGATTAAACAAGCCAATATTATCAAGACCCAAGAACCCGCCTTCGAAGACATTCTTTCCCTCCGTGTCCTTCCTGTTAACCCACCACGTGAAGTTCATGAGCAGCTTCTGGAAGACGCGCTCCAGAAAATCGAGATCCTGTCTTCCGTAAAGCTTACGCTCAATTTTGAAAGTGCGAAAGACGGACCAGGCGTGAACAGGCGGGTTGCTGTCTGCAAAATCCCACTCGTAGGCTGGCAGTTGTCCGTTAGGATGCATGTACCACTCTCTAGTGAACAGATCAAGCTGCTTCTTTGCAAAATCCGGGTCGAGCATTGCAAGAGGAATACAGTGGAACGCCGTGTCCCAGACGGCGAAGAAAGGGTATTCCCACGAATCTGGCATTGACAAGACGTCATCCAGGTGCATGTGCTTCCACTGCGTGTTTCTGATGCATTTTCTTTCTGGTGGTGGCGGAGGCTGTGTTGGATCTCCATTTGCCCACTGATCCCAGATGAAGTGGTAGTACTGCTTACACCACAGCATACCAGAGAATGCTTGTCTCTGGATGTTGCGCAGATCCTCGGCCATTGGCAGGGGGCTGATACGGTAGTAAAACTCATCCGCCTCCTCTCTTCTCTTCTCGATGATATCATCAAACTCCTCCTCGTCGAGGTAATCGCTGTACTTCTTAGAGAGGCGGAAACGGACAACAGCACACTCTCCTGGTGCCACTCCCTCATCCTCATCGAAAGCATACCACGCGGCGGCTTTGGTTCCCTCATTCTCTGGGTTGACTGCATCATTCTCATCCTCGACGATGTGGCGATGGAAAGCGTCTTTGACATATGGATTCGGGTTCTCCTGGCCATAGAGCTTATCCACATTGGTATCGTTCTCGGTGAAGATGAGTTTAGGCTGCACATCCGTACCAGTCGAGCCAACACCCGGCGAAGGCGAGAGCTGGAAATAGCGATCTCCAAGTTTATGATGCGTGCTATGGGCAACCAACTCGTCCAACTTCCTGATCGAAGGCTTCAACTTCGGGTCCTCGTGTCCCCATTTCCATGTGTTCCTGAACCACACATGTGGCACAATATGCAGCGGCGCAGCCTCTGGACCACGGTTCCATGCTGTAACACGGAACAAAAGCTCATCTGGATCATCACCGTCCTTGGCGGTCTCGATGAAGATATCCCAGTATCTGTCCTCCTCGAATACACCGGTGTCCATGAGCTGGTACTCGCAATCTTGCTTTCCGCGCTTGGCATTCTCGTCGATGAGTTGCTTGTAAGGGAAGGCCTTTTGTGGGTACTTGTACAGGTACTTCATGTAGGAATGTGTTGGTACATTGTCGAGGTGGAAATGGGCTTCCTTGATGCCCTCGCCGTGGTTTCCTTGTGGGTTGCTGAGGCCGAAAAGACGCTCCTTCAGGAAGTCACTGAACCATGTTAGTATAAAATCGTCAACTAGTTGGCTAAAGCTACTCACTCTTTCTCGTTCCAGAAGGCAAACGCAATATTCTGCAAGCCGTGGGTGTCAGAAACACCAGCAATACCGTCCTCTCCCCATCTGAAGACTCTCGATCTCGCATCGTCGTGGGTGAAATCTAATGGCAACCAGTTAGGTCGCCTTCTCGTAAAATGCCTCAAATTCTCAGGATAACCCACGACTCCAGGCATCGCCATCAGCGCTGTAATCCTCTCTCACAGTAGCCCACTGTCTCTCAGCCACATAAGGGCCCCATTTCTTCCAGTACTTCGTCCTTTCTCTATCCTCCTTCAATCGCTTCTCCTCCTCGGAGAGATACTCGTGCTGATCTATGCGAACCATAGTGGCTCAATTGGCTTTCAGTGCCTTAGTTTTGCTTTCGATATCGCAACGTTTAAAGATGTTGTTTTCTCGGTAGCGACGATGACGACAGGCAAGAGTTGAAATGAGGTTTGCCACAAGATAGCACAACGGCGAGAATGAAGTTTGTTTATGATTGAAAGAAGAGGAGGGACAAAGACTGACAAACAGGTAGATCTTCAAGCACAGAGATTTGACGGAGCAAAAGTAGCGTGGCAACCAGTGACGCAGGTTGATTTTGGCAGGGTGGTACTCGACTAAGTTTAAAAGGCGCTATCGCCAGCGCTATCGCTTAGGCAGGCATCATAGTCAGGAACGAGGCACGGCGCGAGAGAAATGATAGGTTGTGCGGAATGCTGATTATGCAGGTGGAAGAAAAGACCGAAGAGTGGGAGAGGCGAGATATACGAGGTATTACTAAACTTTAACCGCTATTCTTCACCTTTAATTCGATACTCGGTATATTCGCTTTTCTGAACTCTGTCTGAATCGAGATTGAGATCCACTGATAACGGCATGTCAGTGTCACCTTGGAGTCGGAGTAAAGTGGAATCCTCCCCATAGTGAGAATGACGTACTTGGCACCTGCGCACCAGATAAGGAAACGCGAGCCTCAATTTTCTCCATCTTTGCCATGCACGGACGGACTGTGGGCGGGCTAGATCTGGAGAAAACCAGGATGGAAATGACAGAACTTTCAAAGATGGGAAAGAGTGCCTGGGATGTTGGTGGGTTTTAAGGCGCCAATTGCGGTATAATTTATGCTTTGTGGTGGAATATAACTAACCGTCAGGCTTAGATAAGATGAACGCCGGCAATGCTCGCTATCCTGCACCATGTTTCCAAACGCCTCAAAGCTACCTGGCCACCATGCAATACATCCAATCTTACAGTGTTCGCCCGTATGTTGTAGCTAGTTTTGCACTTAGACAAAACCATCTCCGCTGAAGTCGTCCTTGTGCGGCAAACTGCTGCCAAACAGGCGCGGGTTCTTGGTCGTCCTAAGCTCTTCGGCCTCCCTCTCCCTTTGCTCTTTCTCCGCACTTCTCCATCCCTTGGGCCTCTTTCCAATTCCCTCATCTCTCCATTTGCGAGGTGGCTTCAGACCCAGCTCAGCGTATCTAGTCCACACTTCTTTTCCTCTCTGATACCACCTCCTCGTCCTATCCTCCTCCTCTTCCTCACTCGGCCTCCACTTACTCTTCAAAATCCTCCTCACCGCCTCTGGTGAAATCTCGAATTTCTGTGCCAGCACCGGGACGGTGTATTGGTCCGGGAATTGTTGGTGAATCGCCCTGATTCCCGCCAGCGCATCCGGAGACAATCTCTTCCTAGGGGCCCACCCTTCCGGAAACTTCTTCTCCAGCGTCTCTTTCTGCTTCATCCATGGCTCCTTAGGCGGGGGCACGTAGTTATCCTCCGCCTTTCTCTTCGCTTCTCTGGCGGCTAAGCGTTCTGCTAACTTGGCTTCGTGCACGGCTTGTTTGCCCAGGTCGTTTTTATCGAGCCAGCCGGAACTGGTTTGGGGAGCGGTCTTGGGGTGAGCGAATTTGGGAGAGCTATGGAAATTGTTTATTGGGAGGTCGTTTGGGCGGGGTTGGCGGGATTCGCCGAAGAGCTTTTGGATGGCTTCTTTCTTGTCAAGCGGGATTACAGGCGGCGCGGCTTTTGATGCTTGGGCCTCCACAAGAGCGGACGAAGGTTTAGGTGAATCGGAGTAGTATCGTACTGAGAGGTTGTGGAATGCTGGGGGAAGGAATGCTGGAATATAAGTAGATGTTGTATTTGAAAGGGCCTTAAAAGCGCCTCTGCCTGATTTTGCGAGCATTTCGAGATGTATTTTGTTGTTTCGAGGATTGAGGCTGCGAGAGCCTCGTGGATAATTTGGCTGTCCCTCAAGGTTTTCGAGCCTCGCACTAATGCTTATTGGCGGGCGGTGAGGAAAGGCGGCCGGGTCATGTCAGCTCAGGCTGCCGTTCCACGCGACTTTCGTGGGACCTTGATGGCTCAATGCTGTATTTCAAGCTCATAGTACTGGTCTATCTCATCATGCCAATGGCAAAGCTGGGTGTAATGGTGCGTTTTCTGTCTTTTTTGTCGCCCTTAAAATATCTTTACTACCACTGCCTACCATCAACCACTACAATAAAATCCTTGACCATCCTCGTTGGAACCTCCAGTTCCCAAAACCAGGAACAACAAGCTATCCCTGTTTCCAATAACATTACGATTAATAACACTCTTTTTTTCTCTAACACCATCAACCAAGCGGCTTTAGCTCACTTGGGAGAGCGCCAGACTGAAGTACACTTCTGTCCTTACAGCTCCTTTCTAGGAAGTAGCCGTTAGCCATCTGGAGGCACTGTGTTCGATCCACAGAAGCCGCATATCTGCGGGTTCAGGAGCACCTGAACCAAGAACACCTTTTTGTTTTCAGTTTCCTGAAAGAAAAGAATGCACAGCAAGAACGAGTCTTATTTGGCCATACGAATCGGTTCTCAGCTACCATAAATGAGATTACTTTTGTCTATGAAGCACGTTGCCGTGGACGCAGCAGCACCTTCCTTCATATTACACTGCCCCTCCGACAAAATATCGACAAAAAGCAGCAACCCCGTCAAAAATGAAAAACTTGACAATACTCATCTGGGATGAGTGGTCCTTTCCGAACCGGGGAGTCGAACCCCGCGCAACCGCGGACTTCTAATCAAACTTAGTGAGAGGCGGATATGTTACCGATACACCAGTTCGGAGGGGCTTATTTAGTGTGGGTAATTAAATTATATATACAAATGCTTAAAGACCCTATTAAAAACAACAAAAGTGAATCAGCAACAAGATGTTTTTGGGTATTGTAAAAGCGCTTAAAATCAACAATAAAGCTAAACTAGTATCAAACTTATGCGGCGTTTTAATGCTATACTGCAATAACATACTGACTAGTTGAGAGATAGAGTGTGGCTCTTCTCAAAAGTGGTTTACTAGGACAACACACTGTCTCAGGAAGCAGAAGCAAAGGTTGTTGACTTAGACTATTTTACAACACAGCGCTCAAGTGTAATGGAGCATAGCAGGTCTGAGACTGATGTGGTCTGAAAACTCAATGGGGACAAATATGTTTTGTGAATACCGAAAAGTGTTCAAAGTGAATGTGTAAATGTAAACAGTGTCTAATATGTGTTGCTTGCTTGTACTTCCCTAATAAAAAGACAGCCCTATATATATCTAAAAAGTGTGGGTCTAGGCTTAGCTATAGATTACAAATACAAGGTTACAAATCAAGGAACGTGGTGGATTAAAAATCCGAAATAACAAATCTAATTTCAGACTCAACACCAGTCTCAGACCTGCCACACTCTATTACCCTTGAGCGCTGTGCTGTGGAATAGTTCAAGTTAATAACCCTTGTCTCTACTTCCTAGGACTATGTGTTGTCCTAATAAAACCACCCCTAGGGAGCTCTACACTCTACCTCCCAACCACCCAGCATTACACTAAGCCAGAACATGCTAACAAAATGATGCTCTAAGAAGTCAATTAGAGACACTATATCACGGGTGCGCGGATTTGTGGCCGGGTCGCCTCTGACTTAGTTGTGGTTGGGATACCTTATAAGATGCAGAGATGCAGACAGCCTAGCGTTAGAATAAGAAAATGCACAAATAAGTTAACAAGCATGCAGCCCCTGTGCTGGGTTGTTAGTGACAGTTGACTCATTGGCAATAGGTAGAGGCGCAACCGCAAACGAGCATGTGTAACATTGAGATGGTACTGACCCAGCCATAAGGCGAGCGGGAGAAAAAAGGTTAACAAGTGTGCACAGTAACTCTCTTGGCAAATGCAACACTAGGAGATACCCAACTTGGCAAGGTAAAACTATAGAATTAGAAATCAGTATATAATGCAAGTTTTCTTCTGGAAAAAGAGGGCCAGAGATTAATTTGTAAAATACATGCTTATTTACAGAGTTAATAATGTGGGCTAAGCACTCTGTCTATAAAAATCTTTACATACTAGGTTTATAATTGCGAGCTTTTTGAAAGAAACTAAAGGCACACACAGTGCCATAAATACTTTAATTTGGGTTACATGACAATACACTGCCGTCATGCAACACAATGCGGGTTTTGCAGTAAAACGAAGCATAAACTAGACAAGTGTATAATAAATAAAAAAGAATACTGAAAAATGATGTTGCTCTAACTGCAAAGGAAATCACGCCGCATGGTCATGAGACTACCTGCTGTTAAAAAACAACGTTTACAGGCTCAGCTTGCTTATAATAACAGACTACACACTACAGAGTTGAGAACACTGAAAGACAACAGTTAAGCAAAAATGCTCTAATTTTACAAAATTCACAGCAAACTTTTCAAAAAAACTGCTAAAACAACAAATGATAAAGAAGTAACACTGCTAATTCTTAGAGAAGTTAAGAGTTGGAGCGCAAAAACAACACTAAATCATATGGATATATGTATGAACCATGACACAATTTAGATTAGAAATATCACTTGAGTAAGAAATGAGGAAAAAAGCAAGTGCCCTAACTTTCAACTAGAAAAAGAGCTTGAAAAAAATTATATGAGTCATAGACAACAGTGTAGACTGAAACAGCTTAGTAATGTGGAATGAACCAGAAACTTAGCACATGTGGATAGTGTAGGTCTGATATGAGTAGTAAGTGGCAACATAAGTCATAGACAGTGTAAGGTCACATGATTAAAAGTGGCTGTGTAGTTGCAAGGTGTGCAAGACATAGTCTTGAAAGACATGAAAGTGCCAGCTTGTGACATGGTTAATTCAATATTATCAAGCTACCTCAGTCCACATTGTTGTCCATGACTCATGTCAACCTAGCTAATTAAAATACAACTTGTTATTGGTCTTTTACAACTGTGACATTGTTATCTTCAACCTTAGCACTACTACAGAAATACAAAAAAGTTGCTGCCTAGTAAGTAACAACAACTTTTTGTGCATACAAAGATGCCCTAAGGATCTATAAGAAACAAACAAAATAAAGTTAAAACATTACTAAAGGTCTGTGGAACTTTCTAAAACTTATTGTCAGGATTTTAGAATAGTGTAATGTCATACTGACATTCATTACATTCAGTTACATCATTCATTACATCATTTATTTTATCATTCAGCACATCATTCATTATATCATTATCACTTCATTACTACACCACATGTCACATCATCATTATACTATCATCACATTACATGTTACATCATTATTATTCTATTACCATACCACATGTCACATCATTATCACACTATCATCACACTACATGTTACATCATTATCACTTTTTTAAGATATATATAGGGTTGTCCCTTCACTAGAAAAGGACAAGCAAGCAACACTCACTTAATTCACAATCACATTTACTTCACAATAGTCTTCTACTTTTACTTCTGAGTTTCTAGACTCAACTACTACTTCTTCTTTGCTAGACTTTTTGGAGTGCTGTGCTGTGGAATAGTCCAAGTCAACTACCTTTTGTCAGCTTTCTAGGACCTTGTGTTTTCCTAGTAAAACTATAGACACTACTCCACCAATAGAAGGTAGTTTGTTATCTTAGCCAGAACAGCTTTGAAACATACTGTCTTCTACCTCTCCCAGTATTACATGTAACTTATTACAACTAGCGTGGTTTAAAGGCATTCACTTAAAGAAATGTAAGATATTTCAAGCTCAGCATTAGAGTAAGTAATTTTAGGTGATGTGGCCCGTAGACGTTTTGCCTGTTTCTGTGAAATTTTTGTATATGCGACTCTACAAAAGTCTCATGAGTTT
Source organism: Antarctomyces pellizariae (assembly GCA_010623925.1). Taxonomy (NCBI): domain Eukaryota; kingdom Fungi; phylum Ascomycota; class Leotiomycetes; order Thelebolales; family Thelebolaceae; genus Antarctomyces; species Antarctomyces pellizariae. The sequence continues at coordinate 247,233 of WCAA01000014.1, read as the reverse complement.
TCCACTATTTTATAATGTCTTAGTTGGCAATTGTGACACTTGTAAAGCTTAAACACTAACAAAAAGTGTCAAAACTATCTTAAAAACCTCTACAGAATGCTGTCATGTAAATAAATGTGAAGAAAGTGCCCAGGAAGAACTAGAACAAACATGCAAGCTTGCTTATTTGTGTACTTAAAGCTGGGTGACATATCGAGCTGTTATAACAGCAGCGAGACGTGTTTGAGTAAAGTAAAAAAAAGTGATTATGTTCACAAATTTGATGGTTGACATAAAGAGTGTTTTAAAAAAAAACATTGGGGGTGTTAAAAGGTGAATTTATATCGGAGCCGCTACGAGCCTGCCAGATAGCATGGCAGTCTTCCTTTCCGGCGTTGGTGCCGTCCAGATGCAGGACATGGCAGGGCTTAATAGCCAACCCTCCAGATCGATCCCAAACACAGACGGTTGAAAGCTGCTAAGCTCACTCCGTTCCACAAGTAATTACAAAACAACCACAACTTAGATTGTCGAAACCCAGGCATATAAATATTACGTACAACATATTCTTGTCAAAGAGGTTTGTGAACGAGCATTCAGAACTTTGTCACGGCCCGATCTGTGACTTCTGATAAGTGTAGGGGTGGCACCAACCATTTTAGGCCCGTCAATCAGGTGACACAAGACGAGGCTCCCAGCTTAACGCGATATCGAAAAGTTAAAGCTGTCAAGGCGCGGTTTGCGACTACGAACCTCCATCCCAGCCTCGCAAGCGAAACACTGGACATCCACAGCCACTTCTCCTTACACGATCATCCGATTTCATTATCTACAAGAACTTGATCTCTAAATATTGAAACTTAATAAACCGCCCAATATGGTTCAGATCACCGAGGTGAAGGGCAACAGCCGCGACAATCGCATCTCGACACATACACATATCAAGGGCCTCGGATTAAGACCAGATGGACTCGCCGATAAACAAGCAGGAGGATTCGTTGGCCAGGTCGCTGCCAGAGAGGTACATATCCTACCATATATGGAAAGTGAATATCCCAAGAACTGCAGTAGCTAATGCGACAACCAGGCATGCGGTGTAGTTGTCGACCTCATCCGCGCCCAAAAGATGTCCGGCCGCGCTGTCCTCCTCGCCGGCGGCCCAGGAACCGGCAAGACCGCTCTAGCTCTCGCCCTCTCCGCCGAGCTTGGTACCAAAGTCCCCTTCTGCCCAATCGTCGGCTCCGAGATCTATTCCGCAGAAGTCAAGAAGACGGAGGCGTTGATGGAAAACTTTCGTCGCGCGATCGGTCTGCGTGTCCGCGAGACTAAGGAGGTGTATGAGGGTGAGGTTACAGAGTTGACGCCTGAGGAGGCTGAGAACCCGCTTGGTGGCTACGGAAAGACGATTTCTACGCTGTTGATTGGGCTGAAGAGTGCGAAGGGGAGTAAGAAATTGAGGTTGGATCCGTCTATCTATGAGGCGATACAGAAAGAACGCGTTACTGTCGGCGACGTCATTTACATCGAGGCCAACACTGGGGCTTGCAAGCGTGTCGGCCGCTCTGACGCCTTTGCGACCGAGTTTGATCTCGAGGCTGAAGAGTACGTGCCAATACCGAAGGGGGAAGTCCATAAGAAGAAGGAGATTGTTCAGGATGTTACGCTCCACGACCTCGATATCGCCAATGCGCGTCCGCAGGGTGGTCAGGATATCATGAGCATGATGGGACAGTTGATGAAGCCAAAGGCTACCGAGATCACGGATAAGCTGAGAGAGGAGATCAACAAGGTGGTGAGCAAGTATATCGACCAGGGCGTCGCTGAGCTTGTGCCGGGTGTGTTGTTTATTGATGAGGTGCACATGCTCGATATTGAGTGCTTCACCTACCTCAACCGTGCTCTGGAGAGCAGAATTTCGCCGATTGTCATTCTCGCCTCCAACCGCGGAATGTGCACGATCAGAGGCACGGAGGATATTGTTGCAGCGCACGGTATCCCACCAGATTTGCTCGCCAGACTTCTTATTATCCCAACGAATGCTTACGACGCGGACGAAATCAAGAGGATCATTAAGATCAGGGTCCAAACCGAGGGACTGCAGATTACAGACGTAGCACTCGACAAGGTGGCAGAGACTGGTTCAAGAGTTTCTTTGAGATACGCATTGCAGTTGTTGGCACCAGCAAACATCGTTGCTCGTTGCCGTGGCGTCCAGCAAATCGACATCAAAGATGTGGCGGAGTGCGAGGACCTCTTCTTGGATGCAGGCAGGAGCGCGGCGAATGTTCAGGGTGATAGCAATGGTTTCATTCAGTGATTTGGGAAGGTTAGACTAGGTAAGCGATTCCAAGGAGTTAGGCATGGAGAAAATGGCGTTATCTTGATGGAGGCGAAGAACTTGCGTTCAAAGATGGTAGGCATAGATGAAACGCTGCTGATAGCGATGGATACCTAATAAAGAACCATTGAATCTAGTTCTCGGTCGAAAAACCAGATCGCATACCTTCCGACAACGGTTTGTTGACATGTCATATTAAGCCAGAGTGGTGGCAGGAAGTGTCTGTGTCAGTCCGTTACCATGTGTTTGACAGCGTCGACAGCCCATTGTTTCAAGTGTGAACTATCACATATTTTGTGTTGGTCGGCTCGGACCTCGATCACATTCCACGCTTGTCGCCTGTTGGCTCTCTGTGAGCGCTATTGACCACAAAATATATGAAGCGAGGGACGAAATATGTAATTCGAACCAAGCGAGGAGGGTGAGGAAGCCACATAATGGCGTCTCATTGCTCGGTTACGCAACACAAGTATTGAGGAGAGCTCGCCTCCCGAGACCACGGTACCAAGTCTCATGCTGATCATCAGACATGGCGGGACATTGGAAACAGCACTTCAACTCGAGGAATGGGCAATAAACTGTGTATCACCCTGAGACGAACCGTTTCGGCCTCGACTCTGGTGAGGCGAGCAAGCTTCCCAATCACGATCCCTGCCATAATTCAATGACTTGGTTCTGGTGTAGTCGCTCTCAGAAGGGGCCCGTAACCATCACCAACAAAGGATGCGAGTAGTTATCAGTGACACTTCCATCACACCCTCTCCTGGCCAACAAATGTTAGATGCGGCTCGTGTCACACCAATATGCTTGCAGGCGGAAAATCAAAATGACAGCTCGGCGGTCTCTTCTTGTCTGCGTTGGGAACCTCTTTGTCTGGGTTCGTCCACAAAGTGACAAGCTAAGCGAAATGCACGCAAGTCAGGGATCCGTTGCCGCGAGCATCCGCCACACTCCAACAAAGCCGCCAACTGATTGGCACTAAATCCAAAATAGATTGCGCAGCGCGATTGTAAACGATTGCAAATGTCTTTGATCTTCTTGCTGACGCTTGCACCGAACAAGAGAGAGAATATTGTGTGGATGTGCTCGATTGTGGTGCTCGCTGCGCTCGCATGATTCCGTTGGCCGTTTGCGGGCCCAACATCCACGTCAGGCATTCCCCACAAACGCAGGCGCCTGAACGCACGTTGAGGACACCACTTTGACGCGTTGTCCTTGCGATTAAGGCGACTATCGGCCAATGAGATGATACATGATTGCGACGAATGCGTGCGTGTTGGCGAGGTAAGCGGAAGCAGAGGAGAGTCTCAGTGTGTTACGGCGGGCGAATGTCGACTAGCCTCGATTTCGGCTAGCAATGAAGTCGGGCGTTACAGACTGCTTCATTCTCTCTCACGACCACCCTGGACGAGTATTCGGTGATCAGGATTTCAAGATCCTAGCTTTGGCTGCTTCCTTTTTTCTTTCCTTTCTTTCGGCGTTGCTGGGATGATTCCATGGCGACGATCCCCGCTATCACGGCGTGGCTGTTTACAGCATCCGCATGTCTCTCTTTGATCTCCCTCACCCGCTTTGCTTTCGTACCAGCCAAGGCCGGCACTCCTCCGTTGCCCTCTTTGTTCTCAGCCGAATTTTCACCAGCTCTTCTAAGCTATAGCCCGAAACATAAACATGGGTTACCTCATGCAGAAAACAAGGACGGGGTTCCAGCCGGAGAAGGAGTCCTGGATAATGTTTTGTTATATTGCTACTTTTTCTTTTCAGGTTGAATGTCTCTGCCGGATCCATATCTTTCACTTGTCGGATCCACAACTCCCTCTTGTTCGTTCGCTACTCGATTAAGTATCCCGCTCGCAACTTGTTCAGCTTCTGCACTTGGGCCTGTGCGGGTACATCATTGTTGAAAGAAAGCTTTCTCCCCAAAAGATAATCGAGATTTGGATGCTCATCCTTCCCTGTCTTGCTCGAACCTTCACTAAGTCCGTCGACTATTATAGAGTCAGCTGAAGACATTTGGAATCCAACTCGGCCTCACTCTCCAGCTTCTCACTCTCCAGCTCCTCACTCAAGCTCAATCAGCTCAATGGCCGACTCCCTCGTAGCAACAATGCCACGCTTGCGCACCGAAGAGCTTCCCCCCTCCCCACGAAGTTTATCCTCCACCTCAGGCTCCTCCCGCCGTGTCTCCCTTAGCTCCTCAGGATACGGCGAGAAGCGAATCGACCTCTCCTCTCCACCTCCTCGTCCTACCCGTGGAGGCAGAAAGAGAGCAGCGTCCTTCGAACTCATCGAGAACTCGCCATCCATGCCCGAGCTCTCTATCAACAGTCCACGAACAGAGCTCTTGAGCTCAGGCTCAAATCATCTCTGTCTCTGCCAGCCCGACCCCAAGATCCCCAGACCGCGAAACGGTATGTGCCATTCAAAGCCCGTTTACCTGTACTTGTTGAGTACATTCAGTCTCCCGTTCTTTTGTTGTCATGCAGGCGGTCGCTTAGGCACCTGCCGTCTTTGACCTCGTTTGCATTTCTTATTGACCAACGGTTTCGCCAATGGGTCGCCAACAGGGTCCTTTGACTTCCTTTGACGATCTTTATTCTTGGAGTTGGACACTTATCTCTTTGACACGAGTCTGCTTCGGGCATGCTGACACAGGCCTCTTTGTAGCTTTCATCCTTTATCGTCAGCACTATCAAGGCAAAGTCATTTCCCAACATCCGGGACTTGCCAATCCCGATATTTCGAAGATCATCGGACAGCAGTGGAGGGACCAGCCTGTCGAGGTGCAGAACGAGTGGAAGCGTCTTGCTGAGGTATGCTTTCGAGAAACTAGTTCTCATCTGCCTCCTAACCCATCGCCTCTCCGCTCTCTCCTCAACACACACATGGGGAAACAACCCTGAGTACATGTTGACGGCAAGATAGGAAGAGAAACTCCGCCATCAACGCCAATACCCAGACTACCGCTACCAACCCCGCCGCGCTGGCCGAAACCTAGCCCGTTCCTCCACGACCGACGACCCATTCCGGTGCTCAAAGTGCAAAGGCCGTTTCATATCCCAACCAGGCACACCACTTGCACCATACCCTTCCACTCCTGCTCCAGCAAACGCCACCCACGAGCATAGCGAGTCCCAGCACAACCGACTTCAACGCAGAGACACAGGCGACAGAGACAGGGTGACTCGCACCCTCCAGTCCCTCTCCCACATAAACGAAGACTCCATGATGTCCAACTCGGACCTCAATCGTCGGGGTTTGGCTTCCCCGCCTCTCTCAGCCCGCATGACCCCCCACCCATCCCACCAACACCCTTCTAATCCCCAGCGGTCACCGCACCTCCTCGAGACATCCGCATCCAAACACTACAGCGACGTCGAAGCCGGCACAGGGATGGCGAGCCCAAGGAAGAGACTCAGACCTGAGAGTCTGCAGAGCATGCAGAGTCCGTACCCGGGGACTGGGAGTCCGCAGTGGGCGGACAGAGGACCACCATCAGCCGTGTCTAGGGGTATGAGGGACAGAGGGCACCCTGCGTCTGCGCACCCGGGGTACGAAAGACATCCAGGGTATGCGAGAGTTGAGAGAGGAGGACGCATGGAGCCGCCGCCTGTGCCGACACCCCATAGCACGCACTTTCCCCATCATCAGCCTCACCATCTACCGGCCCCCCACGACCGCCGCCTCGACGACCTTAGACTGCCACCGCTGCACACGCAGCACCGCCAAGCAGGAGGTGCAGAGGTGGGCAGCCCGGCTGTGCAGAGAACGGCGAGCTTTAGCGCGAGTAAGAGTATTGAGGCCATGGTTATGAGTATTCCGTTTCTGAGCAAGATCAAGGTGTTGAGTAAGATTGCGCCGCCTTTGGCTGCTCCTGGGCCGACGAGCCCGGTGAACGAGGTTAGGGGGCCGGTTATTGCTGTTGAGGGGACGGATGGGAGGCTTGTTGCCGAGGTGGGACGGTTTATTGAGCTGGCGCTGGGGAGGGAGGAAGGTGTTGAGGTGAAAACTTGGGCTGATGCGGTTTATACTGATGATAAGGGGAAGGAGGAGAAAAAGAGGAAAGTGGAGGTTATCGACGTAGACATGGAGGACGCTGGCAGACCATCAACGCCTGACAACACCAAGAAGGATGAAGAGGTGGAGGGGACCGAGGAGAAGAAGGAGGAGGCAGCAAATAAAGACAAAGGCTCCGCAATCCTCGAGTACCTAGACAACATCCGAACCTGGCATCCCCGCTCCACCGAAATCAAAAAATTCATCACCACCCTCCCCTCCACCACCGACGAGCCCAGCGAGTCGCCCGAGGCCGAGGGTCTTCCGACTCCGCGTAAGGGGCCTGAGGAATCCACATCAGACAAATCAACATCTCCCGAACCAGCAAAGGACGATGGAAAGAAGAAACACACAATCCCCGTTGCCCTCCTGCCCACCGGCTACTCCCTAACCGCCTCCGACCGCGCGGCAAGCGGTATCCCCATCGAAGACTCCTACGCGCCAGTAGACCACTGGCAATGGATGGCTACTTTGTGGCGCGGCATAGTCGGGGTTGATTTGACGATTTATGTCAACAGCGCGGCGAGGGAGGGGGATGTTACGGGGGGGGGTTACATGGGTGGTGGTTTAGGGGGTGGGGAGGTGGTGATGGACAAAGGCACACGTGCCATGGTGCTCCAGTGTTCGAATGGGAGGCTGAGCGATGGGATGTTGAGGCGAGCGGGGTTTGAGGTGAGCGAGTGGGTCCGGGGGTTCGAGGAGGGCTCTAGGGGTCGGCATATCTGACTTTCGCTGTGACAATTGTTGGGTTGCGGACGGGTTTCGTTCGTTTGATTTTTGCCTTGGGCGGAGTCATGTCGTGACTACTCGACCGATTCTGAATGTCTCTCTTTTGGCTATGATGGGATATGGGATGGGATATGGGATGGGATATGGGATGGCATATGGGATGGCATATGGGATGGCATATGGGATGGCATATGAGGCCGGTTAGCTGGTGGTGTAGTTTAGTATTCGCCGTTTCATCCTCGTCATCTATTGATTCGAACCAGGGTTCGTAGTTGTTACAAAGCTAGTCTAATGAGTTTCACATCCCTGTGTGTGTTGAGCGAAAAGAAGCTTTATTCTGCGACCCTGTTGTGCGATTACGACACTGGCGAGAGCATGATAGAGTGAGTTTAGGCGGTGAAAGTGTCCATTTTCCTCCACCTTATCGGCGGCGGCTTGTTTGAGATAAATGAAAACGTGCCACCGATCATGGCGCGATCCCGAGAGCACTCCCGACCTAGACTGGATCCCGAGGTTCGATACGCTTCCGAATTATGCAAGATCTTGACAGCGGTCTAGATGATGCCGTATACGGTGCTTGTCTCACTGATGCCGTATGCGGTGCTTGTCTCACAACGGGCGTTCGTCGGGTTCGTTTGCATGTATGTAAGTAATCTTACCCACCTGGTGATCTCGCCTGCTTCCGAAGCCTCCGAAACGACGATTTGCTGGTTCATGAGAAGTTAGTTGCGGACGTGCGGTATTCTGTCTCCCGCTCAGGGAGATGGGCTTTCAAAGGAGCTGGGATTAGGATGCTATGTCTAGAAACTCCGCAGGTTTATTCCGATGAAGGTCTACTCCGACGACGGCAGATAAGCCAACCAGTCTGGTATTCAGGCATTGAGATCTGAAGGAACTTGATAAAATGCCCCATGAGACTCTAGACTACGGCACTGGGAGATGTCGTATTTCTAGCCATCGCAGTTCTGTCTTTTGATATTTGCTGCTTGATGTCGTCAGTGGGACCACGAGTACTGAGTACTGCTTCTCGACGACGAAACCCCTGGCGACGAAGCCTCGTGGTGGTATTTTGCACCGCGAGGAGTACGAGAACATGCTCGTCCATTGGCTCCCATTTCCGCGTTGGTAAAGAGCACGACATCACTGACAGCGGGAGGACATGTCCCGAGCTACGGAGTGTGATATCTTGGATCAACTTCGCAGCAGGGGAAAACGAGTCATGTTAGCTTCGATCATACGTCCGGAAGATACACGGCGTCTTGAAGGCGGCTTGTAGGCGACTTGTAGGTTATGAGTGACACACAACACCCGCCAAGCAGAGCAACCAGTTAAAGCCCTCACTTCGGGACACTTGGAACCATTCGCCTGCCTTGGAGGTATGGCATTTTGACAGCGGAAGAGCATGCCGCGAGCTACTCGGGTGTGATGTCTTGCATGTCATGAACCTTGTAAGATAAGGTTCAAGCTTGAACTATCCGATCTGAGCAGGGACTCAGAAGCACAGCATTCTTGACAGCGGAAGATCGTGTTGTGTAAGGTCGGGTGCGATTCCTCACAAGGCGCATTCGAACCGAAGCCTAGCTGTTCTTCTCAAGAGAGATCAAATGGTTCCCATGAGACGGCGAGGCACAACAGTTTTGACAGCGGGCCGGTATGCTGTGTCCAGCTAGGATGTGACATCTGGCAAACCACAACCGTAGCGGAGTGGATTTGGCTTCTAAACTCCTGAAACCGTCTGCCCTGCTTGGGAGCACAGCAGATTTGACAGCGGCAGAGTGTGCAGTGCAATGCGTTCGGAGGTCAACAAGCAGATGAACTTAAGCTTCAATGATGGGCCCGGGTCCCTGGCATGTCATTTGCATGGCTCAGAAGCACGAGATTTTGACAGCGGAGAATTATGTTGTGCTCCAACAATGGTCTAGAGAATAAAAAACAGGAAATACGGTGAAGACAATGATGGCAACAGCAAAGTACAGCAAAGAATAGCTCGAACCATGTTACATGTAGCACTGGTGCATTTGAGAGCGAGAATTACGGCTGCTGTGTATACTCAGACAGAGACAAATGAAAGAGAAGTGACCAATACAGTACGCTAAAACTGTTGCCACAATAAGGTCTTCGAAGGCTAAACCCTAGATTAGGGCACAGCTTCTTGACGGCTGTAAGGGACGATGTGTAGAGCTGGGAAGAAGAGTTAGACGTCCGCACTGCACATGTAAAGTAAACGAGACAGGAGCGACTCTTATCCTGCGTCTCATCCATCACATGACGAGCTCACTGCCCCCTTCTCTCGCGCGGTGCCAGGAGGAGGCCACGCCAAAGCACAACGTTCTCCTCCCGCTATCAAAATGCTGTGCAATGAGTAATCCTTTGTTCTCGCTGCCTCAGAAAGGGCTCTGGAAGGAAGGCCCGACGCATGCCTCAAAGCTACCGAGTCAGTCTTTTGTCCTGCATCCCTCATCTCCTCTCATTACATCCGAACCTGATCAGTCGATGTCATCGCCCTCTCATCATTATCTGAACCTGATCACTCGATGTCATCGTCTTCTCAACATGTCCGAACTTGACCACTCGATGTCATCGTCCTCTCATCATATCCGAACTTGATCACTCGATGTCATCGTGATGTGGTGACAATATCATGGCTTCATCACTCGATGCTCAGCTAAGCCACCGATTCGACCGCCCTTGCTTCGGGAGGCCGAAAAGCCAGGAGGACAAGGGCCGGCTAATGAGGCGAACAAAAAGAAGAGGAAGGTGGGATGTGAAAGATGCAGGAACGATGCACAGTATTGCATAATGCATATTGGCCGCGGAACCGGTACAAACTGCCGCTTAGCACAATCTCGCGTAGACTTGAACCGTCTGGCCATATTAAGATAGACGGCGCTGATGTGTGGTTGTGGAGGACAGCCTTTGCATTTGTGCTTTCTTCTTGGTGGTGGTAAGAGTAAGAGTAATGGCAAGAGCAAGAGCAAGAGCAAGAATACGAGCAAGAGCAAGAGTAAGAGTAAGAGCAAGAATACGAGCAAGAGCAAGAGCAAGAGTAAGAGTAAGAGTAAGAGTAAGAGTAATGGCAAGGAAACACGGGTGGATGTGACCAGAGTGCCGACGCTCAGGCCTCGAGATCCGACGTCCATCATCAGTACGATATACAAACAGAGTGGGAGCAATGAGGCTTCAAGCGAGACGAGGGACGACCGAACCGAACAAGGCGCCATCTTTCGGGTACTGAGGATGGATGATAATCTTTTGTCGCTCAATCCTCCAATTCCAAGGTGTGGAGTTTGATCAAAAGCTTTTCCCGTTGCCTGCAGCTCAACGTCATGGGCTTCCAGACCATTTGATCGCTGCGATCGATAGTCTTGGGTTGGGTACATAGGTGTAGCCTTATGCCCACATCGCGCTCACTTTTCGTTTCTGATGGGTCGTCTTGCTGTTTGTGGACAACCGCCGCAGGGAACAGGGGGTCCGCCTTTGGTGGTGTTGATTGATTGATTGATTGATTGATTGCGGATGATGCTAGGCGTGTGAAGTATCGGACAAAACCTTGTAATTAAGGCATGAAGTGGATAGGCGCCTTGCGATCAAGGCAGGAAAGGGATACTTGGTGGGTTGGGACGGAATAAGTCTTGCGAGGTCGATTTTGCCGCCGGCCGTCCCTTGCAACGGCACGAAGGAGACTTACCCGTTGTTCTAGATGTGTGAAGACACTGAAGGCGATGGGTTGTGATTGGGTAAGGAAGGTAAAGCTTGCAGATCTTTTACGGGATGAGGTTTATTGAAAGCTCTGTAGACGGGGGTATCCGTAGATAGGGACGGGAGAAAGAGAAGGTTTTCACGGCCGAAGGGAGTTCTCCTGTCAACAAAGATGATAGATGGAAGTGAGAGGTGTGACGTGGGAGATGGAAGCGAGAGGCAGAAGTGAGAGACGAAAGTGAGAGACAGAAGTGAAAGGTGTAAAGCGAAAGGTGACAGCACACCCTCTCTGACTGTCTCTGACAAGAGTCGATTGAGCGATGAGAGAAGGGTGTGCTGTCAACGCCCATGCCCGCAAACCCCATTGGCTCGAATTAAGCCTCTTTGAGAAGGCACTGGTTTGGGTTTGGAAGGTTGAAGAACGATTGGCTTGATGCAGCCAATCGCGACTCGAGCACCGTAGCGGGGCGTCTGAAGCCAAGATGGCGGCAACGTGGTGTATCAAAGGCACTTTACCTCCGTCCCTGCGTAGCCGATGCAGGAACTGCGTGGTAAAGGCCAGTCATGTGTGAAGCCGATGATGGTTGGCTGCGGCATCCGGATAAGTCTTGCGAATTCCGACCTTATCCTACTCTGGTGGTGCTTTCGCTGATTGCAGCGGCTGTTCCTGAGTGTGTTGTCATCCCGACTTCCGCTGTATGTCTCAGTCTGTGACGATTTGAAGACAGACCATATGGTCGGGAAGACATCCAACGGAAAGATGTGATGTGGTGACATCACACTGTTGGGACAGGGGATTAGTGATGTTGTCGAAAATGCTGTCGGAAATGCTGCAGGGAATGTTGTAGGAAATGCTGTAGGAAATGCTGTAGGAAATGATGTAGGAAATGATGTAGAAAATGATGTAGGATATGATGCAAGGAATGATGTAGGAAATACTGTAGGAAATGCTGTAGGAAATGCTGCAGGAAATACTGTCTCGTGAGTGCCTCTTGTCATCTCAACTCAATGCGATAATGAAGCAGTAAAAAGTCAGATGAAAGCGGTAGAGTACGATCAAAAACGAAGCTCGCTTCAGGGAGATATATTCTCATGCTATTCTAATGGTAAATGGTGCGTTGTGCAAAAGTGTTGGATTTGTGCAGAGCTTACACAAGCTGTGTGTCTGTTCAAACAGAACAACCTGAGGCAGAGAAAGAAGAATGGGAAAAAGCGCACAGACCACCTTAGATTTGTTACTGTTACCTTGTGGTCGGGTGGGTTCCACTTATTCCACCCATTTCATCTACTCCACTTGTTCCAGATCTCGACGATTAGCAACCAAGTCACTGTTGAGAGGTCGCTGTTGAGAGGTCACTGTTGGAGGTCACTGTTGGATGTCACTGCATCAGACAGCCGTGTCCGCGTCCCGTCTTTTCTAGGGCGAGGTACAGTTTACAGGGTACAAGCTACAGGGCCTCCCACACCACCTTCAGCGCTGTGTATCTAGGCTGATCCTGTCTACGGAAGCCAAGCTTCTAACGATAACGGGAGAAAAGCTTCGATGCTCCGGGTACGGGAGGCGCAAGCACAAAATAGGCCACTCCCCACTGAACCAAGAAGTTGCCCACACTCCACAGTACACAGTCCACAGTCCACACTCCACACTCCACACCGGAGACCCTCTCAGTCTGGAGAAGAGAACCAACTTAGTCAAACATCTGGTTCGTAGAACACACTCATTGAATACGGACGGCTTCGAAAGAAGAGACCTTGGACCCACGACTTTTTGGACCCACGACTTTTTGGACCTACGACTTTCTGTTTGCGAGTGGTTGATTGTTCTGTCGATTTGAGGATTTGAGGATTTGAGGATTTGAGGATATGAGAATTTGAAAAGTGTCCTGGCAGTGACAACAAACCAAGGCCTCTCTTACTCATCCGCCAACCGCCTAATGGTCAACACAAACAACTACCCTCGTTTTCCCTGCCCACGTCGAAAAGACAGCTCATCACCGCCTACTAGCATACAAACTGTAAGTTATCACATGGAATTATGTTTATGGATTGTGGCTTAGATTCACTGCCGCGGCGCGACTCATGTACGATATTCCCGTTGGCGCTGCCGAACCGCTCAAGGTACCGGCTGACATTATTGGTGGGCAGACTTGAACGGAAGGCGAACATTCGTTGGATCGCAGAGCGTTGGTCTGGGAAGAGAGAGACACTACAGACCATTCACACTGCACCGTTTCCACCTACAGCACTTGCAGCGTAAACAGCGTAAACAGCGTGGCCGAAAAGAACAAATCGTGCAAGTGATCATTGTTGGACAGATATTAATGGGTTATTGAGAGACCGAACCACCGCAAGCCCGAAGAGTACAAGGCTTTAGACACCCGCAACTTCGACTGAAGACTGCAAGGCTTAGTAGACACAACGCGCAACTTCGACTGAAGACTCCAATGCGATAACCGTTGCGACAACTCCATACAATACAACACATGCAACACATGCAACACATACAATACACACAATATATGCAATACTTGGCAAGTACGATTCAGACCTGAAATACTTGGATGGCAACCACACTTTGCCACTCCCTTTCAAAACATCAAAATCGTTGCGACAAGAGCCAACCGGCTTTACCATCCCCAACACCGCTTTACCATACCCAGCACCGCTTCACCATACCCAACACCGCTTTACCATGCCGACACCACTTTACCATACCGACACCACTTTACCATACCAACACCACAACATGTTCAAGGACTCACCATTACCACAATTAGTCGAGGAGCGACGCCCAAGAGAGAATGATAGAGAGAATGATAGAGAGAATGATAGAGAGAATGATTATGAGAATGAGACACAGGTGGTGATGACTGAGCATACTGAACAGGACTTTTTACTCCTCAAGCGCGGACATGTTCGCGCTTCGAGCTCGCTTTCGAGTCTTGACCTCTTGAGTATGTCGGCTGCTGAGATGCCTCCTTCGCCTACTTCCTCTGGGCCCTCCTTCGTCGGGAATGGTGCGGCGGGGCTGGGAAGCAAGACGGCGTTGCCTGATGTGCAGGAGGAGCCGATGGAGTGTGAGACAGGCCATTCTGAGCTGGAGGGCTTCGAGATGGTGGTGGATGATAGATATGATGTGTATGACTGGAGCTGTGCGTCTATCACCCTCTCACCACCTTCAACATCTATATGTTGTGTGTATGCTAACCGGTTAACAGGCGACCATGCGGCGCATAACTCGTATGAGGATGGTATTGGCAACTCGTCTGTACAATTATCGGCACAACCAGATATCGACTACGACCTCGTGGACGGGTTTTTGAATGATGCAAATACCCCGCCTTCGAGCTTTGCTTCTACGCCGACGAGCACGGGGAGGAAGAGAGCCCATAGTGATAGTCCGTTTGCGAATATCGCCGACAGGTTGTCGACGCGCTTCCCTGGCTTCAGCCGTAAATGGAGGACGCGCAAAGACTCCAATCCCCTGTCACCGCTCGTTATCTCAATGAGCGAGTCGAATACCAGAGCGCCAAGCACGAGATCGAGTTCAGTATCAGCATCCGTTCACAAAGCGCCAGGCATCACCATCTCATCATACAACGACACCGTCATGCCACCCACACCAGCAGGCTCCGAATTCGCCAACGGTGCTACGGACAACGTTCGCACTTCCCTCGACATTCTCCGCGACGAAGGTCGCCCAGCAGGAACAGCAACAACGCCGCTATTACCTCCAATGATGAAGGGCCTCTCCGCCTCCTCGGCCGACAACGACGTCCCTCTCCAATCACCACTGCAATCTCCATCTGTCGCAGACCAGTCCTTCGATTTCTCCTCCAACGCTGGGACAAATTCGCTTTACAGTCTGAACAACACGAGAGTGAACTCCCCACTCGCGACACACAGCCATACTCCATCTCGCCTCCCGTCGCCACCACTGAGCACCAAGCCGAGTATCTCGAGTATGCGACCAGTCACTGTCTACCCACTCAGTCACACGGCGCATCCGAGTCAACTGCTGGGCCTGCTGAGCCCGGCAACGGAGTCGCCTGTTATCGCTTTCAGTCAATCTCAAAGTCAAACTTTGGGCCAGGCCGGTTCCATGAATCAGGCGCAAGCTCCGGCGCCGATTATTTTTGCCGAGGAGGACGATAAGTGGGCGCAGATCTTGGGACATGCGAATTTTACTATTTATCCGGAACCCTATATGCCGGATCTTGACGACGCTAGTACAACTACGCTTGAGGCGCCTTTGTCGCCTTTGGATGCGTGTAAGAAATTGAGGGAGGATTGGGATAGTGCTAGAACGGGGTTCATGAGGCATCTTGTTAGGACGGGGGAGCATTATGGGGATCGGAGTGAGGTTTATAGGAACACGGAGGAGAAATGGCGGGAAGTAGATGAAATGTGGAGGAACAACCTGAAGGTGTCTGTGCAGCTTACGGCGCAAAAGCTTGACACGGATGAGGAAAGTGTCAACAAAATGCTGAACCAGGGAGGAGCAGGAAGTGGGACGGAAGAGAAGAATATGGAGATCAACATTCCGCGGTTTGATCAGAATAAATGGGTTGAGATGGGAGATGAGGATATTGTGGGGCCGATGGAGCGCGTCGAGCGCAGCCCTGAAAGAGCAGAGAAGTGCGATGGTGAGCCGAGAAGTTCGTCGAAGAAGGCGAGGCTGAGGAGGTTCTTTAGCAACATGGTGGGAGGAGGGAGCGGGAGCAGCTAGCCGCTATGAGGATATCCCATACGATGACTCGAGAAAAAGGAGGAGGACAAAAGGGCGAGGAGGAACATTTTATGAATTTACGACTTATAAAGAAGGGAAAGACGGGAAGTGGAGGAGGGAGGTTCCCAACCGATTACGTTCATTACGACAGAAGCGACGAGATGCCCGACCAGGACACACTCATTTACGACGACGAAAAGCGTTGACGACAGATTTGCGTATGCGACATTTTGCTTTTCAGCGACATCTTGCAGTATACCCACGCCTAGACAGGCATTTGCAGTTCTACTGCGTACGGTCATTTATTCATTATTTATGGGTGGCTATTTAGAGTTGTCCAAGGAGGACATGGAAAAGACATGGAAAAAGGACAAAAGGATAGGAACGAAAATAGAAGGGGTAGATACCAGGAAAAGTAGGAAAATGGAAAAAGGAAAAAGGAAAAAGGAAAAGGGGAGATTCAGAAGGATAAGTAAAATGGATAACCTGAGGGGTTCGACGGCTATTACTATCTTCAGGATAGGAGAGCGCAGTCCAAGAGGAAGATCACATATAGCGAGGCAATCTGTAGATTACGGATCGGATAATAAATCAAGTATCTACGTTAACCCGCCTATCATGCCCTTCCAAGCTCAAAGACGTTTTAATGCAAAATACTCACAGCATACCTTCTTTATTTCTTGGCTCTGTAGTTGGCTGCGCTCCAATTATCAATTTTCGGCAATCTTTTCATTTGATCGCTAACTCAAAGCATAAAGGTGCCATTCGCAACAACTTCAGCCTTGGTTAACTCATAAACCAATCAGTTATATGTTACACGTCACGGATGGAAGATGGAGATTATTCAAAGCTCTATCTATTTGTTCAGTTTTCAGAACGATTCAAGTGGTTGTTCTTGGACTAATCAAATCTGAAAGGTGAGTTGAGGCATTCCTCAACCGGCTGTGTTTGACAGGGGTGGCAACTCAGACATTTTTCGATCCCCTGCCCGCCGGAACCATATATATCCGTCCACACCAATTTACGCGTGGAATCGTGACGGAGCGCGATAATCGCGTCTCCAAAGCGTAGCTCTAGGCCACTCAACCTTAACTTGAGTATACTGTTTACCTTGTCAACGCCAACGCTCACAGAGGCCGCAAGCGGCATAAGCACTATAAACTGATCGAGCTGCTTTCGATTAACTCTTAGAAGGACGGCAAGAACGAATAACAAGACCACAACAAACACAAATCACCATGGCGCTTCTCGTCGACAAACACCGCCCACGCTCTCTCGAAGAGCTAACCTACCACAATGACCTTTCTGACCGCCTGCGCTCCCTCGTACGTTCTTCCCACTGGTCATCTCCCCCAGATCATCGTCTTCCTCCGTCAGACAAACCTCTGCCCACATTATACATCTCCTAACACCTCTCACAGGCCAACTCCGGCGACTTCCCTCATCTTTTGGTATACGGCCCCTCCGGCTCTGGCAAAAAGACCCGCGTGGTATCCATCCTCAAGGCCCTCTATGGCTCCGGCGCAGAAAAGATAAAAATCGACTCCCGCACCTTCCTCACCAGTTCCAACCGCAAGCTCGAATTCAACATCGTCACCTCTGTCTACCATCTCGAGATCACGCCTTCTGATGTGGGCAATTATGACAGGGTTGTGATTCAGGATTTGTTGAAAGAGGTGGCGCAGACGCAACAGGTTGATCAGGCGGCCAGGCAAAGGTTCAAGGTGGTGGTTGTTAATGAGGCGGAGCACTTGAGTAGGGATGCGCAGGCGGCGTTGAGGAGGACGATGGAGAAGTACTCTCCGAACCTAAGGTTGATACTCCTCGCCAACAGCACGGCCAACATCATAGCACCAATCCGCTCCAGAACGCTCTTGGTAAGAGTCGCAGCACCAACGGAATCGGAAATATGCGATGTATTGGCAAACACAGCAGCAAAGGAGGATTGGCCGGTAGTCAAGGAGTTGAACCAAAGAATCGCAAAGGAGAGCGGCAGAAACCTCCGCCGCGCCCTCCTAATGTTCGAAGCCTGCTACGCCCAAAACGAGAAAGTCAGCCCCTCAACCCCCATTCCACCGCCCGACTGGGAGGCCCTGATCTCGCAAATCGCGCGCGACATCGCAGCTGAGCATACCCCCGCGCGAATTCTGATTGTGAGGGCGAAGCTGTACGATTTGCTTACGCATTGTATCCCGGCCACGGTGATTTTGAAGACTCTGACGGAGAAGTTGTTGCCGGAGGTTGAGGATGAGTTGAGGGGTGATGTGGTGAAGTGGGCAGCGTTTTATGAGCATAGATTAAGGCTTGGGACGAAGGTGATATTTCATCTGGAGGCATTTGTTGCCAAGTTTATGAGGATTTGTGAGGTGCACGCTATGGAGATGGACTTCTAGGTCTTGAAAGGAGTGGGTTGAAGGAAAGATATGGATTGGTAAAGGTGGCGTTTTTGGCGGCTGGTCGGAGTCAAGGGCGTGTGGAAAAGGCAACACCGCCATTCGACACTAGTACAGGTTGCTTCTATATTAGCAAATCTCTAGCATTGCAATCTGTTTTTGTTTCGTTCTCACTTGGTCATGCTGTTGGCGACTTGGACGCAGTGCCCGAATCTGACAAGGCCTGCACATGGTAAAGCGTATTAGCAGCATTTCGGTGACACCAATATCGCTTGGCTGTTCCTGATTGATATGACGACGCATTCTGGGATTGGTATTTATGGTGTATTTAAGCGAGCATGCCCATCTCCTCTTATTTCGGCTTAGCGCAGCCTTCCCCCGAGGCTGTCTGTCGAACTTCACTTTAAACTTCCGTAACCCGGTTGTCCTCGCTCCTCACCAATTCCATGGCAACCAGCACCAAACGTGCTCAACGATAAAAATTCAGGATGGGCGATCGCGCTCAAGAGCCCTTAATGGGCGCATCGGAAGATGTCGATGATAACCATGTCACAACAGAACCCCCAGACAACTTCGTCCATCCCGAGTCCGCAAACCTGAAGCCAACACTCTACGTCTGGCTCCTTACCTTCTCAGCCGGCATCAGCGGCCTCTTGTTTGGCTGTGCGTCCCTTGTTCCCTTCCCTTTCGCCGCCCTCCTCCTACCTTATCCTCTATCAGACTCATGGCTAACATAACCAGTCGACACAGGTGTCATCAGCGCAACACTCGTCTCCCTCGGCGCATCGCTTGGCAAAGATGAGTTATCGACGTTGGATAAAAGTCTGATCGCCGCTTCGACATCCCTCTTTGCTCTCCTCGTCTCCCCCGTATCGGGTGTCGTGGCCTCCTCCCTCGGCCGAAAGAGGGTTATTCTCGTCTCCGACCTCCTGTTTATAATCGGTGCTCTCCTCCAGGCCTCAGCACATAGCGTCTGGGTCATGGTGTTTGGTAGAAGTATTATAGGGCTGGCGGTCGGGGCTGCGAGTTTCGTCACGCCGTTGTACATCGCCGAGTTGGCACCCAGCATGTTTAGAGGGAGACTGGTGACGCTGAACGTCCTCTTCATCACCCTGGGGCAGGTCGTGGCCTACATGCTAGGCTGGTTCCTCACCGGTCGGGCGGAGGATGGTGGAGGAGGGGAGGGATGGAGGTGGTTAGTGGGCATCGGTGCAGTCCCAGGAGCGTTACAGTGGGCTATTATGATGCTTATGCCTGAGTCCCCACGCTGGCTGGTGCAGGTCGGGAAGGTGGTGGATGCGAGACGGGTGCTGAGGGATGTTTATGGGGAGAAGGGGGATGGGGAGAGGATGGCGGGGAGTGTGCTAAGGGGGATTGAGAGGGAGGTGAGGGAGGAGGCAGAGGCGAAGAGGGAGAGGAGTAAAGGGAAACAGGTTAGACAGGTGGCCTGGCGGGGAGATATGGCTGATAGTTGGGGTGAGCTTTTTGGGGTGATGGGGAATAGGAGGGCGTTGACTATTGCTTGTTTGTTGCAGGGATTGCAGCAGCTTTGTGGATTTGTGAGTTCATTTCTTAGATTCAACAGTCCGGCGATGCATTTGCGCTACAAAGCCTGCATGCTCTACGCCAGTAACGTGTGGGTGCCGTGCTAACCTGCTGGCAGAATTCACTAATGTACTTCTCCGCAACCCTATTCTCCCTCCTCGGTTTCGCCTCCCCAACTCTCACCTCCCTCACCGTCGCATGCACAAACTTCATCTTCACCATCATCTCCCTCCTGCTCATCGACCGTCTTGGCCGCCGCCGCATCCTGTTGCTATCCGTCCCAGTCATGGCGCTCGCGCTTTTCGCCTGCTCAGTCACATTCAGCTTCATCACTTTGCCCGGTTCTTCGAATGCAACAGAGCCAACTACAATCTCGCCGGCGCTGGCAATAGTGGTTGTACTCTTCATCATCCTGTATGTAGCGGGCTACGCATTAGGCCTTGGTAATGTGCCGTGGCAGCAGAGTGAACTGTTTCCGCTTAGCATTCGTTCACTTGGCTCGTCGATAAGCACTGCGACGAACTGGGGAGGTAATTTTGTTGTGGGGATCACGTTTTTGCAGATGCTTGATGGGCTAGGGCCGAGTTGGACGTTTGTTGTTTATGGGATTGTGTGCGGCGTTGGGTGGATGCTAATCTGGTTCATCTATCCAGAGACAAACGGACTTAGTCTTGAAGAGACTGGAGAGTTGCTGAAGGGTGGATGGGGAGTCCGCCGGAGACGAATCGGAAGATAGAGCTCGTTTGATCCGGCGGCACATTAAGAGGACAAACGCGGCACTAAATCTTTCTCGAAGCACTTGACCAGCGAGCGCAGCAATGAAGAAATGCTAAGAAATAATGATGACCCGGGATGAAAGCGCTGACCTATCTTGGTCTACCCGTACAAGCAGCTTGGCGAGTCAGTTGATGATGGATGGAAAGACAAGGGTGGACAAAGAGATCGACAAGAAGATTCACTTACCTCGACCTACCTTAGCATTTCCGGATATCCTAGTTAAAATCCCACGCTAAGATTGACAGACTGGCTGTCGTCGCCATATAGTCATGTGTCCTGTCGATGTTAGCAAGCGGAAGGTAGAGGACGTACCTCTGAATCAGTAGAGGTGTAGGTGTTGGTGTGAGCTGAGAACTGGGCCTGTGTGTGAACTTTAATTAAATAGAGAGCGAGGAAGTCGCCCACCTTGGATTGCCGGCTCGTTTGCGGGAGGTGCTGCTTTAATCTGTGTTGTATTAGTGGCTGTGCCAGATGGGGAGAGGCCAACCGTGGATTTGATTGAGCGCTGGCCGAGAGTTTGAGTTCTACCTGGAACTGTCGGTAAAAGGAGGCGGCCGACATACCTTGGACCGTGGTCTTTCTTGGAGAAGAAGGAAAGATGGAGCCTGAAGACGTTAGCTGCGTACCAATTGGAGGCTCACAAGTTTTGAATCCTGGATAAATGGCTGCCGCAGTCTATACTGGAAAGGAAAAACTTGGGAACATTAGCAATTGAGCAGACAGAGTATTCGATATAGCGGAATATGACTGCTGCTCCAGCCCTCTCTCGGATGCTGTTATAGTCGATCTCGAATTGATGATGACACGGAAGAAGGATGTCGTGGCAACTATACACTTAATGAGTAGGAATTTGTCTCAAAGACAGGTGTTTACTCGTTGGCCTCTCCTTCCGTATCACCCTATTTCCGCTTCCAAATCTGCTGCCAAATCTTCATACCACTGTACAACCCTCTCCTCCTCTGACTGGTTGAATATAGACCACTCCACTCAACTGTCTAAGCAGCGGAGCAAGCAACCTCAGTACCAACTGAACGCTTGTAAGCGACGAAGTCACCATTTGGCGCACGCTTATAATAGCAGGCATTCTATTCGCCATCAGTACTTATCCGGATCAAATCTTTACCATCGTATCCACCTCTTTGCCCATGTATGAGCTCGCTCATTTAGTGGCCTACTTCCACCGGCGGCTGCACAAGCTTGAAGATAGGAGGCAACCGAGAAATCACCGAGAAATCACCGGTTTCCATGGCAAAGGAGGGCGAAGTCTGGATGGCTGGTCGGGCTGGGGGTTGAGAGAGCTTACGTCTGCTGGCGGTTTGGCGTCGGCCTCAGCGTCGCGCTTCGCGTTGGTGGAGGTCGAGGATGCGACCTTACAGGCAACGGAGCGGGCGATGAAGGAGCCGTCCGCGTCGCGCTTGTAGTAGCATGCGTTCTGCGAGTGTGAGCTGATATTGGGATGCAGGAGGGAAAGGAGGGAAATCTGCGGTGGAAGGAAAAGGGCGGTACGTTTGTTCCGGTGACCTTGGCTGGAGCGGCGGCCACTGAGGCAGCGAGGATGGCGATGGCGCCGAAGAGGTAGGTCTGGAGCTGCATGTCGAACGTGGTTGGTTGGTGTTTGCTGAGGTTGTGATGGTGGCTGGCGAGGATGATCTGAAGTTGTTTTTGCTTGCTGTGATGAGGAAGGAAAGGGAAGCGAAAGTGGTCCTAAGAGCGGTTTATATCTTGACGCTCGGCGTCGGCTGAGGTTGGGTCCCCCTGGATCTTACTTATTTGACCGGTATGGCTGGACGACTATCAGGGGACTCTTGTTCGCCGTTTGCTGCCAGGAGCCAAGCATCTGTTAGTGATACTATCTGAGGAATTGGGATGGCTTCTTTGATGCTACCACGAAGGATGCCTTCCTGCAGTCCCTACAGGTCGGTCATGTTTCCGTGCCGCTTCCTCGACGCCAGTTGTCGTCTCTCGGCACATGGTCGACGACGGCGAACTTCATTTCTAGCTCCATGCGTCCCAAAGAGCTTTGTCGAGTGACCGTTCTCGACGGCAACAGCCGTGCTTGACCGAGACAGGAATGCGTACCCCTCTGCAAGATCTCACAACGTTGCACCTTGATCTGGCACACCCCGCTACATCTGTATTCCTTTCAGAAGTCATCGTTCCTGTGCGGGAACATGCGTTGTGCGATATAAGGTTAGATATGCGACCAATAAGGTTTCGCCTATGGCAACGGCCGTTAGCGTGTGATGTCTGCTGTGTTGAGTGTGACTGCTTATTATGAAACATTTGCAAGCTAAATGAGATTAAGATGGTCGGCCAAATCCGAGGTAAGGATTCTGTGCTTCAGCTTTATCAGCTATAAGATTTTGTGTCACCTCCATGTCTGGCAACACGAGCTGAGGAGGAGGAGGTTGCCCCAGCTTCTAGACTCTCAGACTTGATGGTCAGGAGTTCTAGAGTCGAGCTTAAAATCTCGCACTTTTCTACTCTGCGCTTTGTCTTCTTGCTTCTGAGATCAAGGCAATAAATCAAGCTTCCACTTTCCCTCTTTACCTTCACATATGCAACAGCAACAACAGAGGGCTTTGAAGATATCATAGGTCTCAACAACTCTAAAATGTCCGTCTTCGACCCATCACGCAAAGCCTGGTTTACTCAATGGCCGAGCTACCGTCCAGCGTCTTCTTCGTCCTCGGAGCTAGATGACGACTCAGTAAATACACTCCTAACGCCTTTGCCAGCACGTCCGAGAAACACCTCGCTACGCGCACATGTCCTCATTGCCGTCTTTCATGTTTTTGTCGCCGTCTTATGGACAGCTGGATTTTGGATGATAACTCCGCTGTGTCGACCTACACCTGAGATCCTGAGGCCTCTTGAATTCAGTATGCATCTTGCTCTCCACACTCGAACTTCGCTAACCAGTCTCATAGAGCCTGCAGCGGAAGCCATCGAATACCGATCAGTATTCTTCGATGTTTCTGGAGGCGGAACAAGAGAAAATCCCATCACAGATTACGAGGGGCCACCCACGCCAGAGAAGGATATGAAGTGGTATGAGCTGATCAATGGCAAGTCTTCTGAGCTCCTATCCATGAGCACGACTAACATCGACGCAGTCGGAATGATGGCTCTGACCCCCGAGATGAACGCCACTTTGAAGTGGGCTACCCAACCAACAGGAGAAGATGACCCAACACCCCTAATCCAACTCGACGTCTTCCACCAACTGCACTGCCTAAACGCAATCCGCAACATCGTCTACGGCACCAATAAATTCTACAATCCCGACGACCGGCAGGATCAAATCCACGTAGACCACTGTTTGGACTACATAAGACAGGTCCTCATGTGCAACGCCGACGTTACTCCGTTGGTGCATAAAAAGAGGCCAGAAGGGTATAATCCCGTTTTGGCGCCTTGGGTGCCGAATTTCTATACCGAGCATACGTGTAGGGATTTTTGGAAGATTCATGACTGGGCTGCGAAGTATAATACGAGCGGGTTTGTGATTGAGACGTGGCCTGGGCTGGATCCGGTTGCGGAGTTGAGGGTTGGGGATCTGGGACATGAGCATGAGGGCCGTAATCCTGTTTAGCAGATTATGGGTGTTGAATTTGTTAGAGTTTGGAGTCATTTAGAGTCGTCTAGAGTGGAGAGCATGGACTGAATTGAGACTTGTGCAAACTTCTCTGCGTCTCCGAAGCCCCCAATCAATGCGCCGATTCCACTCAAGCGTTATAGTCCTCATAGGTATTCAATGCCTAAACACTTTGGAAGCTGTATCGCTTTGCCCAGCAGTGTTGTGTCGCATCTGGATGCCAGGCTTGCACCAGCATTCTAGATCCCAAGTCTGTTGTTTAAGATCTCTGGCACCACCACTTGGCGAGTTTCTGAAACGACCACTACGTACCGCAAGCTGCACCTTGTGAAAGCCAAAGTCCAGAGATAGCCGTTCTGCTGTTGCAGCGTGACAGCAAATAGCAAGTGTCCTCCTGCGCAGTTGTCTCCGAGGCCTTCGGACAGGGTTACGATTGCCAGATGTGGTTGTATTTTGCAACGACATGGGCCTCAGGGTATGACATTCAACCATAAGTTCACATTGGCATGATACTGCTGAGTGGTCTCGCTAGTTTATGCTCAACCGCCATGTGTGATCGTAGTGGGCTGTGATCTGGGAAACTGCCGACTTATGCAGGTCGTGCCGCTTTGTACCTCGTACCTCCCGTCTCACTCGCCAACCGGTTGGCAACGCACAAACAGCATCCTACAACGCGGATTCATCGTGTCAGCAACATTGGCTGAGCTACCGCAAGTGAAGTTTGAATTCATCAGTACTCATCAGTGCTGTATGTCTTGGATTCTGGCAGTTCTTGGCGCTATCGTCGTCAGCCTTCGTAAAACCTCGCCGCCAGCGCGCTCTCGGAGGATGAGCTGAGGGAAGGAACACTATTGAGGTGAGGCGACGCCGGGTAACTGCCGAGATGTATTACTGCCACGAGGAGCAATGTGGTTCGAATGACACAGTTATCGTGGCTGTGAAACAGCTGAACAACTAAGCGATTGCACTTATTAGCGAACGGAGGTACTCGGCGAGTTGCGGATGCATCACACGAGCAAAGGGCCCTACGTTCAAATTTTGGTTCTGATAGATAAGGTGGGAACTGGGTCTTCGCTCCATTGAGCGTCAGATTAGCGCTTTCGTTGCTTTCGACTCTTCTCCTTCGCCGTCGCTTGCTATCACTATTTCTCCCAACAAAGTTGAGTCCTTGGCTTAATGGAGGACTATACTTACAAGCCCGAAAGCGTATATCCACAGAGGCGACATCGTCCGACAGAAGTTCTGGAGGCATTCGAGGATATAGCTAGCAGCATCACTTCAGCGTACAAACGAGGTTTCAAGGTGTTGACAATGGCATTACCGAAGTAAGGCTTCACTCTTCACCTGAATCCCTTTATCATACGAGGACAAGCAGCTTTATTCGACAAACTAATATCTATTAGAAGCATTCGAGATGCAGACAACAATTCCGCATACACAAAGGTCGAAGAATTAGAGAAAGACGACGCTGCCACCACTCCCCGCGGCTCTTCAGACACAATCCCCCCACCAGCAGAAGCATCCCACGCCGCACCACCCCGCTGGACCCAAAGACTCAGCACCATCCTCCTCATATTTCTCGGCTGGTTCTACCTCATCTTCATCCTCAGCTTCCCAATATTGCTCCTCTACATCCTCATCTCCTCCTCCCTTAAAACCCTCGCTCCTCTTCCTCCAAAACGCGGCAGCCTTCCTTTCTACGGCAAGCATCCAATGAACTGTGGGAAGAGCCAACAAGAAGCGAGAGAAAGGGGTTGTAAATTCGACCCTATGTCCTTCACCTGGCTCCAACCCCCCTGCTATAACGCCACCTTCGTCGACCTCTGGCTCTCCAGTCGTCCTTCACCTCCAATTCTAGGCGGGACTCACTGGGCTCAGCACCGCAACGAGACGACATTGGAAGCGCACGGGTGGATAACCGAAGAGGAAGTCAAAGATGGGAAGTTTGACCAGGGGTGGGTGACGTGGGAGTATCACCGTACGCATTGCGCGTGGACTTATAGGAAGGTTGTGCATGAGGTTAATAATGGGGGCGGGATTGATGGGTATGTGGCTGGAGAAAAACATACGCGTCATTGCTCAGAGATACTACTGCAAGGTGATGGAGGGGAGGGGGAAGATGGATGGAATAGTAGGTGGGATGTTGAGTTTCCGGAGTGTTGGGTTACGGAATGATGAGAGAAGGAGATTGATATAATTCATGTATTAAGTGGGAACATGAATACTAGCTCTGCTCAATTGACACTAGTCTATGGTAGCTGCGTGATCCTCCCAACCGAGTGACGCTTCACTCTGCTATACCTCGTCCATCTAACTCCCCAATACCCTCTGTCTTGTTGGCGCATGCGCTCTAGTAGCAGCTCAGGTCCGTGCCGTGTGGTCTCTGTCTTCCTTATAAGTGCTTTTGTCTCATTTTCACCCTCACCTCGTCGACCCGTCCTCCTTCGTATCCACAACCAATACCTCCTCAAGCACAGGCGACTTTGCCGGCATCGGCTGTAACGATATCCTTGTTTCCAGTCGGGAGCAGCTATCCTCAACTGATATGAAGGCTGGCGGATTTGCAGATGTAATGTTCAACAGCGAAGTGAGGCAAATTTCAGGACAGCTAGTACTAATGTCATTTGCCAGCGCCGTAACTGGTGGAGGAGCTGGTGGCGGAGTATAGATCGCGAGGTTCGGTGCAGGTGACATTGACGTCTCTATTATTGAGAAAGCCACGGCGATGATCTCGTCTCGATGGCTGTTTAGAAAGTTGTCGTAAGTGATTAGCTCACGAAATGGCATTTTCCTATGCCTGGAGAGGTACGTATTCTGGGTAGGGAGAGAGGAATTAGAGCAAACAACCAACGGTCAAGCAGAGCTTTATATGGCAGTGAATGGCGGCTGTTGCACAGTCCATCGTACAAGCTCGGCGTTGGCATGATTGCGCGACCGCAGAATCTCATGGTCCTTCAATGCTGTCATACCCAAACACACCCATCGGCCTCTAAACTCGGCACCAACGTAACCTGCTTGAAAATTGCGCAATGGCAGAAAGCTTTCATTTCCTACCCTTTCCTCTTTCCTCCGCGCCAAAAGTTATCGCCGCCGTGTCAGAACGGAGAGGTCGGCGCTTTCTTCCTTCACCCATCTCTTTGGCTTTTGCGAGCCGATAAGGATGAGAAGAATCTTCCCAATGTAGGATAAGATGTCCGAAGACATTGCTTTCAGTTCCGGGACGATGTCTGTGAATTTTAGATGTTTGTGCAGGTTTTATGCGGAATCTGTGTAGCACGTAGGTGTCGGTGGGCTTGTGTATGCGTTGAGTGGCTGTTTGCAGGCTTCGTCCTTCCCACTGTGGGTTGCAAGAATTTAGGACAAGGTGCGCTTCGGAGTGTCTGGTACGGATACTGTATTCATTACAACTGCTTGGCGAACGCGGCCTATATATTCGCAGGTCAGGCGATGTGCTGAATGTATCCGCTTTCAACCGGTTCCCAATGTGGTATCTTTGCTCAGTGCCAGTACTTGAGAGAGCAGCTTTTCAGCAACCATTTCACATTTAGAGCGAGTGTCAGAAGTTCTGTTACATCGTTGGTTGCTTCATCGATGAGGTGTCTGTTTTTTTGTTCTCCTTCTTCCGACCGTTCTGTTGATGATCCGTTGTTGCATCCGTTGAGCATGAGAAATCCGAAGGAGAATCCCAGATATCTCTGCTCTCCTCCTCCACAACTTTCATTGCTTGAGCAACCTCCTCCAGCTTCGAAACAACATCCAGCACTCCACCATTGACTCTCTGAAAGTACTGGTCGTTGGCCTCACGTCTGCGACGCGCCAGTCGGATGTCTGCCTCAGTGTCTTCTTCAAGCTTCGAATCACCCATGTCTCCATGGCTGTCTGGCCGGGTACTGCTACTGTCGAGCCCACTCTGTTCTGTGCCATCAGGAGCTGTCTTCCCTTCGCTACCTACGCCTGAGCTCTTGCCGGCTTTCATGTCCCTATCGATTGTCTCCACAGCACCATCTGCCTCGCTTCGTGCCCATGCTTGCGCCAGTGCAATTTGAGCCGTTCTCAATCCGTGAAGGGCTTTTGTGTGCTCGGCGCCAAATACATGCATTCCTCTAATGGCTGTAAGTTCAACCTCCTCCAGTGTTGACTGCATGTGCGCCCACAATGCGTCAGTTCTTTCGGCCGGTGTCTGTCCATCCGATTGAATGCGTGGAAGACCACGATGAATTCCTGTCATGCCTAATCCGTCTGTAAAGTCTCCAGTTCGAGGTACTATTCCTCTTGATCCCCTGCGCGAGATTGGTAGTCTGCTCGCTGTGGTCGAAACCGTTCCTGCTGTAGGAGATGGTTGTAGTGTTGAGCCGAATTGGTGTCCAGCAGCTGAAAGAGAAACGTTTGAAGCATTCTGAGAAGGAGGACCGAGAAAGAGGGCATTAGGAGGCTCGCCTAGCCTTCTGGACGTACCAGTAGGAAGACGGGAGGACATATTTGCAGTAGTGTTACACGTTGTCAGCTTATCTTTGCTGTGCTTACATATTTATTCCTCCGCGATTGAACAACTCCAAATAAATTGGAGTTCGTTCGTAGTTGACACTGACACCTTGGAAGTTCTGCCAGCCTTATGCCAAGCTTTTCTGCCTCGCCTGCGTCGCCGCTTGATGATGCACTAGTGGCGCTACACACGTGATTGCGGCAGAACCGAAACCCTATCCTCCCACTTTGAATATTCCTCGTCAAACCTTGAATTTAGAGATCAATCGACACCGACAACAACACCCCATATCTCTCGCGATCATCACATAAATCGGTATGTAGAATTCTTATCCCTGGAGGATAACACGGAATAAACGCGCGCAATCATTATCGGCCTTTTACACCCCCGCGCGACAACCCGATTACGATACAGAAAGAAGCAGGACTTCTAGGAAGAACTCGAGGCTAATATTTCGACTTTGCAGCCAACATGGGAAAGGGAAAGCCACGTGGACTTAACGCTGCTCGCAAGCTCCAGAACCACCGCCGCGAGCAGAGATGGGCCGATTTGTCCTATAAGAAGCGCGCCCTCGGCACTGCTTTCAAGTCCTCCCCATTCGGTGGCTCTTCGCACGCCAAGGGTATCGTCCTCGAGAAGGTCGGTGTTGAGGCCAAGCAGCCAAACTCCGCCATCAGAAAGTGTGTCCGTGTCCAGCTCATCAAGAACGGAAAGAAGGTTACCGCTTTCGGTATGTTACGACTCCGCCACGCACAGCGCGCACATACACACAACGGGGGATGAATGCTGATGGACTACAGTTCCAAACGATGGTTGCTTGAACTTCGTCGATGAGAACGACGAGGTCCTGCTCGCCGGTTTCGGTCGCAAGGGCAAGGCCAAGGGAGATATTCCAGGTGTCCGCTTCAAGGTCGTCAAGGTCTCCGGTGTCGGTCTTTCCGCTTTGTGGAAGGAGAAGAAGGAGAAGCCAAGATCTTAGATTTTCGACTTTTACTACTTTTTCTGCGACAATGGGGGAATGGGTGTTATTTTGCGGTACATCACGGAAAGCACAGCATGCGCTCGGAATGAATGATGTCAGCCTAGAGTAGCGACTGCTGCAGATGGTCACCGAACAAGAGGCATTCAAAACATCCATCTTGGGTTCTTCTTAGATGTGATCAGATGGCCGGCTCGCGTGTACTCACCCAGACAGGACAGATTCAAGATAGAGACGACACAGACAAATATTACACCGATCAACCACACAACCGTCCAGCATGTAGACTTTCAAGTCTTCGCCACCTCCGACTACACCGATATTTCATTCAAGCCAGCCGGTTATCAACAGCCCAACCCCCCAACTAGAACTCCATTTTAGTCTTTTTACGTCCTTGCGACACTCTCTTTACACTCCGCGCCAATTTCGTTACACACTTCCAGCCAAATGCCTTCCTACGGTTCTCCCCTCCCCTCTTTCTTACTTTCCATCGTTAAGTCAAGGCATCTTCCGCAGTTAGCTGCGTAACCCATAGAAGACCGTCTGTTACAACTTTGGTAGATCGACTGACACCTCGTCGCTCCTAACCTAGGACCCCTTTCCATGCTCTTTCGGATACCGTTGCAATTCTTGTATTCTGGAGGAAGAGAGATCCAGCGGAACGGGCCTCGCACTTCGTGTCTGGCTATGGCTTCTAAGGACGGTTGAGAGCAGACGAGTCACCTGTCTTAGGAGACTCGTCGCATTGAGGTGTTGAGGGGTCGTTTGAGTTGAGTGCCTCCTCCGGATATCCTGTAAAGGGAAGATGGATAGGTGGCGGTGCTCTTAGTAATGACTTGTACATTCCATCGTGATAACCTAAGCTTTAGAAAGAATCAAAGATTTCCAAACAACTACTGCTTTCTTATGCCTCTGTGATCGTTGCATCTGTAACTGATTTCGCATTCTTCTGCATGTTTAAACGACTCAACTAGCCTTCCACGGTACAAGCAAATGTGTGAGCTCGCATCACTTAGATTATCCGCGGTAGATATCTTCTTCCCCATAGAGTAGGACCACTGCCGCCTGCAAGCTACTTGCATGTCAGTACCTGGCAAATTTTGGACCTAGTTATACAATTCCGGGCTCATAGGTCGACATTGCAAAAGCCTGCCTTGCGTCCAAACCCTCCTCTACGCTTTGACATGCAGGTCGTGCCTCCAATAGACAGAGGCGTCTACAAACCTAGCAGACTCGACGTCTACGGCAAGCGTCCATCTCACAGCCCCATAATATTCGGTTGGCCTAGATCTTTCTCTACCCGCACGACTGAATTTCCTCACATCCCGCCGTCTTCTCCCAATATGCCAGGCAAATCCCCCTCACTCTGCAAATGCACGGTTGAAAATTGCATGTTGACCAACACTCCATGAACCACACTTCTTCAATGGTTTAGTAGTACCTCCGAGAAGATGTATTCAGACCCAATCAAGATTGTGTTGATCTTCCTCCATTCTTCTATGGCCGTCGCACTTCGTACAGTAGTCCCCCTTTTGTCTTGGTATATTCCCCACCCCTAAATCCTTAACGCCGTGCTATTCATTTTCCTTTCGTTCTGGTCGCCATCTATTTGCCGCCGACGAAGGTGGAGAACTGCACCTGCGTTAGTAGAAGGTCTTTAAGTATACTGGGTGGAGAGCTTACGGCCATGAGCAGGCAACATATGCTTATGTATGGGCTCAGACGTTCTCCTATCCTTGCGCATTTCCAGAAGACTCCAAACACACTAGCAACCAGTTAGTCCATGCCTCCTAGGTTTCACCGAGACAATCGTGTGATGTGATAGAAGGGCGATTGAGGTATCGCTGAGATGAAGTCGTACCCGTCTTTATTCCTATCCATAATCCCCGGAAACAACTGGTGCGCATATGCTGAGGTACAGATAAGGAGGAGGAGAACCATCAATAAAGACTGGAAGTTGAAGAGTGCGGACTAATATATAGTTAGCCTCATATCCACAATCCATTCAATTTCCCCATCTGAGGACTTTGGCCACTCACCATCTTAGCGTTTGGTGCTCAAAACAATTGAAATTATTTCGATTTGGTATTATTCGGCCTTCTGAACAGCTAAGCTCGAGGCTACCGCACGTCACATCGACACCTTGACCCTCGCGCCCACATCCAGCGGCACGGAAGAACATTATATCCGTGCGTCAACTTCCCCATGTCAAACTCCCCACCTGCCAAGCCTGGCTTCCCCATGCTCAGGAACAACGATGAGCCGACACAACCACAATCGCTGGGGCATAGCCGTATCGCAGAAGGCTATCCGTACGTCCAGGGTATTTCAACAGCGGCCTTCAGACAGAAAACAGATAATAAAGTTCAAACTCGAGCTTTATTGTGGAGAGGAAGGAAAGACATACCTGAGAAGCCAAAGTTCTGGAACGAAGTAATTGTTAGAGAACAGAGCTACGACTTCCTCGACGCCGCACTTGGATCGCGGCGCAACTCCAGCGGCGCAACTCGACAGCTCACCCTTGCGTCGCCGACTTCAAGCCGTCAAGCGCGTGCCTGATATTCAAACGACTTTGCAGCCGGGAAAAACGTATTGGCAGCCAGATCCTCTATTAGCAACACCCTCTCTACTGAGCTCTTCAAGAACAAGAGAAATGGAGCCCAGAGCTAGAGCAGCGAAGAATCGCGGACAGCAGAACTTCACAGATCAGGAATGTATGTCACCTTTCCCTCTAACTTACCTCAACCTCACTTGCACCTCAGCTTCACCCCTCTATGTCTTTAATTCACCCAAGTTCAGCAGCTAACACCCACCAGTACAAATGCTCCTCTACGCCCACGGCGACGTCCCCACCTCCCTCCCAAGCACAATCCGCGTCCTCGACGAAATCTTAACCGACTACATTATCGAGCTCTGCTTCGAAGCCGATCTCCCAGCACAGCTAGCTTCCCGCCAAAAAGTTAAACTCGAAGACTTCAAATTCGCCGTGCGGAAAGACCCTACTAAGTTGGGTAAGATCGAGGAGGTGTTTGAACGCAAGGCGGAGATCGATGCTGCTCGCAAGGCGGTTGATGTTAGTGACGATCGGATTGAGAAAGGGGCTGTTAGTAGACTTGGGGTGAGGGAGGAGGAGCTGGGGGATCAGGATGATGATGAGGAGGAGGGGGGGAAGAAGAAGAGAGGGAAGTATAAGAAGAGGGAGCCTAAGGACTGAGGTGGAGGGGACAAAGGCGAGAGATTGGTGTTCGGCGTAAAGGCAGAAGGGAGAGAGATCGGCGACGGATGCTGGACAGTAGCGCCGTGGTGGAACACGGTCGGGCCAATCTGTCTTATGTGATGGCTGGAAAGACATGGCATAGAAGCTAGACAGTGGCGTCGCTGTAGAAGGCGATCAGGTCAAGCTGTTTAGTTTGAAGCCTCGGTATCCGCCGCTGAAGGCTGGGGAGTATGACGAGTCTGGGAAATGTTAATGGCGCTGCACAGCAAAGAAATTCGGTCTGGTCGGGAACATAACAATCAGCATGGGAAAGTGGCGTTAAGTGCGGCATGCATACTCTCTTTGGGCAGCACAAGGCGTTTCAGGTTACGGAATATACCCTTGAATTATAATTCTACAGAATACCATGAATGTTCCGCTCTCCTTTGGGGTGATATTTGGCGTGATGTCAGAACGACAGACTCTTATTCCTCTGGCTGTCAAGAACACCATACATGGCCTTGAGCCTCAGGTCCGCCGTACTTTTGAACTATATAAGCCTGCCGTGCTTTTGTCCCCTCGTCCTTACCTTTATCCAGCCACAGCGGCGCTTTACATAATCATGGGCGCCAACATGTCCAAAAAGCCACATAACGGCGATAAATCTCGAAATATCGATCCAACTCCTCCATCATATCCCAGCATCTTCCTATCACCAACCCCAGCAGAAAACAATAAACCCCCTCCTCACTCCCCAACACCACCGCAATAAAACCCCATATCTTTGAGCGCACGAACACCAGCCCACCTCTTCGCCCACTTCCGCATCTCCAAGGCCTACCACGCTAACCACTTATATCTCTCCTTTCCCAACACTCTGTCAACCAACATCCTCGAAAGAGAAGCCAGTTGGCTGCAGAAGAACCTGGACCGCGATGGTCTGTCGCGATCGGGGTCTAATGCAAAGCCATGAGGAAGGCTCTCTCGTACACAGATGCGCAATTCGCAGGCTGGAGACCAAGCATCGTTGATTGGTGGTGGGAGTTTGGGGAACAGGTTTGTGCGGTTGTAGAGGGGCAGAGGCCTGGGAAGTGGCAGGGTGTATCTCCCCCATCACACCGCAGCGTTAGTGAAGGTGTGGATGGCGCATCTTCACTAGATGACGAGTTCGAAACGAGACGAACACTAGCTCTCCTCTACGCATGCTGGCACTTGAAAAAGCCATGCAGACTAATCAGTTTTACAAAGCCTTTGTTTACAACCTAGAGAATGGGGTTAGGGAGATAGAGAAGAGGTTTTCGCTGGATGGGCTTCGGGAATGGGGATGGGTTGACGGGTTAATGAGAGAGGTGGTTGAGTTTACGGATCCGGGGGTTGCGTGTTGGGGGTCGGATATTGCTGAGAGGTGGGGAGTTTGGGGAGCAGGTGCATGAGGTGAGGGAACTCGTTGGTGGGAGGGGAAGGGAGGAGTGGGATGGGTGGAAGAGGCAGGAAGTAACTGCGTAAACAGCCAAGTATTTTGTACTTTAGCCACCTATTTTTGTTTGGCGCCATGGTTTGTCACCAACACGACAGAATACTACACGGTCTATCACTAAATGCGAGTCGCAATCGAACTGAATGGGGAGGAGTCAAGGGGGACAAATGAGCAGGTTGGAGAAGTGAACTATGACTACAATGCTACAGAAGGTGGTACATAGGCACAACGTTGATATACTCAAGACTGGGCCATCCTCGGGGAACATTTTACAGATGAGCAGACCAAGATGCGAGATGAGTTGTGACCATGGGTGCTCTACTGATTGCTCTCTGTCTCACAGATTCAGTGTCCATCGCCCACTGCCCAATCTCGAGCAGTCTAGAAAACAGTCAGCCAAGCCACTGTGCTAGAGGCTTATAGCATGCAATGCTTGCCTACCATCACTAAGGTTCAATTTTTCAATCTGTCTCATCACTTCGTCATACTCGCGCTTGATTTCTGATCTGCCAGTAAACCTCGCTTTCAGGGAAGGTGAAAGTGGCCACTGACTCCTCATGGCATGTATCTGTTACCTCTTGCGTCTCTCAACTTGTCTCCGCCACAGACTCGCATTGTAATTTTTTTAGCCGAACTTGACGTGCGCGATGCTGCTGTAGACACACAAGGTTTGGCTACTTTGAATACAATGGTATCTTGGTAAGTCTCGAAGATACTCCAAAAGTCTGCGGTTGTCAAAATCTTGAGGAAAATTTGCAGAAACACATCGTTGGTCATGGCGAAAATGTGAACCGCTGTTGGATGCCTTGGAGTGTCAATGTTAGCAACTGCTACGTGGCCACGAAGAAGTCGCTGAGAGCATTATTATACGCGACCGCCTCTCCATTCTCATCCATTTTCTGGCTAGGTAATTGGTTGATAGATTAAGAAGGGTAAAGAGAGGGCGAAAGAGGAGATGCCGATGTCGTGTTGTTTTGCGAAATTGAAACTACGCAGGAGAAACCAGTTAGCAAGAAGATCCATGTCATTGCTTCCACGAGAGAAGGCTTGGCCCGACGACCAAAAACCGGTTAGTGTTACTTATTAGAAGAAATGCCAGATAGGCAGTGTATTTCTAGCTCGCTGGCAATAAGCCTCGGAAATGAGTCGCAGACCAATCTGTTGGCAGTTTCTGGTTATAATGCTCAATCTAATTAAGCAGAGGGGAGCTTAGACTGTGTTTCTCTACGGTTGCGCATGCTCCTCTCACCCTTATTACTTCTCCGAATCCCCCTTCCATCTTCTCAAGTCTCCTGGCCTCACTAGTCACACCAAGTCACGTTCACAAAAACTTTCTTCGTCCTGACGTTATAGTCTGGTATTCACACTTCATATCTACCTGCATCCCGCAACCAAACGCCATGCTTTTCCTCATCCCGTTCAATGCAATGCTTACCGCCAAGCAAAGGCTCTGAGGAATCATGCCAGTTCGTCAAAAGTTAAGTAACCGCTCTATACGTTATTCGCAGTCTAAAAATCAATTCCATTTTGCCCCTGATCCGCTCCTTCAAGGTCGAAAATGATGCCTCTTGGCTCGAGTATCTCTCGCTTTGATTGAGTATCCTCGATACAAGTTCAGATTTACTCCTCTCTTGGCTCGCGTGGCTCTCTGGTCTGAGCACCACCACGTCCACCGCGTCCACCACGACCGCCACGGCCTCCCCTGTTGCCGCCGCGCTCGCCGCCCTTCTGCTCTCCACCCTCTGTTATCGCATCACCCTGACCCAGAGTGATCGCGCTAGTCGCCAGACGTTGCGACAAGTCGATTTGTGTGCGGATAGTGTTGGTGAGGTAAGAAACGACGAGGATGTCTTGGATATGGTTGTTGAAGTCGCGCTCGATGTCTGCCACGTCGACCTTTGGTGCCAATGAGAGTGCACTCATGAGGAACTGGCCGAGGGCGTTGTTTGGCTCGCGCTCCTCGTCGAGGACAGAGGAAACGTACTCGGAGACGCGCTCCAGAAGGTCGAGGGTGTGCTCGATGGCGCGCTCGAGCGACTCAATGTCGGTGACGACTGGGGCGCTGCGGTCCTCGGTATCCTTGGCGGCGGAGATGAGCTCCAAGCCCGACTTCTCGGCCTCGTTGTACTTGATCTCGTATGGGACTGGAATGAAGAGGCAGGACTCTGCGGCGCGCTCGGCGTTGACGCCAACTGGAGCGGAAATGTAGGTCTTGGCGACGATGTCCTTGCCAGCCTCGGTGGAGATGGTCAAGTGGATGGCTGGGTGTGGGAAGGTACCGGTCTCGGAGCTGGCGAAGAAGTTCTGGATCAGGGCGGAGTAGTTGTTGAGCTCGAGGCTGGTGGTGTACCATCCAAGGAGGACCTCGCGTGGGTTGGCCTTCATGTGCAGGGAGAGCATATTCTTCTGGTACTCGACGTCGACCTCGACTTGCTCCTCGGTCTCGGTGTGGTTGATGGCGAAGCAGTTCTTGACCTCGACCTCCATCCCATCCTCAGAGCGGGAACCGAGGATGGCTCCAATGACGCGGTTGCTGGATGGGTCGCGACGGGTGGCATGGTCGAGGATGCCGAAGACGACCTAGGTTATCCTAATCAGCGCAATTCGCTGAGCTCGAATCTGGTGTAAACAAACCTGTGGCTGGATGACAACGCTAAGAGGGGCGGTGGTGGGCTGGGAACCTGGCGCAACTGGACCAAGAGGCCTCGCGAGGTGAAGGAAAGAGTTGGAGGTAGTGGCGGCCATGTTTGTGGTGTTGAGTATACCGGTGATTGTGGTATAAAGTGGCCGTAAGGGGTTGTAGAGGGGCTCTAGGTACCTTGACCTCGTCGTCGTTGTAGCGTTAAGGTTTGCTGTGGGTGCCAAGATTTTCTGCCCTGATCACGCTAAGATAAGGAATGTACATGTCACTCGTCGGGACCTTCATATTGTTGTCTTTAGGCAACAATCCCAAGCGCATGTACACGACAAAAACAAGCCATTTCTTTGCTAATTGCATCCGTTATTAATTATTAATCTGCATACCAGACCTCAATTATCATGTTTCGCTGTGTTGTTCCGGCGTTGCCTCAAGTATCTCTTGCGTTGTCCCAATCTACCCCACGTTGACACCAGGGACTATGTCCCCTGAAGGTGATAATCCACACCAAAGAATAATCACGAAGAGTCCAACACCTGTAACTCTTCAATTTGTTGACTAATTTAGAGCCTTCGGCCGAATGCACTGGTTACCAGGCTGAGAGGCAGCCTGACCACGTCAATGTTGCCCTTATTCTGAACGCAACCTGGAGGCTGAGAAGCTTTCAAGGCAACTCCATACAGGTGACCTCTACTTTATGCGCCATTAAGCGCGAAGACTCGCTGCAAAGCTCAGCCTGAAACTCACTGCTGCAAGGCAAATTCGTGCTATAGTGATCTCACCTCCCATTGATGGCCTCGCCAAAGTCGCGGCCTCCTCCGTTCTCAGAGTCGGTGAGAAGCTACCCCGCCACACCCCGCCCACATGTATTTATTCCAGCTGGCACCCCACCATCCTTTTTCTTCATCCGAGACTTCAACTTACAACCCTTTAGCTCTCAGAAAGTGAGTTCGACATCATGTCTTACTGCTATTCTTGACTAACACAAACCTATCATAGCCAGAAACTTCAGTTTTCAACCTCACCCTCAACCTCCACCATGTCTCAAGGATCCTGCCCAAGCTGTGGTGCTTCTAACGATGATGGCACCTCCAAGACCTGCAGCTCCTGCGGCGCTGTAAGCATCCGCACAAAGCATACTTTCGGGACAGTATTCAATACTAACTGTTTTGAAGACCTGCCCAAAATAAATTTCCAAAGATCACTTGTGGCGCTTATCAGTTCAACTTCGTGGATTCCGGTGTCCACATTCCACGATGAGACTTAAACACGCCGACTCGACCAGCAGGTGGCTCAAAACCTCAGGACGAAGCAGGAACGAGGCGTGATGGACTGATGAGACTTGGCCCTGTAGAACTTAGCAACTTGTGTACTCATCTACACTGCTTAGTATCCCACTGCCATCTGTGCTTATAACTTCACCTTGATCTCGTCCTCAGCTCCCCTTAATCACGGAAAGAACAACCCAAGCTCCCTACAGTTACTCGCATTTTCTTGATATATATATTTTTTCAAATCATTTATACCAACAAAATCCCCTCCGTACTGGTGTATCGGTAACATATCCGCTTTTCATGCGGTTGCGCGGGGTTCGACTCCCCGGTACGGAAGTATCAGCTCTGAAACAGAGTTAAGTCATGTTTTGTTTTTGCTGTCTATCATGTCCAACTGGCCTGATGTCCCAGTGGCAGTGGGGATGAAGTGGATAGTTTGTGGGTTTGGTGGTGGAGGTTGATGGGAAGGTGGAGTTTCGAGGTGACAGATGAAGCAGCTTGCGAGACAAAGTGTAAACGCATTTGAGTGAGGATACAAAGACCAAAACTGAGTGTGCAGGGGTGGACGAGTTTCAGTGACAGTGCTTGTCTTTTATCCTTTGTTGACTTGGTGCGTCGTAACCAATTGATTTTTACTTTATGGTTTTCCTACGGCATTTCATCCGCAGTGGCTGCTCTGGTTCTTCCTCACCCACCTTTTTAGCAAGACTATCCAGCATTTAATCGCTCTTGACGGCTCGTGCGCTGCATTTTCCGAAGCGTATCGGATTGGGCGTAGCAAGCGCCTTTGCTGACCAGCTAATCACTTATTACACATCCCCAATAATGAGTTTGGGTTTAAGAGCAGGCTGTTTGAATCAAATCAACTTCTTTACATCATAAAAATAAATTGAGAAGCACTTTCAAGGCATTTATGAAATGATATTAAAATACCTTAACCATTGCAAACGCGTATGAAGAGAGCCACTTCTTAGAGGGGTCTAAAATGAAAATTCTCGAAAAGTTGACACTTCATGACTTTTAGTTTTGACGTCCCCAAATCAATTAATTGAGACAAATTGACAAAAACAATGAAAAATGTGTAACTTGGAAAACACTGTCACTGAGAATCATTGAAATGGTTCCATTACCAAAGTTATAATCCAATTCAAAATTATTGAATACTACCCGATTCGGTTTAATTTTGGTTTCATTCTAAGCACTCTGTTAGAGGGTTCGGATTAGAACACAGGTGGTGCGATTCTGTTGGCGTATCAACGTTAAAATGCAAGCCTGCCTCGTTTACCCCGCATTGGCCCATTCATGGCTACGCATACTCAACCCCAAGATAAGACACCGTGCATACAATGACCTTCTTTCATAACCATGGTATATGTTCTTCAAAATTCGGCAAATTTTCAAATTGATTGATGTTTGCTAAACTCCCACTCGTTGCGAGAGGCCCTTGTCGTCAAGTTCGCTCCATATGATTGGTCACTTCTGAGTTTGCTCCTTCCTCGTGCAACATCTAAGCCAAGCCTGAACCACGCGGTTAAAGTCAACGACATTCCAACCAGACTCACACCAAAATTCATTCAAAAGTTCCCTTGTCTTCGACACAACGCGCAGCGAAAAAGCACAAGGCATGCCGAGGCCTCCTACAAAGGAACCCTCAGCTTCACACATAACCACCCCCAAACTCAGGACATCGTGACTCTTACGCTTCCAACAACCACACACCGCCTCACACATCATCAGACATCAAACCTCGAAATAGCTCAAACTTCAGGTCGCAACACATCCCGAAGTGCCACCCCGAAGGCCACGATCGGAGATAGAGTGAAGATGGCCACTATCAATATTCCAGCCTGGTACGCCTTGTGGGACGCAACACTCGTCAAGTTCTTCGGCGTCAAAGATCGGGAGGTGTACGCAGTGGAGCAGGAAAGGGCCTGGCACGAAGATGAGATGGCACAGCGGAAGAGGGATGAAGAGAAGCGAGAACAGGAAAATAGAAGAAAGACGGACGGGAATGTTCAAGCAGGTGAAAATAGAGGGGGTGTCACGGGCAAGGGAAGAGCGGTTGAGGATGGCCAGGTGAACGGAAGCCAAAAACTGAGTGAGCGGAGCAGTAACGGTGAGCCTCACTACCGCGATAGATTTT
Organism: Antarctomyces pellizariae; assembly: GCA_010623925.1. Classification (NCBI taxonomy): domain Eukaryota; kingdom Fungi; phylum Ascomycota; class Leotiomycetes; order Thelebolales; family Thelebolaceae; genus Antarctomyces; species Antarctomyces pellizariae. The sequence goes on along the minus strand of WCAA01000014.1, from coordinate 207,200 downwards.
AAGTGGACGCTGAGAAAGATATAGGGGTGCTGAATGGATGGCGCGAAATTGGGGATGCCGGAAGCGATGCAGAGGGTGAACAATATCAGATGAGAGGTGGCAGGTTTGGTGGGCATTATGCTTGGTGTTGGTGCTTGCCTAATAGGTAAAGCTCTCAAGTTTGAATTTATGAGATGGCACGGGACTGAATGTGGTGTGAAGAGGCGAGTCATATTCACAAACTTTATCAGTTACTGTATGTGACTTGGGTTCACCACCGATGCGAGGTGTAAGTGCCTCCGAGTTGTTATTCCAAGACCCTTGAATCTGTCGGAAGTAGACTACAAGATGAACTCTGTGGCATCTCATAAGTTCGTGCTAAAGGTCTTGCTTTTATAAAAGACTCCTAACCGATATACAAAAAGCGTTATCCCAAGAGGCGAATAATATCCAAAAGCTTTACCAGTTACTATGTACCTTGCAGGCACTGTGCGAGATGAAAGTGTATCTAATTCGGTCTTATTAAACTAGTAGACTTCACGAGAATCGAAATCTGAAAGCCAAGGCGTGTAACAGTTTATAGCGAGACTCGTAGCTTCGGAGGAATTTCATGGCCGTATGATAGAAAGCATTGTCACAAACGCTGTGCTGAGGTGATTTGTAGACACGAGGGAGTAGCTCTGACATCTGAATCCGGTCATCCAGTCAAGACAGCACTAATCAGCCAGGATTCGCAATTGGTGTTAGTATATGCTGATTCATTGTTCGCCTGAACCCGAAAAGAGAGACTAGAAGCAGTCGTTAATGCAGATCCAGTTAGTCGGGTTCTTAGTCCAGTTTAAAACTTAAAAGCTGATTCACCGGAAAAAACTAGGAGCAGAGCTCGAGACGACCAGACTACAGACCCTCGTGGGTTGCGTTTCAAGCTCCGAGTCCGAGGGGGTGTGATTGTGGCTAAAGTTCGTAACCTCTCGCGCTTCTCGGTCGTCTACAGCAAACAGTTATCGCGCTAACTCGTTTAGGATCAACAGCATATTGATAACCTCACCAGGGCAAGGACCCGCTGCCGCTGCCGCGAAAACCGTCCTTCGACTCCCAACTGGTGTCGCTCTTCGGCTTCTTATCTTCAACGCCACAAGTGTCGACAACATCACAATCTCTGTGTGCTATCTTGCGCAACTGCCGACGATAGGACGCACTAATCTCATCTATAGGCTGGAGAATTCCATTATCGCGCTTAAGTGACCTACAACTTCACTTCCTCAGTGTTTCCTTCTGTCGGCGGAACCTTAGCCTGTATCTTGTTTCAATAGCGCCTTCCCAAACGACTTATCACTACGACACTACGACACCAGAGCCCGAGATACCCAAGACCACGTGGCAACACCTAAAAACATGGCGAAGCAGAAGGCGTCCAAAGAAGGCACAGTGAAGAGAGTCCATGAGCGGAGTCGCGCCCTTAAACTTTTTAAAAGCTTACCAGCCACTTCATCTTTCAAGTCAAGCTCTTTGCTGATCAAACATAGCTAATAGGAACTGGCAACATCAACGAGACCATTTTGATCGAAGTGGCTGCAGAGAGGAGCCGGTACATCTTCCACAGGGCCCTTCTCATTGAGCAGTTGAGGCACTTCAGTGCCACCCTTCGTGGACCCTACAAGGAGACTCAGGCTAGAACGATTGAGCTCAAGGAGTCTTGCCCTGTCGCCTTCAGCTACGTGGCCGAATGGTTGTATACCCAGAACATCAAAAAGACGGAGAGTCCAATGCGTGATGAGAGCTACACAGTCAAGGAAAATGAGGATTTACTGCCTTGCCACATTTTCTGTGGTTGTGCGGCTCAAAACGGTCTCGCATACATCGCAATCTGGAGGTTGGCGGGTTATCTTCAGATGCCGAAACTCCAGGACTTTGTGATATCCCATCTTCGCGACACGAAGAGGACAGAGACTTGAGGTCGCTCTTGGCAAAATTAGTGCCTGAAGCACCCCGTATTACGAGACAGTGGAGGAGATTAGCGTTGCTTTGGCCGTGATGAGCCCAAAGTTGTGTCCTCTCACTGTTAGACCGACTCGGCATCATCACACAGCTGCATAAGACGGCCGGAATTTGGAGCCCATAAATGAGCTACGAGATCGGTCTCCATCACTGAAGGAGGTTTGAGCGCCGTCTACGAATCACCTTCACGGCTGTGGCATCTTCGCGAGTTCAGGATATAAGAGATTGAGAGTTTGATCATACAACGTATTAGCCCACGATTACTCATGATGATGGCAGGACCGATCCGTCATATTATTCAACTTGAAGATGTTAAATTACCGAAATGGTGATCTACTGACTTCCATATGTCGAGTCTACTCAAACTGAACACCAGTTTGGGCTCAAAAGTGCATCTGCTCAAGTAGCTCCTCTATTTTTTCTGCCTCTGCCCTAGGATAATTTCACTTCTGGTCAGTTGCCTTTGAGGGAGCAGCAGTATATGGTGGACGCAGCTTGACGTCCTCCGACCTGAACTTCTCGTTCCTCTCTTCCATTGCCATAATTTCTGACACTCCGGCTCATTCTCAGACTCGTCCATCAAGCTTCTCTTTCTCTATCCGACCTCAGGCTTGACATGAGATTCCGTCTTCTTTTCCGGAGGGTGTGTGGCCGCTGAATCATCAAGGCTGATAAGGTCGCCCTCATCTTGCTTCGCTGCCTGGTTGTCCTTCTTTTCTCTCAAAGCTTCCTGTCCCGCCTCCTCCTTATCCATCAGCTTGATCATTTGTTCCTCTTTCTCAATCTCGACTTCGTCAATATCCTCCCAGCCGATTCTTTTTAGGATTCCTCCTACGAGATGCTGATAGCGCAAATGTCCACTAACAAGTTCGCTGACATCCACATTCTCCACACCCGGAACCTCAATCTCCTGAAGTCCAGCAATACCGAGTTGAATACTGCTAGTGCGATATAAAAAGCCAAGAATGTAATCGTTCTCAGAGTAAACGTTAACCAGTCGGCCAGCAACAACACTCTTCATCATGCGCCAGAACCTCGCCTCACTTGGACACGGCGAACCGATAAGCACAGCCGATTCGACAAGTCCAAAAGCTTTGCGCTCCGCAAGCTCGGAGAGACAGGAGTAGATAACTCTTGCACCGAGACTGTAACCAATCAGCACAACAGGTCTTTCACCTTGGGCTCGGTTTATGATAGCGTCCGCGAGAACCCTTCCGGCCTTATCTGCCCGGTTCTTCGCCACGGAGAATGGATTGTCCAGCACCTTACTGGCTTTGAGGAAGCTCAGGGGCCAAAGGGCCATCATCAAACTACTAAAGATAGTGCGGCGGATGATCTCTCTCTTGGCTGTGCTCCATGCATAATCCTTAATGACGGACTCCATCGAGATTCCGAGGTTCATAAGGGCATCGAGCTCCCAGCGGAGCGCGAAGGCTTCACTCGCACGGCCGATGACGCGCCACGGTGAGACGACGTCTTCTTTCTGTGTAAGCCAACCTGAGATACCAATAGACACACGTAGGCGACGGTCTTCAGGTGCTTCAGCAGTGGTCTTCTTCCCCGTTTTACGGTTCGTGATGACCTTTCCATGAAGAGGTAAAAAAGCGAAGTCTTCTACGTCTTTTGCGTACGCATCCATCATTTCGCCCGTCATCTTTCCTCCATAGGCACCAAAGAGTGCACCCACAAGCACACCACTCGAGGATAAAGCGCCGAGCAGTCCAGCTGCCGCGGTAGCACCCAACCCGAGACCCCCCATGATTGTTCCAATTCCAGCAGCTACTAAAGGCGCTGCCAAACCTCCGGTGATTCCTATTAGAGCTGCTCCCGCTATACCGGCCAAGCCAACTTTCCAGCGGCGAGAAGTTTGGTTAGATTCACCGCGCTTCTTTGCCTCTTCGGCTGCAGACATGGCTTTTGCTGCTTCGAGGAGCGTTGCCGCGACTTCTTGTTCCATTTTTATGAGGCATGGCATTGGTAGGTGAAGCGATGAGCACATATTCAGGAGCAACACTCTTGATTGAGCTTCGTAGTGCTCAAGACTGAGCAATAAGAGTAGTGTGGAGTTCATAACCAGTATGCGTTTCTTCTTCTGGAGAGCCAAGAGTGGCGTGCCGACAGGGGGGTATAACTTGATCAGAGCCTCGTCAGGCGTTTCAGAATCTTCCTCCTGAGCTTCGTCTGGGTGGATGTTTTGGGATTTCTTCAGGGCGTCCGAAATGCCCACAACCTTACATTCAGGCATATTTGGTGGTCCAGGAGCCATTTTGGCTTCATCACGCTGATCCTCTGTTTTTGTTCCGAGCACATCTCCAATACGTGCTAGAACGGCCTTTTGCCATTTCTCATAGTGCTGGAGCAGCTGCCTCTTCGTTTGTTGAAGTTCTGGTGCCGAGACTTCCCTTTCTCTTTCCCTCCTCTTTTCACGCTCTGTTTCTTCCTGTTTGAGCTCCTCAGATGGTGATGAAAGATTTGAGCTCGAGATGTTTTTGTTCTCTCTCTGCAGACGTGGATCATCGGGCTTTTTGGGAACGGTGAGGGAGGCATCAAAGATGTCCCGGACATGGCGCTTCATCTCCTCAGTGATAGTGACAACCAGCTGACTGAAGTCTTTCCGTTGTGAGGCTGTAAGTAGCTTTTTGAGGTCGTTGTCGTCACCACCTTTGCTAGGCGGCGACTGCTGTGGGCGGCTCGCGGACATAGTAAGGTCTGTCTGCAGCAATGCTCGTGCTTGCGCCTGGAGTATGTTACCGTGCTATGGCTGGTCAAGTGTTAGTAATGTATTGTATTGACGAAAACGTGGTGAGATAAAGCCTCAGAGGTTTTGTGTGATCCTCACACGAAGATGTTGCCTAGAGCTCCGACTTCTGACGTAGAGGAGGGGACCTGGCAGGATGTGGCTGAAGATGCTGTGGCTGAGAACCACATGCAGGTCACCTTTCACTTCCTAGTCCCTCAACCTGTTCAGCTTCACAATCATATCAACGTGGTCTTAACAGTAAAGAGCAAATATTCTGCTCAGACCACCCTTCTTGGCTTGGGGTTATATAATTCATACCTGGGAAATCTTTTATTCGACGAAACTGCTAATTCGCGGAGCAAGCATCTTAATCGACCTTATTAAGCGCAACTTCCAATACATTGCTATCCCAACCTCGACAACATCATTCACCGACACTTGTCGGTCTGCCGCTTCGAAAGTATGTCGCCTTTTTACACATCAAACGAGAGCAAAGCTTAATGCCATAGCACTGCTCAACTGCCGTGAGGCTTTTGTCGATGCTACTTCAAAAGGGCTACGTTATCGCGCTTGGGATTTGGATGGAGGTTGCGACCTGTGAGTATCGAGGAAAACGAACTACGTTTAATATTATCCTTAACCCAGCACTAATGTAGAATTCCCCTTTGTAGCTCAGTTGGATTAGAGCATCGGACTGTAATGTGACATCTCATCCGGGGGCCCCCGGTTCGATTCCGGGCGAAGGGATTATAACCCTTCAGAACCAGTCAACTGGTTCCTGGAATTCCTCTTTTACAATTTTTATACCGTGGACGATGTCCTCTAGCATTTTGCCGCGGACAGTGGACCAGCGGAACACTATTCGTATGCAAGGCGACTCTGGGAGTTTATTCTACCGTTGCCTATGGTCCCAAGGAGTTCGTATATCGAGAACTGAGGACCCACAACAAACGCTTCACTTGCGGAATCGTGACGAGGCTCTTCCAGTCGACGCCGGTGTTTTCAGGCTTAAGAGAGACACCTTGTGCTGAGAATTTTTCACTTAGCTAAAGACAAGTTTGCTGTCGCTACTCACGAGTCTCATGCTGAAACGTCGTCGCAAAAAGACCCGACTCCTGTGACGCAAGCTGGACATTGACCTGAAACCACGTCTCGGACTCGGTGGTCTCCGAGACCAGCGAACAACGCTTGCTATATCTCGAGCCAGATAGTGTCTGAACAGCAATAAGGAGGCTCAAGAGAAAGCCATGAGCAAGCAGATCCTGACTGTCTCGAGATTTGGAAGAATGGCATTGTTCTAGGACTCGAAGAGATCGTGATTATAATGGACTCTGGCGGCCTTTTAGTCGGCTTGAGACATCAAAAAATGGATGGTATGAAGATGTATAAAATGCTTCATTTCCTTTCGTCATGTAATCCACTATCAAAATCAGTTCATTACTTGCAACTAAAATCGAATAAGCTCTTGTCCCACCATGGAAGAAAACCAACCACCTCCTAGCCCACAAAAGGTACGCCGATCAGTGGCACGCCGTATACAAATTAGCTGCTATGAAACAGGGTACCGCTTTAATTCCTCATCGTCAACAACCATCGCAACCTACCTCCTCCCAGGAGCTCGCCAACAGAAATACTCTGTGGTTTCTGAGCACCACTCGCACCTTGGTGTCTCTACCTCCGCCAATGCTCAACTTGGGGCACCAGAAGATGTGTCTTTGCGAGGAGGTGACTTAACTGACTCCTCCGCTCTTGGTGCTGACGCCGTCATAGAGACTGTTGAGAGTAACGACAGTTTACATTCGGAGCTGTCTGACGATGAAGACGACGAGCTCACTTTCTTTCCGAATACCACTTCTGCAAAGTCGAATACAATGGTCTATGAAGAATTCCTGTCCGCCGGGTCTCAAACCCAGAAAGAAGAGGCAACCACTCTATATAGTCCAATTACGGACGGCGACAAAGAAGACCAGAATTGTAATGCGGAGCAAACCCCCGAACCGGATTTTCCTGAGCCTAAGAGAAGGAAGCAGGCGAAAAAGAAAATGCAGGCAATGCATCATTCAAGCTTTTGTGGTTTGCCTCCATCACCTCCACCTGAAGACACCCTTGCAAAACTCGGACCCGTTTGGACCAGCCGCGATTATCTCACTTCAATACTTAATCGACCGTCATCAGCGAGCAATGCGTTGGCTAACTCCCATCTGAAGCGCAAGTCAGAGTTCACCGTACGTGGCAGACATGGTAAGGCCCCACTCTCGCAGCAACACTTTAACTCCCGCCGTAATCCAAGGCCGAGCCCCGGCTCAGACTACTATGGCGATTCTAGGCTTGGTCTTATCAAGTATATCCCAAGAACCCCAAGGCTCGCTGAACTTGGAGATGCGGTCGGTCATGACTGTGCCGTCCTTAAAGCAGTTGACAATCACTTACTCGTCCTCACTCTGACTTCGGAAAGAGAAATGAAACATCACTCGCCGCATGTCTCCTTTGTCTGCCAGCAAGAACATTGTTTTGGTATGATAGACAGTAACAGAACGAGAACTTGCGACCACGGACCCGCTGAAACGATTCAGCTATTACACTGATCACAAGAGCATCAAAGGTAAGTAAAATCGCCGCAGATCTAACTATGATATCTGTACGTAACTTGGGTGTGACAACAGATAGAAAAGAGACTTGGAAATTACCTCATTAAACTTCCGTTTTTGGCTGCTTTATGCCGTGCATTGCACCCTTAACTGTTCCACGTTTAGATTACTACTGGTTGAGGTGACAATCGTGGCGCGACAAAAGATGGTGTTTGCTCTGCTGATGTGGTCTAATGTAACTGATGGCTATGTTCGAAACTTAAATCAGACCTAGCAGCAATAGTGAAATGTGAACATCGCTTTTGAGATGATTAACATAGTAATAACTATGCTCGGGTAAGGAACCTCTATTTGTCGCAATATGTTGCACAGCTGTAACAAGGACCCTAAATCAATTGCTCACATCGTTGTTTACATCCGCGAGCGATCACCAAACGCCGCCTATGCCTGATTTGTAGCGCTTAACGCTCCCATCGCATCCGCGCGCCAATTTCACGTCCTCGCCCCTCGTGACTCTCAATCCAACGCGACACCTCAAATAAAACATCGCAACCACCGTCGCCCATTCTCGCACACAATAATCGCGGCAATGGCAGACCCAGATCAGTTCGGAACGCTCTCCAGCCAAGGAAAGCCGTACACAGTACGTTCCTAACTTCAACTTTCCACCGTGACAAGCGTTACAATATCGCATCATATCCAAGACTAACACACCCAGGCCCCAGCAACACGTGGCCGCCCGCTCGCCCTGCCACCAAATGGCACAATCGAGACCCTCAACGGCGGCGTCTCGCGCATAAGCAATAAGGATAATGCTTTCGCGCCTTCCCCTGCACCTTTAGCTTCAGGCAAGCGCGCTTTGAGAAATACCGGTCTGGTTAAGTCCTCCATCGTGGCCAATACCCAAGCGCCTTTGGCTCCAAGCAAGCGTGTGTCTGGACGTGCTGGCCCGGGAAAGCCAATTGCTAAGCCCCCAATCGAGGTTGAGACCCCGAACGTGGAGCAGGCTGAGGATTTCGATTACACCGCTGACACCGCCGCTACTTCCACCACTGTCTCCGACAATGACTCCGCAACCAAGCACCTCTCGGCCAAAGTAAAGGCTCAGCTGCAGACCACTCTCGCCGCCGAGGATGCCAAGTACACGAAGCATGTCGAAAACCTTCCAGATTCGTTGCAAGGCTTTGACCTCGAAATGCATGTGAAGTGGTTGCAGGATGGGTTGAAGATGAGAAAGTCTGATATCCGCGCCAAGTATGGTGTTGGACATCGCAACACCGACAAGACTGATATCAGAGGTGATTCCGTCGTGAAGATCTGGGATGGGAAGGGCTTCGTGGCTAAGAACGATGCTAAAAACGATGAGGATGCCGCTGACGCGAAGCCAACCACCAGCATGTGCACCGGCGGAACCCAGACAGCTTTGACCGGTGATATTGACGCCCGCACTAATATTCGAGATATGTGGGCCATGCTCCGCGAAGCCTCCGAGGCCATGGACCAGACGCAGACCGCTCGCGCCGAGGCTGCTGCTGAGAAGAAGAAAGTCGAGGAGGGTCAACAATTGAAAAACGCCATCGTCTTCGACGCCCGCTTCCTCTCAACCCATGAACCCTTTCTCAAGCTCAAGGATATTGAGCGCTTCAGTGCTGCCCTGGCCGGCAGCTTCAAGATGGCGTGCGATTACCTCGGCATGCATCAGGGGGGTGTGTACTGGGTGATGACCGCGCCGGTGGACGATAAGGAGAGGACCGAGAAGAGGACTGAGTGGATTCATGGTCTGAAGATGGGAAATGCGTGGAGCGAGGAGGCGGTGAAGCGGGAGAGGTGGGTCAGGGATAGGCTCTTTCAGTATTGGCATGCGCAGGGGGAGTGGAAGGGGGAGTTGGCAGATGATGTGAACCCGTTGAAGCCGCTGAGCAAACGGCATACTACCAGGGCAGGAGAGGGTTCGAGACGTCGTTAAAGGTATGGTAATTGCCAGGCTTATCTTCATGACGTGACGAGGCTGTTTGGCCCTGTTCCATGGAACTTCGGCCTGAGCATGCTCGAAACATCCACGAGCTACAAGTCGGCCATTGTTGTGGGACTTTGGAGTTGAGCTATCGCAAGTTTCATCGCTGTTGCTTAGATGGTCCCCGTCGGCTCTCATCTGAAGCCTATTCTGGGAGTTGTCCTCGAACTGAAAGAAAGAGTTGTCTTAGCTGTTGAGGTGTAGATTCATGGAGAGGACGAAGCGAGGGCATTGAGGTAGGCACTGGCATACCGGTGTCACAGAACGAGAAGCATACAATGAAGAGAAGTGATTGCAAAAGCAGTAGAGTACGCGAACAGAAGTCTCATTGCCATCACAAACCGGCGAGTCATTGACTTGACATCAAGCTGGGTATCTTCCTTAACTCCTCGAACAAGCTTTTCTCCCTTGATCGCGCGCTCGTAAGCACTATTTCTTACTTGTCAACCTTCCCCATCCCCCTCAACGCCTGCACAACCTCCTCCCCAAAATCCTGATTCAACAACTTTCCATATCTCAAGTCACTTAACCCACCAACCGTATTCTGTATATCTGCAAGCAGCGCAGCAGCCTCCTGCTCCATAGCCTCAATCTCGCGTTGTATCTCTTCAGCAGCCTTTTCAATTGCACGTAATACTGTCCGTGGAGTATGATGTTTCTTCTCCGTCGCGAGATTGGTAGTAGATCCGAACAACTATTTCCCATTAGCCTCTTCCTCTCCGTTTATTTCACGATGTCTGGTATGCTTACCTCCCGCTCAATCAAAACCTCCTCATCCACCTCGTCTTCCCCTCTTTCCTCTCTCTCCTGTATCCTTCTTGCCCTCACCACTGCTCGTCGCTGTGCGACACCTCTGGCGACTTCATCTTCTATGTTGTTCTCTATGGCATCTGTGAGGAGGGCACGCTGGTGGGTGAGATGGCGGTAGAGACGTGCGATCTCGGCTTGGGGTGTGGAGGCGGGGAAGAGGTTGGTGAAGCCGTTGAGAGAGATAATGGATGGGAGGGGGGCGGGTTGGAGGAGGAAGGTGGTGAGGATCTGGAATTCTGTGGGCGCCATGGTGAGGCTGGTTTGAGGCCTTTATGAAGATGCTGGGATGTGATATTGAGGTTTACTGGGGTGAGATTCAGCTGTTTTAAAACTTCCAAGTCGCACGACTGCGGAATGTGATGATAAGGATGGGCTTTAAACGCCTGCGTTGCCTGTTTACCGAGGCCGACGGCGCTGATAATGGGCCACGCAGGAACGACCGGGTTAAGCTTGCGTTGGGGAGCCAGGGTTGAGCGAGACAGCTATGGGGTGTCTAGAGGTGGGGTTAAGAGTGCCGCCCCCGTGCCAGAACCGCCAGGATGGTGTGCGATTGAGGGTTGGCCAAGTTTTGCTGGGTAATGGTTCATGGACGACGATCAATAACACCGGCCACTATGGGGGGGTTAATGCTGCTGTGGATGGGTAGGTATATGCAGTGGAAGGCAGAGGCTCTGGTAGTGATAGTCGAGTGCTTCGCTTTATGAGGAGAGCTTTAAGCTCGCCATTTAGAGCGCATCAGCCTCGTTTAAGAGATGATGTTTGTGATGCAGCCTTGTCACCTTAGGACGCGCTCAGGAAACGCGACTTCAAATTGATAGGCACGGACCATTTCCGCGTCCGCCTTGGCCCTCCTCACGAGTTTCCCATCCAGCCCCCCCTTGTCAGCAACACCACATCTACGCTGCTAACTATACCAACCTTCAACGTGCTCAGAACTTGGTTCAGAGTTTACTTCAACCTCAAGTTAACCTGAACCTTTCAAAGTCGATACTTCAAAAGTTAGAATCCAAGATGGCACCATCCAAGGCAGAGAAGCAACCGTATGAGGCAAACGAGAGAGTTCTCTGCTTTCACCACGAGGTGCTCTATGAGGCCAAAGTCTTGGATGTCAGAAGAGCAGAGGATGGTGTTGCATGGGAGTGCAAAGTTCATTACAAGGGATGGAAGCAATCGTGAGTTTGCTTTTTCAGTTTTCAGTTCCCGTCATCCGTTCTTTCATGTGGTAATACGCTATTTGGAAAAGTTGGAGGACAGATAGGTTACAAGAATGACTATATCAACGATCCAAGGATGTTGCCCAGCGAGCGGTCTTTTTTATACGAAGACAAGGTGGTGCTTTCAGATTTTCGTATTCAGAAACGTGGCTAACAGAAAGAAGCTGGGATGAGTGGGTTCCAACCAACCGTATCCGGAAGTTCACCGAGGAGAACCAGGCACTCGCAAAGAACCTTCAGGAGCAGCTGAAGAACGCCCATGCTAAGGTTTCAAAGTCTGCTGGCACCAAGGGAAAGAAGGGTGCCAATGGCTCTGATTTCAGCTCTGCCAGGGGAAGTGAGGAGAGAGGATCAATCGTCGCCGCGCAGGGTGGAAGAGGCCCAAGAGGCTCTCGTCGCGACTATGATCTTGAGCATGTATGTTGCAATCTTTTCGCGCAGTCTATATCTTCCCAATACGCAGGTTTTTCTTTTTCATTGTCTACCGCCCAAAATGCAGGCCAAGTTGCACGCGGTTTTCACATGTTAGGGCATGTCAGCCACACCTCTTCTGCCCATAAAGCATCACTATTTGGATTCAATAATTGGCTGCTGCTTCTTGGCAAGCTACAGTCATTGCGCTTCATTTCATCTAAAAGCCGCGCGGTGGCAGGAGAGCTGTCCCAGCCTCCCACACCACGACCTACACAACTGAAACCTTTCCCGGACATTCATGATAGTCTTGAAATTCAAAAATGTCTATGGAAGAGTGCGGGTCAGCGGCCATTATTTTAGCGAGGAAAGTTCCTTGCCGCCACAACTTCGTGCGGTTGCCAAACGAAGTCAATGCGGCAACCGGCTGGCTCATTAGCTCAACAAATCCCCTGGAAACTTATTCACGTTCCATCGATGTCGAATAAACCTTATCTCCACACCCGCAAAAACCTTTTGAAGGTTTAATATCGCCTTTACGTTGATTGAAGGCTTTGCTGTGAATATTACGCTAACACATGACAGGAGTCCGACTTCAACACCCGCCCAAAGATCAAGCTCCCAATGCCAGACAACATCAAAGCCATGCTCGTCGACGACTGGGAGAATGTAACCAAGTTTCAGCAGCTCGTCCCCCTCCCAGCAACCTACACCATCAACATGATCCTTTCTGAGTACGAGACTCTCGAGATGGCAAAACGCGAGGCCAACTCCCCCTCTGCTTCCATCCTCGAGGAGATGTTGCAGGGACTTAGAGATTACTTTGATAGGATGCTTGGCCGTATGTTGCTTTATCGGTAAGTGCCCAGTACTTCGTGACAATTTAGGAGAGTAATGTTTAATAGTGGTAGCTTCGAGCGCCCACAATACTCTGATATCCGCGCCCACTGGACCTCAAAGGAGGGTGAGCTCGCCGGCAAGGGGCCGTGCGACACCTACGGCGCCGAGCACCTCTGTCGTCTTCTTGGTACGTTCCTCCGCCGAGCGGTGTCGCCAACTACGAGGCCGTTCCCCCATTCCCCCATTCCACCATTCCCCCTAGCTTTCTCCGATCAAAGCTAACACGCCCAGTCTCCCTCCCAGAACTCATCGCCCAAACGAACATGGATCAACAATCCTGCAAGCGTCTGCGCGAAGAGTTGGACAAGTTCGCGACCTGGTTGGGGGGCAAGGAGAATGTGAAGAGGTTCTTTACTAGTGCTTATGAGGTGCCGAATGCGGGGTATGTTGATAGGGCTCGTGCGTAAGGAGTTAGAGGAGGGAGAGGCTTGTGCTTTGATTTTGGCGTCAATGGGTTAGGGTGATGGAGCATGGAGCGTGGCGTATGGACACATTGCTTGTGGAGGCTTCGAGGGAGTTCCGGGGTTGGAATGCTTCATTTGCGTTCGGTTATCGTACAGAGAGGTCAAGTGCTAATGAGATTCTGCGGTGATATGAGCGCGAGAATAAACTGATGGGCATCGAATCTGGACTTAAGTGACCGGTACTCTAGCTCATCAGGAGTGTGCTCAAGATATATAAGAAAATTTGCTACGACAGCTGCATATCTCAACTCTGTGATGTCCGTAAGGCGAATTGTGTGAATGAGTCGGACATCGTTCTCGAAAATCACCTGACGTCACCACTAGAGTCTGGTGGACCAGTGTTATTCTATAACGCCCGGTTTCAGAGAAAGCCCTTCGACTCTTAATGTCATTTTATTCTTCAACCCGCTTCGGGATTGACAGGGAAGGCGTATTTAGGAAATTCTGGCGAAACAGGTCTCAACGGCAGACACCGAGGCATCACGGTGGCAAGCGGGGAAGCACAGACCCATTCACAGCAGTTATCAAAATGAATGTTTGTATCTCTTTTCGCGAGGTTATATATCAACAACCACCAACGCCACTTATGCTCCACCACAGGTGTAATCCCAACGCCACGCTCAATGACAGCACATAACTTCTAGTCTTTCCATCTCACCGTCACTTCACCTTGCCCATAATAGTTTCTGGCCCTCTAGCAACATCTATCATCGCAGCTCTGGCCTTAACACTATTAACCATGCTCCTCTCAAAGTCATCCCTAGCCCTCAACACCGCCTCCACCCAGCTGAGCTGCAAGTCCCAATACTCAGCCTTAAAGCCTTCGAATGTTGAGACAACGGCACTTTTATCACAGCAGACCATTTCACCAAACCACTCTGTCACACGCCACTTCAACTTCAACAGATCGCGGACCTCGTCTGAGAGACTTGAGGTGCCGAAGAACTCGAATACTGTAGAGACATCGGTATAGAGCTTCTTTTCGAAGGGATCCTGGCGTCTGAACTTGGCGCCCTTGTTTCGTACTGACTGGAGGTAGGCGACGAGGAGTGCGTCAGACATTTCCTCCACAAGGATGTCGAGTAAGGAGTGGTGCAGCACCATCTTGTAGTCCCCGATATACTCGTCGAACGTGACAGTCAGCTGCTTCATAGCATTAACGGGGTACCACTTCGGCGTAAAGATGTCTGGAATAACAGTCCTGAAATCCACAGCAATGATGAGCTTAGCGAACGTCGACATGCAATAAGCACTCAGATCCACATAGTCATCACGCAGCTCCGCGAGTTGTGTATCCGCAGTCTCAAGGTACGCAGGCGAAACAAGCGGCGCGAACTTTTCCCTGAACGAAGTAAGGTATCCATACCGACCCAGATCTTCGTTGTCGTCGATACAAGCGATCTGATCATTGGCGATTGCCACAAGCCAGTCTTGAAGGCCCGGTAAACCCTCCATTTCTGGGTTGGGCTGCATATATCTCTCCGCCTCAGCCTCAAGCATTTTCTGTGCTGCCTGCTGGCGATTCTTAAGACGCAGAATCATGGCGTCTATGACACCCTCAACAACATCCATACGTTGTGATGCCTCCGCAGCATCAGTCTGCTCTCGCAGCATGCGCCACAGATCCACGACGTTGCGAGTACGGAAGTATCCAAACTCGTCGTTATCGAGGTTCGAGCCTTCCACGCTGCGCTCTGCAAAGTCCTTGGCTTCTGTGGCTTGGATGCGGGATATCCATTTGTCGAGGGAGTCGATGATGAGACTGCGGAACTCCTTAACCATCTCTGTTTCGCGTCCGTCGATGATTTGTGGCGTGAGCTCTTCCATCTTAAAGCCTAGCTTCGCCATTTTGGCGTAGTATTTCTCTGGCCAGTTGAGGATAGAAAGCATGTGTGCTGGGCTGGTGTCCGAGTTGTCGATCATGCCGATAAGGAAGTCGTGCATGACGCCATGATATATTTTGGCGTACGTCTGAAAGATCTTCCACTTCTTTGGCATCAGAGGCACCATGCCCTGTTTCACAGCATTGAGGTTATTGAAGAACCATCGCATGCTCTTTTCAAGCTTCGACGGGTCGTCGAGGAAGAGCTGTTTGTGGTTCTCGAGCTCTTGCTCGGCATTCAGTCGTATGGCTTGTAGGAACTTCTCCTTGTAGCCGCGCACCTCCTTTGCGCCGTCTGTTATGCCTTGAAAACGCGCTGTCATGTCTTTGTGGTCCTTGAGGACTTCTTGGAGCGCCAGTACTCTCTCGTCACTCTTTTCTTCGGCTTCGATGATGACAGCGAACCTCACAATAAGGGTGTTGTTTCCAGCCATTAGGACGTTTATGAGGTTGAGGGCAATCTTGCCAATGTGCTCGTCGAACATTGCTACGACATCCTCCAAGTCACCAAACAGCTGCTCAAGTACGCCCTCGAAGCTTCTGTCCCCTGCTCTTCTGATTTGTTCCATCGCGTCGTCTCGTATGTTTCGTAGCTTCGTCAATTCGTAGTGCGCGTTCAGGAGTTCCGGCATATTCTCTTCGTCCTCCTCGTCCTGCTGCAGCATGTATCCGACTTTCGCAATTCCATCCTTGAAGCCCTCCAAATTCTTCATCATAGACTCCACAGCATTAAAGTTCTGGTTGGTCTGCGACACAATGTTGATATTCGGGAAATCCTTAATCATGACCTGCGCCTCCGCACACAGTTTATCAATCTTCATCATCTCCTTCCTAATCTCCTTCACCGTCCTCTGGCCCTCCTCAATCCCCAACATCCCATTCTGCGTCGTCTCCAACTGCTCCTTCAACCCAACCCTAAGCTGTGAATCGACGGCGCCCTTCTTGCGCGTAAACTCCGCTTTCAAATTGGCGCTCTTGTCAAGGTCATCAGGATGTCGGAGGAGCTCCGCGAGCTTCGCCGTCGTGGAAACTAATATATCCATGGCGCCTATGGTTCTTTCATCGCTGGTTGTGTAGATTGTGTACGTCGTTGCATTTGTTGATCCGTAGCTTGGGGTCGTGGCCGGGGAGGTACCCACGCGGCTGCGCTTCAGGCTTGGCACCGGCGGCTAAGGAACCCAAAATTAAAGTTCCGAGACGACATACATTGAGCCAGAAAGTCGCAAGCTTCTCAACACAAGACAAATGTACGAAATCATCGCAGTTACAGGCGCAGAATAAAATGCTGACAGTAGATATTTCAGATCACAATGTCTTCCTTCTTCCGCATCACCCTTATGCGCTCCGGCATTGGATTGCCAAAGCGCACCCAGGGCGTCCTCAAGGCCCTTGGCCTCCGCAAGCGCATGAAGACCGTCTTCTATCCAGTCACCCCAGAAGTCGCCGGTCAGATTATGAAGGTGAAAGAGTTGATCAAGGTTGAGGAGGTCACTGCGCCAAAGACGAAGGAGGAGCTCAGCCAGGAGAGACGTCCGGATGCCGGATTCTACATCGAGAAGGCTGTTCCAAGAATATAAGCGATTATTGCGTACGCATCGATCGACGAAAAGATACGAAACTTATCCGACGTCAATTAGATGGGCGATAGTGGAGGAGTGATAAGGAGGAGGATGGCGAGTGAGATGGATAGGTGGATTCGGGCCAGCAGTCAATCAGCCGACCAACGACAGAAACCTCCATCTCCACGAGCACAAAGAGACGCGGTCTCCACGTTAAAATAATCGGCAAAAGGCACAGCAACGGCGTTTAGGACGATGTACTACATAGGTGTAACATACCGGGGCGAGACGAGGAAAGAACAAAACATGCAGAAACAAACCAAGTGAGCGGCATAAGCCTTGAAGAATTATGTGTATTTTGAGGAGTTATTTGTGATTCCCTTGTTATTTTGCTATTTCGAGGCTGCAATTTGTGCTACAAGAGTAGTCGTGAGTTGCTGACTGTGCCAGGACAATCAAAGCTGTAGGCATTTGCTTGGAGGGAGTGCATAGAGCACACTGTGAAAGAATATAGTCACGGCAAGCGAATGTTCCAGACACCACTTATAACTATCCGGTTACTGTGCACTGTGGTTCTTTCCATTCTTCCCTCCGTAACACATAGCCTCCAATTTCGCCACTTAGTAATTATCCTGTTGAAGACCTCTTCAGCCCCGATACACAAAAGCCACCACTTCCAGCACTCAATATTCGTCCTCCTCAAAGATGTCGTCCAAGTCAATGCGAATCCCACCATTGCGGCAGAGTCTAACCTTCTCCATCAACCACTCCAGTCGGCGGCGGATGCTGCGTGCACCGGCTCTGCGGCAATCATTGCTGACCTCGACTGGCTGGAGTGATGAAGAGCGGCGACGGCGGCGGTTATTACGAGGCGGGGAGCGACCTTGTTGGACTGGGACAACTGCACGGTTGTTGTTCTGCTGGTTGACTGGTCTTCCGGCTGCGCCAATGTTGGCTGGGCATGAAGCAGCTTGGGCGGCGGCACGGTTGGCAGGGCTGTTCTGACGGGCGTCTCTTCTTCCGCCGTTGTTGCGTGAGCTGCCTCTGTGTCTGCGGGCAAGGCGACGAGCTTCGTACTCGTGCCACTCAGGGCCGACGAGGAGGTGGCCGAGGGCCTCAAACCCGTGGTTCAGGGGGGCCCTGATAATTTTCCATGGCGGCGATTTAGTTGTTCGCGTTGCCGCAGCGGAGCATCGTGCGAGGAGATTCCTAAGCTGTCGAAGATGGCGAAGCGCTCAGGCATTTTGCGGCCTCCTTTCTGTCTGGCTGGCGAAGTGTGCATGGACTGATTGAGGTTGATACCACCGCCGGAGTCGAAATCATCTTCGCCGTAAAAACTCTCGTTCTCGTTCTCGTCCTCGTCCTCGGCGTCGGCGTCAGCGTCGGCAACACTGACCTTACGTCTCTTTCCGGCTGGAAAAGCTGGCTGGCTCATGGCCTCCGTTTGAGTCTTTGCGGGATTATCCGGATTGAGCAAAGGCGTTTGTGATGGTCATCGGTCTTAGTTGCGCAGTCTTACCACGACCCTAGGCCGTATTTTGAGCAGCTGGTAGACTTTTAAGCGACTCCTGGTCGTTGTAACATTCTGCTGGCACACACTGTGGTTTGATTGTCTTGACTGGTGATCCGTCACATGTGTGAAGCGGGAAGGACAAGCTTGGCTGATTCTGTTGGACGTCAGCAACTGATTGAACCTCACGCCTGAGGCGGTCAGATAAGCTATGACGCTCGGATGGAAAAAGCCTAAGAGGAAGGACGGAGATTGTGAGGGCTGGAGGTGGTGGGAGGAATTGACGGACCCGAGACAAGGTTTGAGCAGCTGGAAGGTACTTCGAGGCAGCACAACCCCTACGCCTGACTCTGTCGCCTGAGGATGCTGCGGCTGCCTGTGACCGAGTCTTTCTCGTAGAACGGTTCTACATACTTGGCAAGGAGGCAAGTGCTGAAGTAGGCAAAGCCTGGTCTGCCGCTCCGTCCAGGCTCTCGTGCTTCACCATGGTGGGTTGGGAAGCAAAAACATTGATGTCCTCCTTGTCACCGATGTTGGCTGGCATGATGAGGCGGTGTGTAATTGTAGGCGCGACGTGGTTGTTGTTCCAGCCAAGGACACTAGTGCAATGGCATAAAGGCGCTTGTCTTCCTGTGCGGCTATGCTTGGCAAAAATGTGCTCTTGGCGGAATTTCTTTATTTTAAGTTTATTTACTTTCTAGTGCTTTCTGGCAAATTAAACAATTCTTATTTACTGTTCTATAATCTCATTATCCTGGCTTAACGGCCTCATTTGTAAAAATTGGTTTAAATAGCACAACAAACAATTATAGACAAATGCTTTAAAGCAAAGTTTAATTCCATGACCTAGATACTGGCTTTTCTCTTTGTGTCAGCACTTCTTGTACCTTGCCGAGTGATGCCAACGCCTTTATTGCAACACTTAGGCGGAAGTTAGGCAAAGTGAAGCTGCTACATGGTATGGCACATACATGTGTAAGAGTTCGAGATGACTTGAGTACTGTCAGTTGGGATAGTCAACTAGAGCTTAAGATAGAATATTGATAACATTTTGTTTGCCCTGTGTCTAATGATAATCAGGGTTGACATGCTAACTCATGTTATCGTAGCAGTAGTGATGTCTATGAATGTACTTACGCGCGAATAGCCTCCCTCGGCACCTCGGTTTGCACCATCTAAAGTTTATGCCTGGTCTGCTGTAATCGGTGTACAAGAACTCAGCACGCAAAGAACGCATGTTTGCACCTGGAGAAGTACTTCCCTCTGGGTCCCTTTCCCATCGCTGCCCAACTTTCCGTCATAATGTTCGAGATACCAGGATCCGTGGTCTCATCAGTGTTCTCTCTAATGATGTCAGAAATACCCAAAAACTTGGCATTCCCCTTAGAGCTCTCATCAGACCCAGGAACACCAGACGCCATCTGTTCTTGTGGTTGTGGTTGCCCGGCCAACCAGGATGCCCTCACGAGCATCGCGGCGACGACCACCAACGGGTGACGTGTACGTCACCAGGCGGCGTGGAACCAATGTCTTCAGAACTCCAGAAGCGAGAACAACTCTCCCAAGACTGGAGAATTGTTTAGCCTCGCGACACTACCCTCTTCATCCACTACTTGAATCTCAAGCACATTGTGTTCCGCAAGCGAGCATTTACATCTTTTCGATCCTCCTTCGCGCCATCACTTGTGGAAGACTGCGCTGTGGTACATCCGCTTCAAAGTGTAATTTCGCTTGAAGAAGATATCCCGTTTTGCTGCGAGTCCATCGTCGAGCTTCAGCTGACCTTTGACATAGGACCATCCCATGCACTAAGGCGGAGACCCGCGACCAGCATCCGTCGAACGAAGTTCAGTGGAAAGCTGCCTCAATTATCCAATTTTGAGTAATCATGTCATCGCAGGCCATGTCTCCTCACTCTCTGGGTAACCTGATCAGAGCTATGAGGTTCAGCGCCGCCCATTGTGTCAACAAGGCATGGAGTGAACTCAACAGCATCAGCGAGAAGATATCATGCTAACGCTGCCAGATCGTAGACTAAGAGACACGTCCAAGAAACACACGAAGAGATAAAAAAAAACTGCCAACCGTATCAACGAGGTCACCCATCGATCCGTTGAGGTCAGCGACGATCCAGTCGCCAGATAATTTCTTGTCGCCCGTTTCGAGGAATACATCCGTCGGTTCGAGGATGAGACCATGCTCACCAAGAGATAGATCTCAATTGCTAGATGATGCATTGAGTTCGAAGAACACAGGCGTTCATACGTCCTGGAAGCGTCGAGTTAAGCGGCAAGAGTTCTCGAAGCGACCAGATAATAATAGTAATGATACTGTTCTTACTCCGTTGGAGCCTTTTTAAGGCTATGCGGTACTTCTATGGGGTAATAGACAGGAAGCAAAAAACCTCAGAAGGTGACAAAATCCTGCTCTGCGCAGGTAACTGAATACCTTTGACTCTGTGATCACACGTGGCCTACAGATAGTAAATTGGATTATCCGGGCTGAGCCTTCAAGTCCGCTGCAAACCCCCTTTCTTGCCCGCCTCTTGTGCAAATGCTCTACTCTTCGAATAAGTCAGTGCTATAGACTTCCCAGAGTCGAAAACATTCAAGACCCTCGACTTGACCTATATAGCGTCTGTTAAATCTCAACGACCCTTGTAGCGCCAATACGTGGAATGAACTTTCGAAGTGATGCAGAGAAAACCGGAATTTTGCACGGGCGACAGGTCACGATGTATGTGCAGTCAGGACGAATGGCGATAACATCCATGTCAATACATACATCTCTTATAAAGGCTACGGTAGAGTCATTTGCATTCGCATGATCGATGGATGCCAGGGAGTCAGGGATCCAACTAAGAAAATTCTTTGCCCGGAACTCGCAGCATTACATCTTGTTGAAGTGACGTGGAAAGGAGCACGTCTTGTCTATCTGCACCAATTGAATCTTAACGCCAACGACTCAACGTACAGAGCGTTTTGGGTGGCAGAAACTTTTGAACCACTAACAATAATTCACAAACATCTCTTGACTTCTAAACAAGTAAGTTGCAAGAGCAATAGTAGAGCTAATAATGAACAGCAAGCACAAAAAAGACAGGTCTAGTCTCGGTAAGACTATGTAATCTATCCCGTGTCAAGAAATCGGTTTAGTGAATATATCGGCATACTGACCACCCATCAAGGGTAGTACTAAAGCACTGCTCACAAAGGTCATGAATAGAACACTCGCCCAGTACTCACTTCCTGAGTATTACTCGTCAAAGTACTCAAGTAGCCGTAGTAATGCCAAGCCTTAATAGAGGACCAAATATAGCTTGCACTTTGTAACTCGTTTTCTGATAAGATTCTCGCTTAGCTAATCTTGGTGGCTTGGTACGAGTACTACCTGAGTAGTCTGCACAAGTAGTAAAAACGCCGTGAGTAGCCAATTACTCCTACTTATACTCACGTAAGTAGGAGTACCCGACTGCTCACCTCCAACACTGCTGCTGGAGTGGGGGACCTACTAAACATGATTCCAAGCTTGTTGGATTTAATTAAATTGACCTTTCGGAATGTAACAGTGTAACTCCGAACTAAACCATGAAAATTAAAGTTGAGAAACCAATTTAATTACGTTTTAATTGGAAAGGCCATGGAATACTCGTTTATGCAGCAGGAGATTATAGCTTGATATCTCTACACACCAGACAACAGGGAGTTCGCCTACGGCTTGAATTGCTTTGTCGGCCTTTCAAGCCGTGGTATATATACGCCACTTTAAGGCGGAGGAGACATTAAATATGTGTTAATTGACACTAACTTCTGCAATTCTGGATCGTTGATTTCAATACCATTCTTCATCAACAGATTTACTAGCAGTTGGCAGCTTGCTATATATCTTGAGTAATATGGACTACTCTTCCTACTCACCTCGAAATTCCTTCACCAGGGTACTTTTAGTTTTTTCAAATCCACCGGCACTGTGGCCTTCGTCCAACCTTGGATGAAGTCAACTCAGATTGACTCACTCAGATCTTCGCTGTGACCGATTCTTACTCTATAAATCCTCAGTAGCTCTAAGCTCCAGCCTCCTGTCCTGTCGTTGCCATTTTGTACGAAGAACGGTATTGGAGCTAAGGCCAGACCATTCATAAACAAGTTGTACCTGCATGCCACCTAGTTTCTCGGCCCCCAAAGTCGTCATTCGATCGTCACCGCGAATTGGCGTAACGCCAGCACCAACAACGCTTTCGCATATATGCACAACACCAACTTGATTAACCATCTCGGCACTGGTGGCGGCACCGCGGCCCCTACGAGACCTCTGCATAGCCGCCAGCATCACGCAGTGCCCATAAATGCTTGTCGGCTTCGACTGCGCTGTGGACTGGCCTTCCGAACCCAATCTCTACACACTGATGGATAACGATGACGAGGACGAGGACACTCACAGCATGCCGCTTGATGGCCAAAGTCACAAAATCAGGTGTTAATGGGGGCCAAAGACAGAGATCTGGTAGCCGCTAACGTCATTCGAGCGCTTCATGCCATTGACGAGCTGAGATGTGCAGAAGTACTCGTGGAGAAGGTATGCCTTGCAACGTGATGTGCTTATGCATATGTCATAAAGCGTATTATAACCATGGCGGTCATTGGGGTACCTGGAGGCTGTGAGCGTGTTTCAACTCGATGGTGCGGGTTGACTTTCAAGAAGATGGTACTGGCTGAGAATGGAATGATGCATAATGCCTGTCGGCAGTACAGTCTGTATTCGCAGTCTCGATGGGTCGTCTCGGCAGACATCTCTAAGGGGAGGTCTTCGCGTTCAAGGAGGAAGTATTTGTCTAGATCATGACGGCGGCTGTGCGCGTGATGGTTGCAGGTGGATGAGGACTACCGACTAAACAAAGGTGGCCGCAGAGGCAAAGAAGTCCCAAAGCAGAAAGTTGAAAGACAAATTGGGTGAGCAAAGATAAAAGAATGAGTAGAAACGAAGACAAAAGTCAAACAGCAAACTAGATGGAGTCAGCTCGATTGGCTACTAACTTCCCGTTTGGAGGGTAGGCGCTTACCTGGCGGCTAACAAAGACAGTGGTGATTCGTAGAAGAAGTGTGAAATCATTACCTCTGTCATTTACCTCTTTCTTCAACTCCTGAAGCAGTGAAGTGAGCTCTCGATCATAGTCTTTAACTGGAGTTATGGTCAAGACGCTTAGCCAGTTTCCACCAAAGTGTCGTGGTGGTGATCGGCACACACGGTCGGTCGTCTACGTGTATCGGCAACCAGCGGCTGTCACTCGGCAGCACGCATAACCGATCTTATCTTTCACCGCTCGCCAGCGCTCGCGCCAAATTTTTGGGAAGCGCGTGATGCGCTTCCCAAAAATCTTTCAGCTCCACATTCGCGCCCTTCGAGTTGGCCGATGTCGTCAAGCACAGGGATCTAAGACGACGAGTAGGGTTAGAGCGGCAGCAGGGATAGGTGGAAGAGAAGCAGGGAGAATTCGGGCTAGAAACGTGTCGGAGATTACTTCAAGCGCGAATGTGATACGCGCGTTGCACACAGGAATGGCAAGGGGTGAACGGCGGGAAAACGGCTAAAGCAGCGTGGGAAGCGCTTCCGATGTATTTCGGCATGCCGAGTGTTAAGTTGCCGATGTTTTGTCGCCGACTATGAGGTTGAGGGGTCAGGAGCAGAGATGTCTGACCACGGAGGCGAGTAGCGGTTTGTGTCTGGCCGCCTTTTCAGCCGTTGTTGGTGGCTTTTCGGAATCAATTGGCGAGCTGCGCAATGATGCGCTTGATTTCGGTGGGCTGTACTGAGAACTCATATCCTTACTTACCTGTTACATTCGTTGCATTTTGAGCCTTTGCAAAAGCTGTTGCTTGTAGTTTTCGTCAGCTCCAAGACTTAGCGATCATAGCCAGCTATTGATTAACTTTGATTAACCGGCAGATGAAGGTCGGAGCCGGCATGCGTTTCGAGAATGATGTGCATGAAATCCGGCGGGAAATCATGCTTCCCCTCATTGAAACTTGCAGGGAAGCTCAGCGGGCCCCAAAGTCGCTTGTGCCAGTCTTGGCTGCCGGATCACCGAACATGAATCGTGGAGCCAACACCAAGTACTCGTGGACATTTGGAGAAGTGTCTCAAAGCAGAGGCAGAACTCGAAGAAATGAAGGATTGGCAAGTCTCATTGGCAGGGCCAAAAAACACCCAACAGCGCTTGTTTTTCGATATTTTGCAGGACTATAACTCTAGAACCTGCGATGAGATTGGCTGAAAGCGTTATCGAGGCGCAGAAAGTGGTGTGATGGAGCTTGAAGAGGCTTGCAGTTAATGGTGGCTACCATGTGCGTGGTTGCATAAGGAGGCTTCTACTGCCGCCAGGTGGTGTTCTGATGGCATGTTGACGTTGCTTAGTTGCTAACTTGTGGTGTCAACGGATTTCCAGCAGAGGCGACCTACGGTAGGAGAGTACGAGTGCATATCAAGTGTTAAGCCTGAGTCCTCACAAAGCCCCGAAGCTATTACGCGTACGAAGTGGTTCGATCAGTTGAATTAAGGTCAATCTCCGCGGCTCTCATATCTGAAGCTCACAAATCAATGTCACTGAACTTCCAAGATCTGACGTTGAGTTTGAGAGCCGCGTAGCGCCAGCGGTAATTCTACGTAAGGCGAAGGAACATGGTGCGTTTCTAAGAGCCGCTCACTAAACTCGAAGTAATGTCGACAGCGAGACTAATCAGATATCCGACGATTTAGCCAAAGTGTCCCGAACTAAACGTCAAAATCGATGAATTCATGAGCTAGTTGAGATTAAGTGTCCCTTGAAACCTCGTCAATCAATTAACTCAAGCGGCCGCGCTTCAACACGGTAAAGCGTGGGGTCTTCCTATTTCCGCGCTCTTGTTTCTGGTCAAAACAAGCGAGCAACGACGCTGCGCTTGTTTTTGCTGAAAGCGGTTTAAGCGTGTTCGTCACACGCGTGCCACGTCAATGCATTGCTAGTGAGGCGTGATTGGTTGATGGCATGAAGGCACAGAGTGATACGACAGGACGGGTTCTGCAACTACCAGCGTGGTCCGTGGTACCAGATGGATGAGGATAATCAGAGAGTTGCCAGATAATGCAGCTGTATTAGACTGGCGGTGTCAGGATGGCACACACTCGAGTGTCTGAAGTCGAAAATTTCGCTGTTAAGAGGGAATTATAGCACGCGGTTGAAGAGGACGACGTCAACTTGAAAGAGAGATCCTGCAGCCACCACGGCACAGAGATCACAGCTTCTTGGTTATATGCCCACGTAGAAATGATAGCTCATTCGACGGCAAAATTTAGCCTGGCAAGCTTGAGCTGATAAACGCGGCTTACGGAGCGCCCCGTCACTCGCAACATTGTCAAGCAATAAGGAGACGGCCTAGAACCTTGATGAAAGAGGACGAAGACGTGTCGTCCTTGAGTTTAAGAAGCGAATGTCTCGGGTGAAGTGGTTGTCTCAGCATAACGGCCCTTTTGTTACTTTGGTTGAGCGATCAAAATAGACAGAATTGCTTCCTTCTTGCTTCCTGGGACACCAGGCTCGTACCAGCTACAAGAACAGGTCAAGCTCGTGTAGAGTACGCCGACAGAGCTGGACTGAGATTATTTGTGTGGGTGAAGGCGGTACTTCGAACACAGATGTCAAGCTGCTTAGTTTACAAATCGGCATTTCCGTGCAAAAGCCAGAAAGAGAGCGCGGCGGCAAAATTGCCCTCAGCAAGATTGAGATGTAACCGCGTAGGCTTTTTGTACCCACCATTTTGACTTAATCGAGAATAACCGCCGAGCAGTCGTCTCGTTTCTAGCCAATCACTGTTCGAAGGGCTTTCTCGGCGGTTGTGACATGGGTACATCGTCCTGGAGAAGGAAGTCGATAACAATGGGATTGTCAATTCCAAGGCCGAGATACCGCAGTGGAGTTACTCTTATGCTGGCCGGGACACCACTATCTAATTTCTTCCAGGATACTGATGCGTCCATCTAGAGGTCCGTGTATGCGGTGGGCAGTATGGCGCGTTGTCGAATCGCAGCTTGCTTTGTCCTTGAGGTTGTTACTTGTTGTCATCATGCCGCTTTACGAGCCGCGGGACGGATCCATAACCGGAGCCCTAATCGGGTTGTCCTTAATTAACCGCGTGAGGAGTACCGCCGGCGGCATGCGGAGAAGCTACAGAGCAACTGTTCGCGCCAGAGTTCGAAGAATCGGTTGACAAACTCATAGACGTTTCAAAGTAATGAGTAGCCGACTTGCTTTTGTATAATAGAGCATTGTGGCGTTATAAGCATGTCGGTGATCATATGGGGGAAGGCCAGAAACGTCTGTCACCACCATTCTTAACCAGTAATAAGCTGCCTTTTGGGCGCGACAAGCGCGCATGCGCACCTGGTCAATTGACACAGACGCTTGTTGGTGGTGAAGAGGAACCCAGTGGCCACAAACTCCCTTGGTATGCAGTGTTCGCAAGCAGGATTCCATGATAATAATACAGGTAGAGCTATTTTCTCCGTGGCATGATGAGGCAAGCTCATCACGGTTCCATTGTGCCGCGCTGGCACGGTCACCACCGCGCTTCTGATAGACCTTCATTCAGGGCAATCTTCAGCACTGAGATAACCCATCTTAGCGACTGTACATTTCTTGGCCTCTTCTACCCTGTTATCGTGGTACGGTACTTTTCGGTACTTAAAGACGCACGTACGAACGGCCCTGTGATGCTCGTAATGAATAGAGGCCCGTCTTGATATAATGACGGAGCAAAATTAAGTTATGAAAAGGATAGAAGATGAGATAGTACATCCAGGTATTCTGCAGCCGCTGGAGGTTGTTGATTGAACGCGGTCACGTAGACGCTTGCCGTGCCAGAGCCGAAGTGTGTTTCGTAGTTCCACTCACTACAGACGCTGCGTAGAGCGGCGCTAGGTTCAACTTAGTGACCAAAATACCCGCGCGACTCTTACCCCATCTCTTCTTTCACTGCGCTCTCCAAAACTTTACATTGTCGTCCAGCCGGTTCCCTGAATACTGCCAATTCTTGACACAAGCTCGTCTCACAAGTCTAAACATACAGAAACTGTCGTTTATCGCGCCTAAACCAGATCACTGAGGTTTATAGCATAGCCGCCATTATCTCGACATTACCGCGTCGGATCTTCGCAACGTAAACCACCGAGAAGGTTGTCCGATTCCGTCGAGTCACAAAACCAGCCTTCTATACTCGACAAAGCTGTCGCAACACATCTGAAAGCGATATAAACATTCTTTTCGAGTATCAAAGTACTAGAAACACATTCTCTGAGCTCCAGCTCTCAGATTAAGCGCCTTGTCGTCTCCAAAACCGCCGTACCGGCCGATTACGACAAGGACCGTCGCGACGACCAATTCGACCACGTAGTCCATAATCGTATTCGGACTCATCGATAAAAGTTATCTCCCAGCCTTTGCAGCTAGGAGAATCTCCCATATACAACAAAACGTCAGTCACAATTGTGTCCAACACGGCAGCCGAAAAGAGCCCCAGCTCCTTACAGCTGGAGCTCGTAGCGCTCGCTCGAGAGAGCTTAAGAGAGTCCGGCAGAGTCTCCAGGTCGTCCAGCCAAGGGAGCGTACAGCTCATGCAGGACGTCGAGTCTCGAGTTTCAGCTCAGCCAGCTCAGGTCAGCAGCGAATTTACCACACAAGGGCATGGTCAATTGAGGGACACCATGGCAGTCGCGGAACCACAAACCTCTACACAGTCTTTTGTTGATGAATCAATCCAAGAAGCACGAGGCTCAAGATTTACTGCAGTTAATACCAGGGAGCCACTTCCAAGCGCTTCAGCAAGTAATGGAGCCATGAATAATGGAGCGCCAAGGAGATTGTCTGGGGATAATCTAGAGCAGCAGCAGCAGCACCAGACACAACAGCAACCCAGGGTCACTCCACCAGGTCAAGAGAAGCTCACCATTACCACAACCCATGCTCAGAGAGACAACTGGGCCGAGACCGTAAATGGTGGTGACAGAAATTCCTCTCATCAGCAGTCCTCATATGCGGAAAGCGAGAACCCACACAAACGCAAGAGATCTGGATCCTTCGGTGGTGAGAGAGAGACAAACCAAAACGCGAGCACCGGCTCTTATCACAAGCATAGCTTGCCTTCCATAAAGCCGCCAACTTCACAACAAAAAGGCTCTCCAGACACACCGTATCCAGATTCTGCTGCCAGCAAGAGAGACGAGTCAAACACACGTGATCCATATGCTACGCCGCAAGCTGCCTATCCGCACTACAGCGAAGCTCATGAGACTGCTGCTTCTTGGTATTCTCGTCATGGAGACCTCAATTCTGCAGCTTCCCAGTTGTCGCCAGATGATCAGCTCCGCGAGGCATTATCTCGTGAGAACAACAGTGATCACTACAGCGAGACAAGCCCTGGGCAAGAAGACGGTCGTGGCGCCTCTTATCAGGGACAGTATGGCAGTGTTCAAGCTGATCATAAGAAGAGAAAGCGCAACTTTAGCAACAGGACAAAGACTGGATGCATGACTTGCAGAAAGCGCAAGAAGAAGTGTGATGAGGCAAGACCTGAGTGTGAGTGTTCGAACAGATAATGGTGACATTTCGGCTGCTAATCGCATATAGGTCAAAATTGTATTCGTGGTGGATTTGTTTGCAATGGTTATCCAAGTCGTGGACAGTGGCCAAAAACGGAACAGAAGCAAGGTCCCGTTCCGCTTCAGAGCAAGGACGGTTACGATGCAAGCCATGCCAGCCCAAGTCAAGCGCAGCCGCAGCAGTACCATTCTCCAAGTCCGTACCAGCCACAACAAGCACCGCAGCAGCAGCCACAGCAAGCGCCAACGCCACAACCTAAGCGCGAGCCGCTGCCATCTTATCGCGGCCAGCAATTGCGTGTTGATCCGTTACAACCATCAGCAAGACCACAAGGCGACGACGATCGTGCAAGCACTACCACTCTTCAGAGTGCATCCATCGGAAGTCCTGATAAACGTGGAGGGAGCCTTTCTGCTGTCAATCCATATACTCCAGCAAACGCCTTCCCAACGCCAATCAGTGCCGTTAGCCAGAATAACGCGTACCCAGATCGCCTCGGCTCAATGGATTATCAACGCATGCCGCCAATGGTCGACCCAAGTCGCAACGACCACTCGCATGAGCTCCAAACGCCGCAGTCTGCGCATCCTCCAGCAGTGCCACAGATTAGCATTCTGCACCCATCTCACTCCAACAGCCCGCATCCACATACTCCACAGTCTTCTGCTGCGCAAGATGCTGCTCGCTTGGCACTCTCTCATCCAGCTTCGAATAGTCGCCCATCCACCCAGAAGGAGGAGATGTTGGCTGGAAATCCCTTCTATCCAACCGACCGCGAGCTTACGTACGAGCGCGAGCGTTGCAATGCTGCCAGCTGGCGCTTCAACAACAGCACCAATCCAAACAACGGCGTCTCCCGAGAAGATCGTGAACGTCTCTTCCGCGACATCTTGATACCGAAGGAGTTGACCAACCTCCCAGCTCATGCAACCTCGCCAATACGGCCACAAGGATATATTGGCACCAACTGCGAGATTTCCGCGCCTTTCACTTGCGACTATGGCTACAACATCAATATCGGTACTGATGTCTTGATTGAGCGCAACTGTACCATAATGGACTGTGTCAAGGTTACCATCGGAGATAGATGTACGATCGGGCCAAACGTCCAAATTATCACAAATACTGTGTCGTTGGATCCAAAGAAGAGGCCTGGCACTAAGGGACCTCAGTTTGGCAAGCCTGTCATTATCGAGGAGGATTGCTTTATTGGTACCGGCGTTACCATTTTGCCAGGTATCACTGTGAAGAGGGGAAGTACCATCGGTGCTGCGAGTGTCGTCACAAGGGTAAGATCTAGCCAACGTCGCCTCAACTTCAAATCATAGCTAACAAATCTTAGGATGTTCCAGCATACACCATCGTAAGCGGCAACCCAGCACGAGTCAACCGTGGAGTCTACACACACGCCACTGGACACGAAGTAAATTGATTCCATACTGTCACTGTACGATGACGGATCTCAAGCTATGATATACACGATTACACGGCCGTTTGGGGAAAGGGAGATAAGAGGCTGTTTGGTTTGCGTTGCTGTTGCTGATTTTGCTGATACCCATAATGCGAGGAGCGATGATGAGAGAACATACGGTTGCTAAAAGGAAGAATGGGATGTAGGATGTAGTGGATAATAAGTCAGTCCTGGGAGGAGAATTTTTGATACAACCAAACAATGTTGCTTATTAGTCGACCGGGATGGACTCGATTCAAGGGCGGAATATTGGTCTTGCATAGGCAGATAGCGGTTGACACCGAAAGAAATAAAATCATATTCGCTCCACCCTGCCTCCCCTCACCATGAAGTCTTGGCATTACTAAGACTCATGAACACTAGCGTGTGAGCAGGGAAGTAAGATGAAATAATTTAACTACCATTAGGCATTCGTTCTCATCAAGCTTCAATAGGGCCCCATCTAGCTGTCTTCACACCGCAACGCAACTTCCCTACTGGACACAAAGAGCCGAGATAATTGTATTATCGCCACCATGCACCACCAATGTATAGTCCACTCGCATGGCAATCGTGGCAATCGGTCTTCGTTTGCGGCAAAGATTCTCGCACTTGCTATTACCGGACAGTGTGACGATCCACAACCAGGCTTGCGCTAGGTAACCTTCGCGCTCGCTCAGCTTTTTTTTCTGCACATGCGCATATGCTCAAGGTCCTCTCGTTGAGTTTGACTAACTTGCTCTTTATTCTAAATCAAGACCGGATGCAGGATGATGGGACGGCTCTAGTGAAATGCCCTGAAAAGCTCGTCAAAATCGCGAACAGGTTAGCGTCTGACGCGACGCCCATCATACACTTGCGCACTTCTTTACACAGGCTGGCTCGAGGGTGGACGCAAAATAAAAAGGTTTCGCATGCGGCTCCCAAGGTCCGCGACAGAGGCGATGGGACGCTCTACTGCAATGCCTCGAAAGTCTATGCTTCTCAAAAGTCAGAACTACTAGTCGATTAACCTCGCTCACGGTGTCCACTACGGGCTGGCGCACTTCCAGAGGCGGGCTTGAAGGTGGGCGTAAGATAGTAGGATCTGTCTTCGTGTCCGAATCGGTCGGTGGTGAACGATCTCATTTGCGCGATAGTCCCCTCTTTCTGCGTCCGACCTTGAAGTCGCGCGATATCCTCTAATACCTCGTCTACTTTTGTTACGATAACTACCTAGCTGCCTCTCAGGGGCGGCTGATTTTCGAAACTGTCGCCTTTAGAAATTTGATTTTAAAAACTGCCCACTTCACACTACTCGTAGCTTCGCTGGCCAACCAACTGGTTAGCGTAAATCAAAGAGCTGACATATCTGGCGGCCGCCAATGAAATATCACTACATATTACTGATGCTAACTGATTAGCTATTTCAAATTTCAAAATGCATGTCGATTTCAAGTTATTGTGGACATGGGACTACACACCAAGGTGCTTGACCAGTTAGCACTTGCTTTGATGTGGATAGGGCAACATTCATGGCCCAGGTTTGAAAGCTAATAATTTAGGACTAAGACTGTAAAGGCTTCGCAACTTTCAGAGACTTGCTTAAGAAATCTGTTAGCAGACTGGGGTACATTTGACGCGAGGGGTTTTAGGCTTGGATGGCAATTTGGATATTGCAAAATCACGACGTGGCGGTTTAATGAAGTGGCCGAGGAACGGCATTTGGGTAATCATCCGTTTTTGTCAGCCACTTGTGATTCAAAATAGGTCGAAGTCCTTCACGCAATCCTTTCACCAAAAACAAGTTTGCCAATGGCTTGGTGTTCATCAGGTTCATTTCTACTGCCAGCCCAAGCTATTACTCGCCCCTACTAATCGTCACAAAGCAGCAAGACTCTTTCGAGTATCTTCTATTATAGGTGCTGACCGATTAGTACTACCGCTAAGCTCATTCATGGGAGGAAGCACGAGAGATTCCTTCGAGTGGTTGTGCTTCGGCAGGCAAATATGCGTTAGACGATGGCAGCGTAGGGGTTTCCTTGTCGGCAATGTGAGGAGAACATCAGTATTGGTACTTCTTGGGTTGGATTAGTACTGGGGTGAAAATGTGTTCGGATAGATGGTACCACACTTATTCTTGATGAAGGATTACGTGAGGAAGTTTGACTTACTCTGAACAGCACAAGTGGTTAACCGAGGTAGACAAGAGATCGGAAGACTTTGCGAGAGTTTCGAGATGCGGATGCACAAGTACGAAGCCGATCTAATGGAAAGAGCAAACTAGGCAACGGAAAATTGTTGAACTGCCACTCTGGTATAATGCTTTTTTTTTAATGAAGCATTTCGTAGCCCTAACTGGTTACACAGCGACGTCAGCATGGCGCCTCGACTTACAAACAACGAGAACGTATAACTTCACACAGACGTTGAAAATTCCAATGGCTTACCAATTAATATTTATCAGAATGGCATCGGTATTACGAAACTCAAAATGCCTTTTTGCTCCACCAGTACAGCAAGTTAGTCTCTCATGAAGTCGACTCCTGGCAATACAGTCTAGTCTCGGTAATACGACATGCGGCCGATATATTCGATAGTGCGATAATTTTCTCGGTGCGGATTAATCTGCCACACAATCCACGACATTTGCAATTGACTTCTCCGTATTATCGTCTTATTGTGATGCAATCATTGAATTTGTACACTTCTCGGCCTCATTTTTGAGGTTATTGATACTGCATTAATGCCACCAAAGCAGCGAATTACCCTTGAACAGCTGCAAGCTTTTCGAAAATGGGCCTCTCGACAACACCCTCGGCCTTCTCAAAAAGTATGTATTACCTGGTTTGGAGCGCGATTCAACCATCGAATTGGTCAATCTACAGTTTCTGAATCCCTCTATTCGCGATTCGAGGCTTCCGATACGTCGTTACCCAGAGACCGCTCACGGGTTTGATTAGGGCAGTGGCCTGATCTTGACAACCTCCTCTACCGGTGGCAACGACGTATCGAAGAGAAAGGCGGTATTACAAGTGGAAGACTTCTCCAATAAAAAAGTTCGACAAACCTGGCATCAACTACGTCAATACTCAGCTCTTCCTTATCCCGAGTTTAGCGTTGGCTGGCTTCAGAAATTAAGAAACGACATGGTATACAAGAACATACCCGCCATGGAGAAACAGGATCTGTTCCCGAATCAGCAGAAAAAGAGATGAAGGGAATACGGACGCTCGCGGGAGAATATAATGAGGAGGACATATACAACATGGACGAAACAGGGCTATATTGACGGATGGTGTCTTCTCGAGGGTTGGCAACACAACTACAACCTGGTATGAAGAAGGACAAGGCTCAAATATCACTTGTTTTGGCAGTGAATGCGAGCGGTACTGACCGACTGCCTGTCTGGATTATTGCGAAGTACAAGACCCCGCGAGCTCTTCGAAACGTCTGTGTAAGAACAATGGGAGCAGAATGGAGGTGGAACACGAAGGCTTGGATGAATACAACAGTAATGTGTGAATGGCTTCAAGCCTTCTATACTCATATTGGAAGACACCGAGATGTCCTTCTCAGTATGGACAACTTCTCAGCTCATATTTCAGCCCTCGAGATTACTTCCCCCCTAAACATTCGAATCTGCTGGCTTCCGGCAAATTCAATAGATCGATTTCAACCTCTTGATGAAGGCATTGTCCAAAGCTTCAAGTCCCATTACCGTGTCAATGGCTCGATTATATCCTGGTATGCTATGACAAGAATCAAAAGCCTCTCGATTCGATGAATCTGCACCTAGCAGTTCGGTGGATTGTTTGAAGTTGGAACCAGTGCGTCTCGAATACAACAATCTATAACTGTTCCTGGAAATCCACTTTAGTACCCTCTCCAACCTCGCTACCACTGACGATTGATCACCCAAATTTGGCAAGGCTATACGGGCAAGTTCAAAGAGCTGGGAACACTCAGGACATGATGGCGATATCGAATTTCCTTAATCCGATCGAGGAACAAGAGATTCAGGAGAATGAGGAGGACCTAAATCCTGAGAAGGTTCGTCAAGACGTCTTGAGCGAGCATTTAGGATTACAGCAAGATGAAGAAGAGGATGAAGCTGAGCAGCAGTCTGCAAAGCCACAACGCTCAATACAAGACGCTATTCAAGCTTTATAGGTTGTTATTGAGTTTTCTGAGGGCCGAGAAGATATGGAAACAGCTCAGCTACGAGAAGCTGAGCGAATGGAACAAAACTTGAAATCGTTAGATAGCAATAGCCGTATACAGAGTACTCAACCAACACTGTCAAGTGGGGCACTCCAGTTGGGGGCTCAATAATCAACCCTTTCTTTTCCAAATTTTAATATATACCCAATTAGGCTGATACGTTCACCTCCGGTCGCTTAGCTCAGTTGGTTAGAGCGTGGTGCTAATAAATGTCTACCACTGATGTGTATACGCCAAGGTCGCGAGTTCGACCCTCGTAGTGACCATGTGTCCATTCCCACTAGGGAAGGACTCCTTTTTCTCATTTTGAAAGCCTAGTTACTACTCCCTGGATACCGGAGAGGTTGTGTGGTTAGAGGGCTTGGATATATATGGAAGGCATGAATGAAGATGTGAATCGTAAATCCACCAGGAAAAAAGGAAGGTCGGATTAGCTGAAGCAAGAAACGCCAATGCATGATATTTTCCTAACCAAATAAAAGGAGTTCTAAATTCTAACACCGTCGCCCATACATCGCATCATCATTCAAATCTCGCTACGCTCATAGTTGAGCAGCGTCGTATTTATCTGCGTCCACCACGGCCCCCACGGCCCCCACCGCCGCCTCTACCACCGCCGCGACCCGACTTCTGGACCCCACCTCCTGCCCTCTTTCCGTCGAGTCCTCGTCTCTCTGGCTTTCCTCCGCGGCCTCCACGGCCACCGCCTCCCCTTCCTCTACCGCCAGAAACAGCCTTAGAGATTTCTCTAGCATCCTCTTCATCAACCTCCATATCCTCCGGCTCTTCCTGATCCCTTCTGTTCGAGAACTTCAACCTTCCACCCCTTCCAATCTTAACCGCATCGCGGCCCTTCATAGCGTGCACGTAAGCATCAATACCACCCTCCTCCTTCTCCTCAGCCCCCGTGTCGACAATCATCTCATCATCCTCATTAAACACAAGCTTTCCATCCAAATCCGTCTTAACGGCTTGACGCTTACCAGCCTTTGGTTTTGAGACTGGTTTTGTTGAAGAGATATTCGCCAACGCGCGACGATCAAGCAGATCCAGCGGCTCGTCCTCATCCTCCACGATATAACTCTTGCTACCCTTCTCGCGGGATTCTTGACGACGCTTTTTGGTACTCTTACCCAGCATCTCGTTATCACTGACATCTGAACCATCTGATTCCGAGTCCGACTCATGCAGCGCATTGTCGTATTCGGACTCAAAGCGTCCCTTATGCTGTGCCTTCTCATCGTCGGAGTCGCCGCCCTCTGCCTTACGTGCTTCCTTCTGTCTCTTATTCCTCTCCTTAGTCTTCCTGATATTGCTTATCAACTTCCTATCCTCCTCAGGACAGTACCTGCTAACGATGTCCACGCCAAAACGGCGCATCATACGCTCAAGGATATGCTTAACCTTCGCCTTAAAATGCGCTTTGTGTTCGTGGGACCAGACCATAAGATTCGGAATCAGAGTCTCCAACCTCGGCTGCATCAGCCCAATTGGCAGGGAGATGACGCAGACTTTTACGAAGCCGAGAACGGAGCGAACGATCTCGCGGTTGTTAGAGGTTAAGAAGAGGTCCATAGTTTGGACGAGGTCGGACATGACTTCCTTGTTAAGATTCTCTCTAAAGTGGTATAAGATGCGGGTTAAGGCTGTGATGGAAGCCGACACCATGTGGGGGGTAGACCCTGCGAGGCCAGCGGAAACCATGGTGAAATACTCTTCGAGGGAAGCGGTGACGGCTGGTGCATCGTCTGGCATGTGTGGGACCTTGCTGTTTTGGATGGTGGCGCCACTGCACTCCACAATTTTCTCGCCCATAAGGATCAGGAGGTCGAATGCGGCGGTACGGGCTTTTTCGTTGGTCTCCTTACACGAGATTACTACCTCCGACAAGACTGATGGAATGAAGTGTATGGAGTCGGCTGGCAAAAATGGGATCAGGGTGGAGATGGCAGCCAATCTGTCGCGCTTGGCTGGAGGGGAAACCTTCTCCGAGGAAGAAAGAAGGAGGGTTTGAAGCTCGGTGGAACGCTCAGCCAAGGCCAGTTTACCGGTCTCGGAGGATGCAAGGCGGGGGATGAGTTTATATGCCTTCTTCTGCAATTGTGGGTCGTCATCCTTGATAATGATGATGGACGAGATATTGAAGAGGGTCTGGAAAGACTCTCTCGGGAGATAGACCGAGATGGTGATGACAAGATCCATGAGGGTATGCGAGGTTTGCGGCATCTTGTCTTCCTGGTTCTTCGCCTTCTCCTTCTGCTTCTCAGCCTGAGTCTTGACAACATTCTCAGCCAAGGACGCCTCAAGCATTTGCGTCACGCGGGTAAAGGTCTCCATAAGCTCGGCGGCGGGCGTGATGGAGAGATAGGCGTTGATGCACTTGAGGATGTATCCGCGATACTGTGGCAGAGTCTGGGAGTAGACGTTGAAGAGGACGGCGAGCATGTTGCCTGCGAATCCTGACAGGTGCTCCAAGTTCTTCTTGGCTTGTACCTTGGTGACGCGCGATTGGAGGACGAGATCTTCCTCGCCTTCAGAGTCGACGACGGCTTGATTGGACTCTACGAGTGCTTGAAGAGCCTTGCAGATCTCGGAGCGGAGGTCGACTTGCTGGTAAAGAAGCGTGGAAAGCATCTCAGCAAACTTCTGGTCGAATGCGGAGACCAGGTCGAGTGGGAGGTCGCAGTATCCTGGGAGGATGGCCCAGATCTGCTTAACGAGAGTGTCGAAAATTTTAATTTCCATAGACTTCTCCTTATCACCGTTGTCAAGGACCTTCTGGAACATGATCTCAGAGAGCGGGAGAAGCTCTGTCTTGAAGTGCTCGAGATTGGTGTTGCTAACGTAGTCGCGGAGGATTGGGAACATCCAAGCACGGCCTGGCTTTCCTGGACCTGGCTTGGCCAAGTTCAATGGGAGGATGTTGAGGACAGCCTCTGGACCCATGGCGCGGATGGCCTTGCCCAGGACTTCATCGGCCTCCTTCTTTCCGGCGAAGGAATTGTTGCTGCGGAGATCACCAACGGTCTTGGCAATGTCGATCAAGATTGGGTAGGATCTCCACCTCAAGCTGTCAAACATCTGGCCAAAAACGTTGAACGACTCCATCCATGCAGACTGATACTTGACGTTCAACAGGTCGGTGGCGGCCTTTCCGAGCTTCTCGAGGACCTTCTCGTCGTAGATGGATGCGTCAAGGAGGACGCTATCAGGAATGCAGTTGGCCATGAAGGAGATCAGGCACTCCGACGCAGACACTCTGATGTTGTGAGATTGGGATGTCAAAAAAGTCGAGATCATAGCAAAAAGCTCTGGAAGTTGAGCAAAAGTCTCGTCTGGGTTGATCTGAGCGGAAACGTCGTAACCTCTGGAGATGACGGCAATCCATGGTGGAAGAAGTTGGGAGTCGTTCTGAGATGGGCGCAACTCGGAGATGACCTCCAGAAGGCGTGGGAGCTTGGCGGAGGCGATCTCGTCGGAAGCCATTCCCTGGAAGATGATCTCAAAGACCTCGAATGCGGCCATGGTCATGTACTCGTTGCTGGAGCGGGAGATGGTGAGGAGCACCTCGCAGAGCGCCTCAATCTTCTTGGATGGCCATCCTCCAGATGCTGCCGCAACAGTCTTGACCAAGTGCAACGCGTGAATGAGAGCTGGCTCATGCTCAGCCTCCTGCTGTCCTTTTCTGCCCTTCTTTGCTTGTGCGGCCTTCTGTGACATCTCAACCAATGCCTTCAATGCCGTCTCTGCGCACATGTCTGCTGCCGGGTGATCGGAAGACGGCGACGGTGGCGGGTTCTTGAGAACCTTGGTAACGGCATCCTGTGCGCGCTTTCTGATCTTTGGTCTGTGGTCGACTGCAAGCTGGAGAAGACCAGCGATAGCTCTACGTGGGCCAATCTGGGTTTGCGACTGCTCCCAAGCTGAGCCATCCTGTGCGAGAAGAAGGGATTCGAGACATCCGATGGATGGGCGGAGAAGTGGCGCATCAGCCTCCGGTAATGAAAGCGCTGGTGCGAGGTTTGTGAGAATTTGCGAGAACTTGGAGCGCAATAGTGGCTCTGGTGTGAATGGAGTAACGACGTCAATGAGGTAGACTACGGAGGTAGCCAACTCCTTGTTAACAATGCCGTTAGCGTTGATAGCCTGCGGCAGGAGTGCCAAAAGGGCGGCAAAGTATGCGGTTGGGGTGAATTCGGTCTGTTGGTTTTTGAGGGTATCTTCGACGGCTTTGAGCACAACGCCAGTCTATGAAATGCGGTCAGCCTCGAGTCCAACAAGGTAATTTTTCATGGATGGATTTGTCCTCACTTGCTGCTGGTTCTGCAGCTTTGGCATGCGAATCTTGTCGAGCTTCTCCTCGAGCGTCATACTCGACGGAGTGGCAGGTATTTCCGCCATGATTGCTGTGTTTATTCTCTCTCTCGTCGTCGAGAAAATGTCTCGATATCTCAAAAACTTGTGCACTTTTCCCCGCCTCACCGTAGTTTGACAGGGGGATAAATTCTTATCGCACGTGATGGGACGTTGGACGCAACTTTTGTCCAAGGTCAGTTATTTTGTGCCTGAGATACGAGGACAACAGAAGCTCATGTGAAGGTGCAGGATTAACCGGTTGAAGTCCCCGTCTAAACTCGCCACATCATGGCAGAATTCTGGGGTAAATGGTTGAGCGCGACGTCGGTGCGGAGTAAATGCTGCCCGCTGCCCGGCCAACTCGATTGAGACGACACAAGCTTTCTCCGTAAAAAAAGG
The DNA here is from genome assembly GCA_010623925.1 of Antarctomyces pellizariae. Classification (NCBI taxonomy): domain Eukaryota; kingdom Fungi; phylum Ascomycota; class Leotiomycetes; order Thelebolales; family Thelebolaceae; genus Antarctomyces; species Antarctomyces pellizariae. Next base: position 168,096 of record WCAA01000014.1, on the reverse strand, counting down.
TGTGCTAAGCTCGAGAGGCCACGCTTCTCTCTTCTTCTTCTTCAAGCTTAGCTTTTGTTGGTTGTGAAAGATCTATAGAAGCTTCATTGTCGACATCAATTGATAGCATAGATATACTAGCTCTGAATCTACGTAAGTCAAAAACATATGCATTGGCGCGCTTCATTCCATCAATGCGATCGATTGCGCGTCTGCTCACAAACCTTCTGGATTTGTTATACTAATTTCCAACCAGTTCTTCACAATGCGTCTCTCCTCCACCGCCGCGGCGTTTGTGCTTCCTCTTTTGGCGCTCGCCGAGCAGCAGCAGCAACGGCCACTTCTTGGCCCAGGCGACCACATCAAGCTTCAGTTCCAGAAGTACTACGACCTCTTCCAGCCATACATCCCGCACTGGAACACCTACGATGCTGCGCACGCCGCCGCTGCAAAGGCCGGAGGCGCAAATGTCGAGGTCTTGACTTTGTCCAACTGGAAGGATACCCTGAGAAACTCGGTTACTCCAGCATCCAGCAAGCCAGAGGAGTGGTGGGTTTTTATCACTGGAGGAAACAAGACATGTTTCGGGCACTGCGAGACCGCAAATCGCGCTTTCAACGAGACGGCGCTCCTCTTCGCCGCTGATCCCACCGCGCCGCATATGGGGTATATCAACTGCGAACACCAACCTATCCTCTGCAATGCGTGGGCGATTGGCCCGCCAAGTTTGTACATCATGGAGGTTACTCCGGAACCACAGCCTGTGGATGTTAGACTGCAGAGGTTCAACGGCACCTCCGTAACCGCCTCCGACTTCGTCAAGATCCACACCACCAAGTCTTGGAAGGAGGTTGAGCCATACGTTGGTTACTTTCACCCATTTGATGGCGAGGTGGCCAAGTACGGAGTCGGAGCTCCAATCGGCTGGTTCCTTTGGATATTCAATGTCTTACCTAACTGGGCGTTTATGTTGTTGGTTTCGATGATGTCGAGGTCTTTTATGAGCAAGCGCATGGCGCCACCAGGCACTGCACGCGCACCAGGCACTGCACGTCCAGCAGGCGGACGTGTTGGCGGCGCGGCACCAGGTGATGCTCGTTAAGGGCTGATAGGGAGGAAGGATGTGTGTAAGAAGCGAGCGATCTTCGAGATTTGTGTTTATACACATATGCAGCGAATGAAATTTTTGCAATGCTCAATTCATCCATCGACTTAGCATCTATCTATCTCAATACCGACACTTGACAAACGGCAAAATGACTTGAGCCTGAAGATAGACATTATGCAGACTTGTGAGCCCGGTTAACCTGGTGCTTGCTAGCTGAGATATACGTTACGTGCAATCCGAACCCAAACCCAAACCTGGACTCCGCTCCGGCCCCCAGGGCCGCCGTTCAGAATAAAACCTTTCTTGATATCATTTTTGTACCATAAAACGCCTAAACACCTATCGACCGTGCCATCGACCTCCTTCATACTTGCTAACCATTTACTCGCCCATCCACCCCCCATTACCGTTCACGGCGCGACTCTCCCTCTTTCTTTGCTTCTTTGCGGCTTTGCTTTCTTGGCTTTCGCCGGTGTAAGCTAGTGTCTCTCGACGCTGGTCGAAATTATGTTCTCTCCTCCACCCACTCGGCGTTTCGTCATTATCCTGTAGGTATTTCATGTCCCCTCTCCTCTCCTCACTCCCCCGCTCATCGCTGAGTCGGCGCTCTCCACTACTTCGTACCTCTTCATGTATAATGAGATGCTTTCTCCCACCACTATTTTGGCGGGTAGATACTGGTCGTGAGTCGAAGTCGAGAGGTTGTATCCTGGGCCCACTTATCTTCCTTCCATCATCGTGGCCATGGCGTTTTGTGCCTGAGACTCGACGAGCTCGTGCACCTTTGTCGAAGTCGCTGTCGCCCTCATGTCGACGGTGTTTGGGAGGCTTGGTGTCCGTGCCTAGACAGCCGCCTAGGGCGTAGAGGACGCCGTCCCAGAGGGTTACTGTTTCGTGGATGATCGTCTTGAACACCATAATGACGGAGGCTTTGAGCGATGTGTTGTGCTAGCCCACTGCCTCTTTCTGAAATTGATATGCCGCCGAGTGGATGACCCGATGTTCCTCGAGGCTTCCTTGTCTTCGAACAAGTACGAATAGACCGCAGCAAGGGTAGTGTAATCAAGCTCAATTCGTGACGTGATTGTTCAGTTGAGTTTGGCAACGCCGTCAAGTTATCGATGTTCCTATTTGGAATCTGGATTGAGTGTTCTGAGTTCACTCCAGTCTGCGACTCTCGAGAAGCATCCTTGAGAAGTGTGAACAGAGATTTGTCGAGGAGAGCTACAGTGCGCAATTCAAACAACAATGTTCGCGACGGAAACGTGAATGAGAACAAAGAACCAACAAAGAGAGATCGGAGATTATATGAGACAGCCTACTGCACCTTACTGCACCCTACTGCATCTCACCGCACCTTACCACAAGCCTATCTTCTTTGGTGGAAGTACTTGAACACAGCCTTACCACAGCTTTCCTGTGCAACTGTGCAACCGTTGATCGTGGCGGGTTAAAGACGTGGCATGGATGGCGGCAAATGGCATTCGATCGCTTTGGTGAGCCTTCGGTCAGGCACCTGCATTAACACCATCGCAATTGGCAGGTTTACAACGATTGCGGCCAAAAACTTCCCGCCTGAAGGCTCAGCACACAGGCGAACTTTGAGGCAGTACTCGGTACTGTTTCGTGGAGTCCACGACGTCTCTGGTACATGACATTATGGTTTAAATGAGGTTGCTGGGTTACCTTGTACAGGTTTCTGATGTCGGCACCGATATTGCGTGTTACCCACGACGTCAGTTCCGAAGTCACAGTCCGCAAGTTCACGACAAATAGGGCAACCTACATGGAAATTAGGTGGTGAGTGTGGAGGGTAAGCGAATGGGGTCAAGGTTTATGCAGGTGCGGGAGCGTAAGCACTTGCTGCACTTCTACGAGGGGAAAACTCTATTCCGTATTTCATTGGAGTATCACGATAATATTGTTTATTCGTTGATCGCAGCATTTCGGAAAAGAAGAATGTGAAATATCATCATTATGAAGAAGCTATCCCAAGCAAGCAAAACATACCAACTGCTAAAGCGAAGCAGAGCGATCAATCGATCCAAGTATCAACCCCATGATACAGCTTTTTTCTTCCTTCTCCCAGTCTATCCCGCTATCTTATCATGCGTGCCTCCATTCTCTGCTCCTCTCTCTCTTCTCCCACTCCCCACAAGCATCCCCATAAGCGCCAACCACCAACCACCTCCCAGCACAGGTCAGAACTCTCTTCGCAATTCCGATTTTACTTGTTAGCAGACGAATCTGCCTTCATGACAGGCGACCCCTCGACGTCCGACTTAAGAGTGTCATCTGGAACATCGTGTCTGCTGTACATCTTATACTCAACACTATCCTTAAAAGACATCTTTCCTGACTCAACCTGAGCACGGGTAGCAGAGAGCTTCGACTGCGGAAGACCCATCGACTCCAAGAACGCAACAGTATCCTTCCACTCCTTGCCCTCCCTCTTCTCGCTCCACTTCAGCTCTTCAGACATAATGTCGATAACCCTCGGAAGCGCCTCCAACGCCTCCTGAGCATTCAGGAAAGCGAGGCGGGTGCGGCGAGCAAGGACGTCGACGGCGGTCTGCGCGTATTCGTGGCGGACGGCATATCTAACCTCCCCATCAATGAAAGGATAGTTCCCAGACTTGGCAATCCTCTTTCCACGCACCGGCCATCTCTGCTCTGTCGCCTCCGAAAGCGCAGCAACGGTCCAAGCCCTATCACCATAAGACTGTGTCAGGTGCTTAGCGACATCTGACTCAATACCAAAGTGCTGAATCAAATTGATGAACAGCGTCTTAGAGTATCCGTGGGCACCAATCAAGCGAACCTGGTGAGTCTGGCAGGAACCATCCAAATGTGCTCCGTCATCGATGTACTTAGTGCCAGAAACAGATGGTGCGTTAGTCACTGGCTTTGGCTTGAGCTTATACTCCTCGATCGCAGCGTCGACGGCTTCCTCAGCCATCTGGCGGTAGGTGGTCCACTTTCCTCCAGCACAGGTGAGCAGGCCAGAAGCGGAGATGTCGATGAGGTGGTTGCGGACCAAAGACTCGGTGTTCTTGGCCTTTGGATCCTTGACCAGTGGTCTGATGCCTGACCAAGCGGCAAGCACGTCGCCGCGGCGGACATTGATGTCTGGCGCCATGTACTGGCGGATCTCGGAGAGAATCCAGTCAATCTCTTTTTCGCGTGGCATTGGCATTGGGGTAATTTCGGTTGGCTCATCCGTGGTTCCGGCGATAGTGTTTCCCTGCCATGGGAGGAAGAAGATGACTCTTCCGTCGGAAGTCTTTGGATCGATCAATCCCATGTTGTTAGGGCTGTAGTACCCTGGGAGAACGATATGGACGCCTGAAGATGGCGCGACGATCTCCTTGATGCTTGGGTCTTCCATCTTACGGATAGCATCGCAGAAGGGGCCCGTGGCGTTGATTATGCCCTTTGCCTTGATGGAGAACTCATCAGTGGACTTGCCGTCTTTCTCGCGGACGAGGTCCTTGACTCTGGCACCGTTGAGGCGGCCGTTGGCGTCCTTCTCCAGACCAGTGACCTCGAGATGGTTGACGACGGTTGCGCCGTAAAGAGCGGCGGTCATTGCCAGAGAGACGTTCATGCGGGAGTCGTTGTGGGCACCGTCGTAGTAGACAAGGGCACCGATAAGATCATTCCTCCTCAACATTGGGAAAGCCTCGATGGCCTTAGATCTGGTGAGGAAGTAACTCGACTCAATACCCTCAGATCCAGCGAGGAAATCGTACGCCTTGGTTCCGGCCCAGTAGTATGGGGCCTTCCACCACTTATCCAACGGCAGCATGATAGGAAGCCACGAAGACAAATGTGGTGCGGTATCCAAGAAGTACTTGCGCTCGCGCAGCGCCTCCTTGACAAGCTTGTACTGGTTGTAATCCAGCTCCCAGAAGGCCTTCTCGAGGTATCTGACACCGCCGTGCACCAACTTCGTTGATTTGGAGGATGTACCAGCGGAGAAATCGTCGCGCTCGACGATCGCGACCTTCAGTCCTCTAGTTGCGGCGTCGAGAGCGATACCTGCTCCCGTTGCACCACCGCCGATGACGAGTAGATCGTACTCGTCCTCATCCTTGGCTTCCCTCTCGGCGGTCTCTCTGTGCTCATCCACCTCCATGCCAGCGGCCTTGAGGCCCTTCTTCGCTGCCTCGGTGGTGGATGTGGTTTGGCCCTTGCGGCCACTACGCTTGAGGTCCTCGATCTGCTCATCTCTCGATTTGACCTTGGGAAAGCGAGGCACTGGGACGCCGTGCTCGCCTGCTCCTGGTGGTGGAACGGCGGCTGGCTCGAGTCCTGGGATGTTTCTTGGGCGATATGTATAGTAGGTCACGGCTCCTCCGAGGACGGTGGCTCCGGCTGCGATGGTCGCGTACTTCTTTGCTGTTGCGCGGAAGGCCATTGTGTATGCGTCTATGGTATGTAGTGGTGGTAAGGTGTGTGCAGTTCAATGGCTTGATGCTTCAAGTCCGGAGCTTTCGGAGTCGTGCAGATGTTTAGAGACGAAGCTTTCGTGTCGTGGAGATAGAATCAATGCTCGCTTGCTCCGTAAAGAATAGACTCGCTCAATTGCTTCTGGTGATCTTCGTGTAATCGTAATAATACTCAATCAATGCCCGTTCTTTCCTCTTCGTAGTATGCAGTGCAAAAACCGCTGCGTGTATAGTTGCTTACTTTCTAAAGAAAAGTTCTCGAGAGAACGCGGAGAATAGATATTTAAAAGAACAAGCCACAAGCCAATCACTCCTCCACAGTGTCTGTGATTATATCACAGTGGGTAAAAAGAGTGGACTGGGACGGAGAAGGCAAGTTTATGGAGGACGCAACACCGAAAATATGAGGACTGCTGCTTGGCCAGATGACGACGTGTGGAGTAGCAGCCAAGCCAGCGCGCTTTTAGTGCACCACACCCCCAATTGGCCCCACGGCACCATCGCGTTTAGTGGGGGTACCTGGGAGTTGTGTGGGATGACCACTTTAGCCGTTGTACCCAGTCTATTTTCGTCTTCAATATATTCTTTAATTGAATATCCAAATTTCTATATATCTGGCGCTTAAAGTGTCAGTGTGTTGCCCTTCGGAGTACCTTGATGGCTGGCGTCTTGACGCTGAATGACAACTGTCACAAAGACACTCAGCACCACACATCAGTCTGTCAGTCTGTCAAACGGGGAATGACAGAGCCTCGGCCTACTCTTTAGGGTTGGTTGCTGACTCGTCCACAAAACCAGCGATCTCCCAGTCTTCCAACATCGCCCGACCGCGCAAAGAGGTCGATCATCATCTTCCTCTGGCATACCTACCCACATTATCTCAGAAATGTGGTCGATGACGCTGGCATGGGCGCTGGCATGGGCGCCGGCATGGGCGCTGGCATGGGCGCTGGCATGGACCCATCCTCCACAACCCAAAGTCGGACTACCACAAAAAACTATCTCATCACGCGGTGGATAGCTGACGACTCTTATGTTGGAGTTGCTTGCCGGTAATTGACTTGACGCTGCAGCACAAATGTCAGTATTACCGGTAAATGCAGGCGGAACAGAGCGTCGTAATATCACAGTATATAGCACGGTATATATCAATGAAATCAATTGTCTAACAAACACTATCTATGGGGCCCATGTACAATATGTAGGCCGATTCTTGGGGGCTCACTTGACTCCGTGAATACGTGTCAGGCCCTCGGCTGAGGGGGTACGCAGTGTTGGGTTTCGCATACGAGATTCAATCCGCATTCCCCTTTCTCCGGCTCACGTGCGGCATACAACATCTTTTTCTACCGTCTGCAAACCAAGACGGAACAGTTGGTCGCTGGAGCGTCTTCGGGGGGATGGTGGAATTGCTTGGGCGGTCGCAATATAGTGCAGTATGGGATATAAGGCGGCAACCGCTTGTCGCTGGATCATCTACAGTATGGTGGCGGTAGAGCTTGTGTGGCCACTGAGTAGTATGCGCACAGAAGCACTCGTATCAATCGCCAGAGCCAGGTAGCTGAGCGCAGAGTTCCGCCAGCGCTGCATATCCTGGGAATGAGCCTCAAGCAAAGACCTCCAAGATCGCACGAACCTGGTAAGTAATCCAAAGTATAAATCTTCCCTCCTAGCCCCTACATACCCTAGTGGCTAAACCTCGACGCTCCTTCCATTATTCTAGCGGATGATCATTGCTTGACTGGGAGCTGAGGCCGCGAGGACGAGTGCGGCCACCGCTGACAACACCAGACTTGTTGCTGGGGATGACTATGTATCGCAAACAATAAGCAGTTTCTAAATATATAAAAAAAAATCTAAGTCTCTGTAGTGTCGTGCTTTCGTTGATCGCTTTTTTCTGTTCTTGCCTTCTTCTCGCAGGCCAGTGGACATGTGAAAGTCTTTTTGAAATGGAAATCTGGGGATGCTAACCAGTTAACATCTCGAGGCTTCAATGGCAGCATTAATTTCGTGGTCAGGGCGAAGCTGAAGTCGTGGTGGACGTCACGACTTGGATTTTATCGCCGCCCCTTTCGCCTCACAACAAATCCTTTTTGCGACCACAACACCATCACTATAAAACTTCGCTTAGTTCAAGCGAAGACCCCATTACTACGATCACGAGGCCATTGCACGCGCAGAACACGGACGATACAACACCATATACACGTCCCACAGCACGAGAAACCCACCACACGACGCGACACCCATCAAAATGAGTCTCAATACCAGAGATCACCGCCTCGTCGAGAACTTGACCGACGAGAAGGCAGTCAAGCGAGCCAATGCGCTAAAGGAGGATGTCAAGAAGCGCGAGGCGGAACAGGCGCGCATCATCACGCTCGGGCTGCAGGTCACGATTCTCGAGGCGCAGAAGGACGTCCTCACCACCAGGATCGAGGCCTACGAAAACAGCGATGTGGCCACCGCCCAAGAACAGAGAATCGCCGAGCAGAAGGCTTTTGTGAAGAAGGCGCGAGACTAAATTTCCGAGAACAAGGACGCGGCGAAGTATGTGGTAGCTTACGACGCGGCGGCGGACTAGAATGGGAGACTGAGAAACCAGTTGACCATCGAGATCAGAAAGGTGGATGTATTTGAGCGCCGCAACATTGAGCTTGAGAGACTGGTTAACAAGGATAAGAGAGTCGTCGAGGCGTACAAGCGCGAGAATGCTAAGCTGAAGAATTTGTTCCCAAGGAATAAGGTACTGTGGTTGAAGGCGAGAAGGTCATGGTTAAGTTGTGAGCGCGTATTCGTGAGCTGGAGGATGCTTTGGAGACTAAAAAGGAGAGGATTCTGGTGGATGAGATTAAGGTGGCCAAGAAGGCGATGAATGAGGTGGCAAGGAAGTTGATGGCTGATTTTGCTGAGATTGTGGATGCTGAGAGCGAGGACGAGGACGATGATGAAACCCAAGTTGAGGCGCTGGCGCCGGAGCCGTTCCCAGGGATGTATGAGGTGTAAATGGGTAGTGGTTAACTGATTACGGCGTTGGCGTGGCATTCAGGATACGGAGCACTTTGTACATTTGCGATGATACCCGGATTCTTTTCAACCCTTTCAGGGATAGGCAGAGATTCGGTAGCAGGAAGCAAGGAGCATTCATGTACTTTAGCGATCGATACCAAGATTCATTTACGCGCTTTCAAATTAACTCGCTAACATCCAACATCAAAAGTATTTCCAATTTTGCATCCAATCATTACAACCGCGCTTCCAGCTTAGAATCTGGCAATGACCTTCTCCTCGGTCTGCTGCAGCGCCCACTCAGACTTCTTGGTCTTACTCCTCACAGCATCAGCCTGCGCCTTAGTGAATCCCTTAGCAACAACAGCAGGGTTATACCCCAACTTGTTATGCTGACCAATCTGCTCATCAGTCACGTTCTCAGCCTCCTGGCCATCCGCGCGCGTATAAACAGTCACCACAACAGCGCCACCCAATCCCAAGTTGTGCTGGAGAGCAGCCTTAGTCTTTGGAACCGCTCTGTTGTTGGCCCAACCTCTCAAATGCCAAACCAACTCAGCGCATTGAGCAATACCCGACGCACCAAGTGGATGGCCCTTAGAAATAAGACCTCCAGATGGGTTGATCACGTACTTTCCGCCATAAGTGATATCGCCATTGCGAACCAACTCGTGGGCCTTACCCTTTGGCGACAAGCCCAGAGCATCGATTACGATCATCTCGTTTGCTGAGAAGCAGTCGTGCACCTCCACAACCGAGACGTCTTCGGTAGTAAGCTTAGCCTCAGCAAGCGCCTGCTTACCGGCATACTGCGTCATCTCGTATCCCATAAGATCAATCGCACTCTTGCTGAACAGAGATGGTGCATCGGTAGCGAGACACTGTCCAGCGATCAACACGGCCTGAGACTTGAGGTGTGGGCGGGCATCAAGGAAGTCCTGGGAAACCAAGATGGCTGCGGCCCCACCGTCGGAGGTTGGACAACACTGGAGCTTGGTCAATGGGGCGAAGATCATTGGTGCGGCGAGGATCTGCTCCTTGGTGTAGACGTCTTGGAATTGAGAGTATGGATTGCGCTGGGAGTGCTCGTGGTTGACGCGGGCGATCTCGGCGAAGTCTGGGGCTTCGGCTCCGTACCTGTGTTTGTTAGTTTCGTGCTCGATACTTGGTGCTAGTGATAGTGGTGAGGACTTACTTTTCCATGTACTCGCGACCAGCGTTGCCGAACATCTGGGCAGCGCCTGGTGCGTTCGTGACTCCACGAGTCTCGGCCATCATCTTTCCAGTCGTGCCAGTTGGGTTCTCACGATCGTTCCAGAAAGACTGCAGGGAGCCAGGGTTCATCTTCTCAAAGCCAATAACCATGATACAATCTGCACCACCATGGCTAATAACATTTCTCGCCAAGTGAAGTCCAGTAGATCCAGTCGAGCAGTTATTGTTAACGTTATAGATTGGAATCTGGGTCATGCCGAACTGATAGAAGACGCGCTGGCCGCAGGTGGAGTCGCCGTAGCAATAGCAGGCCACGCCTTGGTCGACATCGTCGTAGTTGATCTGGGCGTCCAAGAGTGCCTTGACTCCGGCCTCGAAGCCGAGCTCGGTGTAGTCGACCTTTCCGCGTGGCTTGATGAACTTGGTCATGCCGACGCCGAGGACGTAGCAGGGCTGGGTCGGGGACTTAACCATTTTGGCGGTCTTGTTTTAATCGTTTGTAACTGTTTTTCTGTGATGTCCTTCGACTCTAGATGAGGCCCGTGATAAGTAAGAGCTGATTTGAGGTTCGAGGATGAAGACACAATGTAAGAGAAGCAGTTATACCGAGGGCACTTCGAGTATATAAGTATCTCTAGACCACCTTCACGGGATTAAGGACTCTCTCGACAATTGGCTCGGGAACAACTTAGTCGGCCATCGGGCTATCAAAGGGGAGGATTCGCCGTGCTAGGCGCGATGTCAACCCCACAGGTTCCCCGCGGCCTCGGTAACTTACCCCAATCCCCGCAAAAGGCTAACTGGATTCGAGCATGTCAGAAATTATTGGCGAGCTTCACATGTCCGAGTAGCGAGGTGACCGCTTATGTGACAGCAATGTGTTCTTTCTGTGAGAGTTCTTGACATTGTAAATAGTGGTTGTTGTTATGATATATATATCTGTAAGGGGCGCGCTTGGCAACCTCGTCGGCGTGATGATACTCTGCAAACCACATGATGAGCGACCAGCCTGTACTTCTATATAGATTACTGATCACTGGGTCGTAGCTTGCTGTTTTTCAGGATGCCATCATATGCTCAGAATCGAGCTTAAAATTCATGGTTAAATTTCGGGACGATGGTATACATAAAATACAGCTACATACGGAGTCGTAACTCTCGATATGACCTTTCAGCAGCCATCTCACTGCGATTGCTGGCCTTGCAACACCTGCAGCCGTCGCTGCCAAGCTTCGTACTTAGCTTGACGTTTAAGCGTCTTCTCGTCTACCATCCTCTCAAGCTTCAGCTCACCCCGCTTGAATCTCCTTTCAACTTTGTTTTCCTCTCTCTGGCTTCCCATGGTAGCCATCTTCTCAATAACCTGTCCCATAATCCCGCTCTGCTTTCTCACACCGCCAACCCCCTGAATCAGACTCTGATTTATCGGCCATCCCGCCCTCTCAGACCTCACAATCGAGTCAACAAGCCCACTATCATCCCTCATATTCGAATATCCCATAATCAGCGTATCCCAAGTCACCTTATCAGGTTGTACGCCCTTCTGTCTCATCATAGTCAATACCTTCTCCGCCGCTCTTGGTTGGGATTGGCGCATAAAAGCATTCATCAGCAGCGTCCAAGTCCTGATAGTCGGCGGACTCATGGGCAGTTTATGTTTGGGCGTCTTTATCCGTTTTGGTACATCGGGCTCTCCTTCCTTTGATATGAAGAGCCCTGGCTCTAGAGCTTTGTTTGCTTCGTTGAGGGTTTGGTTCTCGGTGGCTGTGGGATCGGTGCGTAGCATGTCGAGCATTACCTTCATACATTGTGGGAGTGACTTTGGATGGTCGCCCATGCGTGCTATGAAGGCGTCGCCGACGGAGCCTGTTCTTGCGAGCTTGATGTAGTCTGGGTGACCGGCTGTGAGAAGCTCGCGATAGCGGTAGTAGAATTCTGTAATATGCGCCGTCCTAACTTTACATCTTAGCGCAGCCAAAACCATGAGGTTCAGTGTTGGTGTGTCGGGATGCATTTTCCGTCCTTCGTTCATGCCGGGTGAATGGGCGAAGTCGAATATTTCTGGCGCGAAGTCCTGCAACGGGCCAGTATCGTAGTATATGGCATATACTTTGAGCATACGATGCCATAATGCGTCCCAAGCACGATAGCGGTTATGTTGCGCAATCTTTGCTAGTCGCTTTTCGTGCATCAGCCACATAGCGTGCAACACATCATTGGCAATGTGCTCGTTCCTTATATCATTCTCTCGTAGGATGTTCAGGATTCTATCCAAGCACTCCGGATCTCGTCGCCATTTCGCGTCGTTCAATAGTATGGAGTACGTGTGATGCGATGGCTCGATGCCGTTCTCAAGCAGCATCTCATACACTTTCCATGCTGTCTCGTGGTCTCCTGATTCCACAGCATTATGTGAAAGAATATTATAGAAGTTGATCTTTGGTTCCAAACCAAATTGCAGCAGTAACGAGAAAATATCTCCTTCGTGGTGTCTTGCCGCTGGATCTCCCTGACTGGCTCTGAGTAGGGTGGCGCAGACGCCTTCCACTTCTGTCCTTCTGAAACTAACGCCGTCTCTATGCAGTGTCCTCAAGATTTCTACTGCTGTGTCTGTGGCCCCTGATTTTGCCAGTATGTCGACTGCTTTTATGCGAGTATTGATACCCATGCGCTTCCCTCTTGCAGCCAAAATATCGTAGAGCTCTGCGGTTTGCTCATGATCTGCCTGTCTGAACAGCTTAATAATCGTAAAATCTGAGATTGCAACTTCAGATCCACCATACTGCCTCAGCATGTCCGATACGGCGTCGAAAAATACGCCATAGTCCTCCCCGGATGATAGATATGATGGTGATGACGGCTCCAGGTATCTCGCTGCGAGAAAGTCCAGAACATCAGAATAGTGCTTGCGATGGTTCAAAGGCTCCACACAAGTGGCCAACATGAACTTTAGAGCTTCATCCGGCCTCGTAGCCATCACATTGAGCATGATAACTGGCCACCTCCACTTCCGACCGGTTGGCGACATCTCCAGCCACTTTTCTCGAAGTGCGTTGACGTCCAGGCTCGCATCGAAGTTGAGCATGTCCTGCACTCTCCGCTCAACGCCTCTGTATAGCTCCGGATTCCTCCCTTTGTATTGTGACGTGCTCATGTAGTGCATGGCGAACCATTCCTCCCAATGTTGGCCAAACCCAGCTGTCTTCGACGCTCGGTCACCTTCACTTTGAGCTTGCATGAACTCCCATGCCGTGCTGAGCAGCGGAAACTCTTGAGAGGGGGTCTCTCCAGTATCGCTGAGTACGATTTCGGGCTCGGAAGTTGTTTTGGTCGCCGGAGAGCAATCGACAACCACCGTGGCTTCATTGCTGCTAATCGGCTTCACGGGCATTTGGGCGCTTCTAGCGTCTGCTTTCTGAGCTGGCGACGGGTTTCCTGCTGATAGTATCCTCTGTTCCCTGGCACCCCCCATTGACCCCAACCCTGCTCTCCCCTCTGAGGCATAGCTCAATGGCACCGAAGCCGCCGCCGTGCTATACGTCCGCCTTTCTTCTACTCCATTATGCCTTCTCCCATTGCGCCTGTTTAAGCAGACTGGTGCCGCTGGCGCTCTAGCCCGCAAGCATTGTGACTGTTCCTGTACTATCAAGCCCCCCGTCAAGGCTTCTTCTGGTCGCGTCCCAGCATGCCCCCTGGAACTCGTGTAATTCCGCCTCTTATTCCGTATAGACGCCGGCCATGGCTTCAGCAGTCTCGGCGCAAGAAAGTCAAGTATTGGCAAGTCGACAACGGACAAGCCTGCCGCCAGCGGGCTATGGCGGATTCGGGCTGGCATAAACGATTGGGCTATATCATTGCGTTAAGTGTATAACAGAATCGTGAAGTTGAATTGAGTTATTGCCAAGTTGTGGTCGTTGGGAATGTCGTGTTGTTAACTGGTTAAAGTCCCAATAATTTGAGGATCCATCGTTGCTCACAAGGTTCCGCTGGCTCAAATTTAAGCCTTGCGTGGCAGCTTGACAACACCAGATCCACGAGGCTAGACGCGTGAACTTCAAAAAGTCTACAAGCTACCAACGACTCTATAATCCTATACCAATTGAGCGCGGTACAAATATCTACATTAGCGAAACCCCAAAAAGACCCCAACTGGCATATACATAGCAGATCAGGCGCGCGCAACAACTCCTGGCGTATCAACTACCTCAACCTCACCACCACTTATACCACAGACTTCTTCTCACACATCTTCCACTCGTACACCAACCTCACAATGTCAACATCACACACCTCCCTCGCTGCCGCCGCAGACCAACGTAAAGCGCGGCTAGCAGCGCTGAAAGCCAACTCCCTAAAGCGCAAAGCACCACAAATCTCTGACGACGCACCACAAAAAGAGCCATCAGGCGAGCCCAACTCCTCCCACACTAATGACGACGAAAATGATGCACAAACAGCACGTCGCCAAGAGCAGGAGCGCGAGCAAGAAGAGGAGGACGTCAAAATAAAGTACCTCAGCGGTCGAAACTATGACATCGAAACCGATGGCCCGAAACTCGGCTTTAATGGGCCACCCACCGCGCATTTAGCACCTGGTGAACAGACGCTGGAAGAGAGGGCGGCTGAGGTCGAGGCAGAGCTACGTGCCGCCCAACAAAAAGAGGAAGAAGAACAGAAAAAAGAGACGGGAGTGGATTTGTTTAAGCTGCAGCCGAAAAAGCCTAATTGGGACCTAAAGCGCGACCTCGACAAGAAGTTGGAAAATTTAAACGTGCGAACCGACAACGCGATCGCTCAGTTGGTGAGAGAGCGTATAAGTGGTGCTAAGCAGAAGGAAATAAAACCCCCAAGAAAAGATGCGGATGGGGACGAGATCGGAATGCAAGGAGTCGACCTGGTAGAAGGTGCTAGACTCAGAGAGGAGGAAGACAAGAGGGATGCTGAGAGGGAAGACGAGGAGATGAGTTAGTCGACGTGATTTGGGCAAGCAATGTGAGCATGGTAGGCGCCCATACAGCGGGGCAGGAGTACGGAGTTTACCCTCATGGCGGAGACACCTTGGGATTCGCAGAGTATAGAATCAGAATCATTTGCTTTTCCACCGCCGACCGATTTTCCATGACAAAATTCTGAGTCTACAATAAAGCTCCTCAACCAAGCGCCCTCTCCAACTCCCCCAACGCCATCTTAATCCGGACCCTAATAGCCGGTTCCTGGCTCTTAGACAAACAATCCCAAGCATGCCCAACCTTTCCCTGGAACCCCGATCGCCTGTACAACTCACATCTCATCTCCCCAACCTTTCCTAACAAATACTCCAGTCCAACCCCTCTACTCGATCTACACGTCTCCAAACACCTTTTCAGTTGCGAACCAATACATACGTAGATATTCCCAGTCGGCGGAGGGAGAGTGAGGCGGAGTCTCCAGGAGATAAACGTGGGGTGCATAGGAAACAGAGATATCATCTTGGTGACGTATGAAGGAGCCTTGGGCGGCTGATTGAAGACGTGGTAGAGATGCGTGTGCCGGAGTGCGCCTGGCCTGAGACAGGATTCGAGATTGCTTGTTGCCAGCTACGGCGCGCCATATCATGCTCTGTAGCTCGGCTGGGAGGTTTCACATTGAGGGGGCTAAGATGTGGTGACGTTGGCTGGTAAGGAATCAATTATTGGGCCTGAAGAGCTGATCAGGTGTCGCGGCGGGTGCCATAATATCATCTGTAGCTCTAGAAGTTTGCAAGAATGAAGTTGTGGTGCTTTCAACCAGAATTGAATCTTCTTGCTGAGGCTTATTCATGTTGCCGAACAAGATAACTGCTTCAGGTGCTAGCTCTGAGGGAGTGGTAATATTTAAGAAGGAAGTGGACTGTACAAGAATATAAGTACACTTCCTCTTTGTGCTCTTGTAGAAATGTCTTGCGATTTCTGTGTCTCAACAATCTTCGTCGATGTATCAAACAGCTTTTAGAGAACCGTAGCAGCCGATTTGTCAACCCCTCAGATAGGTGGCATGTATATGTTCCATTGGGCTAGCAAATGTAGGAATAAGAACAACTGCTGAGTTGCTGATACAACTCAATAATATGCCACCAGAGCAAGACTCGGGTGAGATACTTACCTACCAATACAACTACAATCTCCAAAAAAGAACCCAAAATCCGAATGCGAGAGCTAGTGTAAGACTCCAAAATCCATGTATACATCATATCATATATTGACCATTGTTAGTGGAGCCGTTACACCGATGAACATCCATCTGGCAGCGCAGATCGAGGGTGTTAAAGCTGCCCAGAATGCTACACTGATGGCATTGCAAACAGGTAAACATTGTTTTCTAAGCCATGCTAGACTAAGCGACTGAGTTTTGATGACTGAGATAGCTAATGATTGACAGGCAAAACATGAGGTTAGGACTACATTCTTGAAAGTAATGGCTTTGATGAAGGACGACAGACGTCTTGAATAGGAGCTTAGAGACTTCAGGGCCAAAGAGGAGGATCCGCATTTGCAGCTCAAGCGAGAAGTGAAGGAAGAAGTCAAGCGAGACGTCAAGCAGGAAGAAAAGTAGAATGGGCATGCTTAGTAACTCCGCCTAGATGGTATTGGGTATCTTGATTTCTTATCACTTCGTCTACCTACCACCCATCTGCTTCGTCAAAGCCACTCTCTTGCTAAACGGACTCAACGACCTCTTTCTAGGCGGTGATGGTGCTTTTGGTGCCTCTCGTGGAGGTGGCTGGTCCCATCTATCACTGCTTCTCGAGCCCTCTCTACCTCTGATGTCTTCCCCGCTATAGCTCCTCTCCCGTGCTGGTTTGATATCACCACGAGACAGACTCCTACTCCTACTCCTGCTCACACTCCTCTCAGCCTGTCTTATCGGACTCCCAGGATCAGCCTTTACAGCCGGACTCCTCGACCTGCTCCTCGAATACATATCTCTCCGCCGCGAAACACTTCTGCTATCCCTGTGTCCTTTCGGCGGACTATCCAATGCTCTGCTTCCCCGTGTGCTCCTTTCATCTCTAGCAGGCGGCGCTCTATAAGGGCTCCTACTCCTGCTCCTCGATCTCTCCACACTCGGCGACCTCCTCCTACTCTTATGCCTTCTATGTTGATTTTTACTCCTTCGTGGGCTCGGGCTGCGCTTTCGCGGTGATGACCTGGATCTTGATGCGTTCGTCGAGATGGTTGAGACACTTTCCACACTCTTTGATCTCCTTCTCCGTCTCTTCTCTCGTGGAGCGTCAAGGTCATCATACCCTCCATCCCTTCCACACCCTCTCTTGTCTTCTCTCACACGTTTCCTCTCCTCCTCCTTCTTCTTCAAAATCTCGTCGGCTACCCCCTCTTTGCGCTTGTTTATTGGCTTCAACTCTTCAGGCACGTCCTCGTGCAGCTGTGGCACCAATTTAGGGTTAAAGAGCTGTTGGGTCCTAGAAGGGCGAGAGACATAAGGGCGGGCTTGCACGGTGGTCTTGCATTCGTAGGTGTAGTGGCCGCGTTGGAGACATTTTTGGCATTGGGTTGTTGGTGAGGCTTTTGATGCTTGGGGTGGGCCTTGGTAACGCCTCATGTTGGCGAAGGGTTGGTCAAAGATGGGTTGGAGGGAAGGTTGAAGTTGTTCTGAGATAAGTGGAGGGTCGACGTCTACTTCAGATGCGCTTCCGTGAGGTATGAATGGATGTGGGTGTCTCGGAGATCGTGTAGCCAATGCGAAGCTACTGTAGACACTGTGAGGAGTTGTGAACAATAGATACACCGCTGCTTGCTGTATATTGTTTATGTTCCAGCTTCAAAGCTGTAGATGGGCCCAAGATATGTCGCGCTTGGACGCGGCTGTAGAATCTGAGGTGACAAGGCTAGGTCTCGTGATGCGCGGCTGAACAATTGTTAGGCCTTCCTGCACTGACTGAAGGCGGGCGATGGTAGACCCTTCGACATCTCTTCTGAACTTCACATCAGGGCATAGGGAAAGTAAACAAAGTTCGTGATAGCTGTGATCACGATAGTTGCTTGCTCCCATCGTCACAACATTGATATCCCCATTGTTGCTTCATTTTCCACTCCGAGGGAATTGCCGATTAGATTGCGGATTGCAGCCGCATCCCCTTCAGCTTCACCACACCACTCCTCCCGCACTAAGGCACACACGACGTTGTACTGTCTCGGCGTGGACAAGCAAACGTCTTGCGACAACACCACATCACACACCGGAACTTTTCTGCAGCGACTATTTGTTTTTCACGATACCCCACGAATCCGAATCATGCCTGTTAGCTTTCACTTTATTCAATCGAGCGACGTCGACCACATGCTTCCTTAATATACTCGAAAAGACGTCAAGCGCGCACTTTCTCTGCATTTGTAGATTTATTGCCGTGATTTTTCTACGACTTGCATAGTTGAGCATAGCGTTAGGAGCGTTTAGGTAGTAATGGCTTCAGCACAGCAGAAGACGGAGAGTGGATTGTCGTTCGCAAAAGTAAGTTTACAAATACACTTCTCACGGAGGGGTCCGCAGCCTTGCGCATTGTCTTGCGACGATCGTTCAAAGGTCGATGTAGAGAGGCGTCCGGCAGTTAAAAACAACAAATACTGACAATCTCCCAGGTGGCAGTAGTGCAAGGAAAGGAGAACGTAACATTATCATACGCCAAAATGGCTGCAACCAACCTCGCACATAGTTCGCGGTCAACAAGCGTTGCGGCGGAGAGAACAAAAGAAGAGTCGAATGGCGTCACTACGAATGCAGATGGAGACACATTAGTGGAAGGAGCACATGACGAGAGGGAGCAGCTGGTTGAGGCGCTTAAGACCGTGGCTTTGACGCCCAGCCTTATCGTCAACGGCTCGGGTACCGCCAGCTCAGAGTCAATGGGAATATTTGGCAACGCCTCTCCAGACACGTTCCGTCGCACAGATTCATTATCAGATCTCGGCACAAAGCCACCAAGTCTGGACGGCAAGAGCATTACTTCGGGCACAACTTTTGCGCTAGATGAGAAAGAGTCTTTGCGCCCGGACGACAGTGCAAGTGTGAAGGCTGCCGAGGACGACGATACGTTTTCCGGGCGGGGCTCTATTGTTGCTGGTTCTCGCATAGGCTCAGAAGCTGCAGGTAAGCGAGAAAGGTCCGTTTGTGTGTGGGGTAGAGGCTAACTGTTCCAGCTCGCGCGTACCGTTCTCAGGTCTATGAAGCAAGCGAACGCAAAGCCATGGGCGGCATCCCACTTGAGGCACAGCCAGAAGGCATCATAACCCCTCAGAGCGGATCATCAGGACCTCAGATTGCTGGCGAGAATGCGCAAGGCCAACTAAACGGCGCAGGCCCAGTCGTCGATGGCTTCCATATGTTCTACAAGAAGGCTCCAGATGACAAGCTTCTCGAGGCTATGGAGTCGCCCAAAGACCGCATCTTTCTCCTGCGCTTGGAGCAGGATTTTGTATCATTCGTCAAGGACACAAAGTAAGCCGAGTTTACCTACGCATGGCTCATAATCACATACTAACTTCTGTACCAGGGAGCCATACTTCGACGTTCCGCCTTCAAATTCATTCTGCAGAATGCTAACCCACAAGTTGGCTGATTACTATCACCTAACGCATTCATTCGATCCGCAACTGAGCACAGTTCGCATATTCAGAACCCCCTTCTGTCGCCTGCCAGAGACCCTCAGCACTGTATCAAATCCACCAACATCTGGAAACACTCCACCAGCTGCTCCAACGATGAAGATCTTGCGCAGAGGCGGTGAAAACGGTAGCCTGTCGAAGCCAACTTCGGAATATGGTGCAGATGGCAAGGACAAGTCTCAAGCTTCAAAGGAGAGGTTAGTTCGCATCTATGGTTTATTCCCAGGTTACAGTCTTCTAATAAGCTACAGAATGTCCCGTGAAGAGAAAGAAGCACACTACCACGCAGCCCGCGAACGCATCTTCGGCAACCTCGAAGGCAAGAGCGGCGACGTGACACCGGACGAAGAAGGAAACAACATGTCACGATCTAGCTCCGTGTCCGGGAAGACGAAGCCGAAGCCAACCAGGCGGAAACAGAGGAATGACAGTGATAGCTTTGATGTTCGTTCTGCTTACCGTCCTATCTTTGAGCCGGAGGCGCAGGCTATGTATCAGCAACAATGGCAACAACAGCCTATGATGGCGCAGTACCCTGGTGTGGCTTATGGACAGAAGGACACTTATACGACGCCGGCCATGAGTGGGAATGTGGCCCAGATGCCGCAGGTGCCTTATGGTCAGCAAGGCCAAGGAGCGTTTCCAATGAACCAGGTACGTCTCATCCCAACCTATGCCAGCGACAATGTTGAAATTGCTATGAAAAATTTCGTGCTGACTATTCAACAGGCCATCACAGGGTCTGGGATGGCCTACCAACCATCTATGCAAACTTACGCCCAACAACAAATGATGCAATCTCCCCCACAAGCCGCTGGTCCATGGCTTGTCCAAACTGGTGCTTACTCACAACAACAAATTCCACAACAAATTCCACAACAAGTGCAGCAACAAATGCAGCCCATGCAACCTCTCCAACAGCCAATCCAACAACCGCAACAATATACACGAGGCAGTGTTTCCGGCCATGGTTTGGTTTCGGGTGGGATGATTCCATATCCCTATGGTCAACTACCAAGTACGGCAAACCCGGCGGATCCGAAGAGTCAGCACCCGATCCCGGGGTCTTTCAATAGGCATGCTTTTAATCCGAAGACGCAGAGCTTTGTGCCGGGGAATGTGGCGATGGGCCAGCAACCTATGATGCAGCAACAGCAGGCGTATGGAGGGTATGGTATGGGTGGTATGGGGCAGGGTATGCAGCAGCAGTTCGGGTACCAGATGTCGAGACAGAGCTCGAATACGTCTATCCCGAGCAGCTATCATGCAAGTCCACGTATGGCGCCGAGGCCGTTGATGATGCAGGGGATGGTGCCGCAGATGGGTCAGATGAGTGGCCAGATGCAACCTGGACAGATGCAGCAGGGTATGATGGGTGGTGTTCAGATGTCACAGATGACATCGCAGATGCAGGGACTGAGTATTAATCCTATGTTCAATGCTGGACAGACTATGATGAATGGGCAAACCCCAGGGATGATGCAGCAGCAGCAGGGGTATTATGGCGGCGGTGGGTACATGCCACAGCAGCAGAGACCGAATTAAGTTTGGTGCCGATGAATGGAGCTGGGGATATAGCTGAGATGACCGATTATAGGCCATCGAGTTAGTAGAGTGGATGAAAGGAGAGTCAGTAGATGAAGGGAGTGCGCTAAATGAGAATTTGGTTTGAGGGAGCTGTAGTGGCGGATTCGAGACCGGGCCACGGTCTGCTTATGCAGATTGCGGGTAACCCGGCTGGTGTTCATGAAAGGAGCCAGACGGGCGAAGACTGACGGAGAGACAGTATCCAACTTCTGGCGTTTTGTGGGTAGGCCATAGAAGGAGGGCGCATGGGAAATGGTGTTTGAGGAATTGAGGTGCATGAGGGTGGGATATGATGACGACCGATGGGAAATTGGGTTGGTGAGTAGTGAACTGCTATAGTGATGCTCGCTCTATACTCTGAATATTATGGAGTGGAAATGCTTTCTGGTTTTTCGAAAGTGAAATGTTTTGTGCTTTGTGATGTGATTGTTGTGGCATGGTTGCTGCTTCTTTCAAAACACTGACACTACCACAGAACCAGATTCTTCCTGATTCCTGAGAATAGAAACCTATTTGTTACACCTCGGTGCGCTCTCTCGTAATGGATCAATGTATGAAAAAAAGACGCTAGCAAAAATGCCCTCTAAATACTGCTTGAGGTGGAAATCAGGTACGAAGTGACATCCGTCCCTGGATTTTGTGATAAGGACTTTGGCATGCTTATCGCCCATCCAAACCTTATCGTCGCAACAATTTTCTGTGAGCCCAACGGATTTTTCGCCAGATAAACACAACAACATAATGGCATTCCATGGATCGAGTTCACGAGGCGGCAGAGGCGGCGGATCGCGCGGCGGTGGCGGTTCATCAAGAGGCGGTGGTAGAGGAGGCGCACGCGGTGGCTTCTCGTCGCGAGGTGGAGGGAGAGGTGGTGGTCGCGGAGGAACTGGTGGTAGAGGCAGAGGCGGCGCAAGAGGGAGGGGAAGAGGAAAGATGGTCTTTGACTCTCAGCGCCTAGCGGAAAAGAAAGCTGAAGACGAAGAATCCGCATCGGAGCAAAGCGAGTCAGAATCTGACGAAGAGGATGAGGAGATGGAGGATCTGAGTTCTGATGAGGAAGAACTTGCAGCTCCAACCGTAAAGCCATATAATGCGCTGCTGCAAATGATGGCAGCCGACCATAAAGAGCCTGCTGCTAAGAGGCGGAAGCTCGTCACAACCACCGCCGCTGTAGGGAAGAGCGATTCCGAGGAGGGCGATGATATTGAGGAGGCAGCGCATAAGGATGATGTGGAGGAAGAGGAGGAGGGACCTGAGACAGCTGTGGATATAGAGGATTCAGATGAAGAGAATGAAGATCCCACCGACCCCTTCGAAAGTCATTTCGCAAACCCAGACAGCCAGATCGTGAACAGGCGGTTAAAGAACATCAAAACCCATACCTGGGCCACTAGGAAATCAACACTTAAGATGGGCAAAGCAGTCCTCTCCGTCCCAGATGAAGAAAGCGAGGCTACTATGCCAGCACCAATCTCAGGACCGGCACACCTGAAGTTGAAGCAGAAACTCCAGGGTCCGATAGGGAAGATAAGGGATAAATTCGACCAGATGGAGGCACAGGTCGCAGGCGCGATATTCGGCTACAAAGACCTCTTGTTCTGCGAACGCACACACGAGAACGGGGAAAAAATTCGCAGATTGGCATGTCTACATGCTGTGAATCACGTCTTCAAGACCCGCGACAAAGTTATAAAAAACAACGCTAAACTCGCCAAGGAGGAGGCCAACGGCATTGGGGGAGGAGAGGAACTGGATCTTAGGGATCAAGGATTCACAAGACCAAAGGTCCTGATGCTCTTGCCCACGAGAGAAAGCGCTGTGAGGGCAGTGAATATGATTAAGAGGCTCACGGAGCCGGAACAAGAAGAGAATCGTAAGCGCTTCGATGAGGGGTATGTTGAGAAAGACGACAAGTTTTCTCCCGACAAGGTGCCTGATTTTGTTGAGCTGTTTAGTGGGAACGATGATGATATGTTCAGACTGGGCGTCAAGTTTACCAGAAAAACGATAAAGTACTTTTCGCAGTTTTATAATTCGGATATTATTATGGCCTCTCCGCTGGGTTTAAGGATGGCGATTGGAACGGATGAGAGCAAGAAGATTGATGCCGATTTTCTGAGTTCTGTTGAGATGGTTATAGTCGACCAAGCAGACGCCTTATTGATGCAGAATTGGGAGCATGTGGAGTATATCTTCGAGCACCTTAACCTCCAGCCTAAGGAAGCGCACGGCTGCGACTTCAGTCGCGTACGAAATTTCTATCTTGATAACCAAGGAAGCTACTACCGCCAAACCATCGCTCTTAGCGCCTTCAACACACCAGAACTCAACACACTCTTCTTCAACCACTCCAAGAACTGGGCCGGAAAACTCAAGATCTCAAAGCAATACGAAGGCGCCATCCAGCAACTGGGTATGAAAGTCAAGCAAACCTTTTCCCGAATCGACAGCAGATCCCTGGTTGAAGACCCCGAGAAGAGGTTTGAATATTTCACTTCTGCTATCGTTCCGCAATTAGTCCGCCACTCAAAGGGCAACGAAGGCACGTTGATATTCGTGCCCTCTTACCTCGACTTTGTCAGGGTTAGGAATTACTTCGCCACATCCCCTGTCACCGCCCAACTCAGTTTTGGTGCGATAAGCGAATATACGAGTGTCAGAGATGTGGCTAGAGCACGGTCGCATTTCCTCTCTGGACGCCACACAGTCCTGCTTTACACTGAACGCGCACACCACTTTAGGAGATACCAGATTAAGGGTGTCCGTAAGGTCGTGACGTATTCGTTACCCGATAACCCTATCTTTTACAAGGAAATCGTGGCGGGCTACCTCGGAACAACGATCCAGGCTGGAAGAATGGAGGGCACGGAGCCGAGTGTTAGGGTGCTGTTTAGTAAATGGGATGTTATGAAGCTGGAGAGAGTTGCTGGGACGGAGAGGGTGGGGAGGATGGTTATGGACCGGGGGGATACTTTTGATTTCGTTTGAGATCTACTCGTAAGCCAGTAATGGTGATGGCAGACATATTGGGTTGTTGGCAGGAGGCGTTTGGTAGGCCGGAGTATATAGCGAAATCTGAAGTCTACTAGCTTGTTATTGTGAACCATCGAGACTGATGGTTCGTAAAGCTGGTATGATTATGGAGTGTGTGGTCAAAGATAGCTCAGGCCAACTTTCTGAAATAGCACTACATGGTTGCTTTCGGGAGTCCACTTTAACGTCGGGGGGGTTTGACTGTCAGTCAATCCAGGCGCCCTGACTTGTCGTACGACTTTATTCTCGGCGCTGGCTGATTTGTATGAGTACCCATTCGGAATCGGTGAGTGTTTTGTGATGAGATGCAGTGTGCATACGAACTCGAGTGTTGACCAATCAACGCTGTCACCGAAGCGCAAACTGGTTGTACCTAGTGCAGGCCAACATACCTTAAAAACCGATTCAGTCACTGCAAAAGCGATTCCTAGGAACGAGAAGGCCTCATGAGAAACTGACTGATCTTGGCACAAAAAGTAAGATCTGCCACCTAGATTCCGATCTCTAAGATCTACATAAACGATGGAGGAATTCGAGCCAGGGGAGGAGTTTCAACACTATTTCACCCTTGAGCGTCCCACAGACTTATGACATTTACCACCAAACTACCTACCTATATTCTACAACCAATAAGGATAGAATTGCCTGTAAGTCAGATGAGGCTCCTTGCTAAAAAGTGCTCTATGCATAAAAGGACCAGAGAACTCTCGTAGAAGCGCTTAGTAGAATTTATCAAGTACCTTGTCACGATGGCTTCCAACACCTGGGATAGTTATCTAGATGAGAATTCAGGATACAGCCAAGTCGATCAAGCCAACCACTTCGCATTTTCCGAGCTTTACGAGCAGTATCACGATGAGTGAGATGAGTTCTCTGCTTGGGAGACCAGAAGCTAAACATCCATAGATTGTCGTCATATTTGCAGCGCGACGCCAGACCGGTTTATCCTTCTTATGCTCAATCGGCTGCCAATTTCCAGTATTCAATCGACATCATGAACACCAACTCTCCTGGCATTGTGCCACCGCAAACCGTCGTTCGAAGCATTGAGACCCGTCATGAGCTCCAAGTGGAGATAGCAACGCCGACCATAGTGGCGCCCAGCACGATGATGGGGCGGATCGTCACACCAGAGAATCCTGATATTGCCAATGATCCTTCGCCGTCTCGCTCTGCATCGCTAGTTTCAGAGTTAACCAAATGCTCTCACGACAAATTCTACTGCCCTTACTTTGCTTGCCCAAAGGTAACTCTGGAGGAAGCTGCGATGATGTAAGTTACAACCACAAGCTCCCTATGTCTGGCTGACATGAACAGCCGCCACCAGATTAACCATACATTTCCACACAAGTGCCCAAGCGGAAGTTGTGTCAAACGATCGCTACCATCACTCACCTTGAGCGGCAGACTCGATAAGCATACCTCGAAAGGAAAGGCTTACTACTGTAATGTCGAGGATTGCAAACGAGGGAAGAAACACGGAAACATGTTCAAAAGGAAGGACAATGCGAGGAATCACATTAGAAAGGTGCATGGAAAGACCGAGGCCGACAGCGAGGCCCTTGAAGGCTATGCCAACCTTCCATGATGTCTCCACAACACATGACAAAAAGCATTCATGGACAATCGGAGTTCAAAAATGAACAGGAGTGGCTACCACGCAGGCGACGTAGTCATAGCTTTGTTTGAAATGTTTACTGAATCTACTCACTATCTCCATTATAACCCTCTCAAATCCTTCGGCACCTCCCTAACCGGCTGGTACCTCGCCGCCAACAACTCAGCCACAGTCTTCTGTCTCAGTGGCTGCCTCTGGTATCTCTGTCTCAGCGCCCTCTGCACATCAGTCTCGCCCTTGAGCATACCCTCCGCATCAGCCGCCTTGTCCTCTGCTCTTCCTCCTGCCTTCTTAGCAATCCGAGATGCCTCGTTGTAAACCTTCTTTCCTGCTTCCTTTGCGGTGTCGACAAGCGCCTCTTCCGACATCTTCAGCCCCTCGCCAACCTCGCGAGTCTTCTCCCATGCGGTCTTCTCATTCTGTCTGGTCTTCTCGGCCTCATACGCAGCTCTTGGGTTCTCTCCTGTGCGTGGGTTCCATCCATTTCTCGGGTTGTAGCCTCCGTCTGCCTTCCTCGCCTCTGCGACCTGCTCTCTCGTCCTCTCCAGCGTGCGCTCAGCAGCTCTCGTAGCCGCAGCCTTAGCAGCATCGTACTTCTCTCCAACAACAACCTCGACCTCGGCCGCCGCATGCCTCACAACCGGCACCGCAGCAGCCTCCGCCTTCTCCACACCATCCGTAGCCCCCTTCAGTCCATTCGTCCAAAGTCTTGCCACAGCGCCTTCCAGTCCTTCACGGACACCCTCCCAATCAGCATTCTGCACCATTTTCACACCATTCTGGATCTCCTGGTTCCAGCGCTCCTTAGCCGCTTCGAGCATGGTTGCGCGAGGAGTGCGAGGCTCGTCGTAGGAGTCTGGAAAGTCGGCTAAAGAGTCGGATAACAAGAGAGAGTTGAGAAGGGTGGATTGGGAGCGTAGGTAGGAGCCTTGCGCGTGGCGGGTACGTTCGTGTTGGAGGAGGGTTAGATAGGATATGCCGAGGGTTAGTGCTACGCCGCCTGTCTGTCGTTGTGTTAGGATGAGATTGATGGAGATGATGTGGAGTTGAGAGAACGGGGAAGCTCGGATGTTGGCGTAGATTAAAGACTAGGAAGACGTACGAAGCCGGTTGTAAAGCCCATTGGTTATTGGTTGTGGGTGCGCCGTTAGGCCGAGGATTGCGATTGAAGCTCAATTGAAGCTCAGTATACTTCTAGGAGCTGTAGGAGTATGTGAAGAGTCCGTTGAGCGTGTGTTTAGGAAAATAGAAGCTCCAAGGTTATGGTCGCGCCGATGACGCCGGCCAAAATCTTGGAGGTTGACAGCCGGCCCGACGCCAAGACATCGGGCCAGCCGCGGCGGAACGCCGACATGGAACATCTCAAAAATATCCGCCTCGTCTCGCGGCTGCGCCTACAGCGTCTATCACCATCGCCCTTCAACTCATCCAACCCACCGCCCTCACCGTCGCCATTTACCCACCTATTGCCTTTAACTAGGACAGTAAAGACCCACACGCAGGCGATAACACATCCGACGTAATGGCTGGAGGACGCATGAAGTACCGCCATCTTGGCCGCACATCCGCACACAGACAGGCGCTGCTCCGCAATTTGGTGACGAGTCTGTTCACACACGAGAGCATCCAGACGACGTGGCCGAAGGCGAAGGAAGCGCAGAGATTGGCGGAGAAGTTGATTACGTTGGGAAAGAAGAATACCGAGGCGAGCAAGAGGAGGGCGCTGAGCATTTTCTACGTATGTTGATTCTGCTCTCATCGAACGGTTTGGAAATATGCGCAATGAAGGATTGGAAAACTACAGAATAGACGCTAACAGGCTGCGCAGACACCACACGAGCTCCTCCCAAAGCTCTTTGGCACTCTCAGAGAGCGCTATGCTGAGCGCCCAGGCGGTTACACTCGCGTCCTCCGCATTGAACCAATCAAGCAAGACGCAGCACCATCAGCCATCCTCGAGCTAGTCGACGGACCAAAGGACATGCGTTTCGCCATGACTGCAAGGACATTAGCCAGAATCGAAGAGGAGGGCAAGGCAGTCAACGATATTACTGCGAAGAACGTCATGAAGGTTACGAGATACAGAAAGGAAGGCGAGGAGGAGTTGAGGAAGATTGTGGATGAGTTGAGAGATCTGAAGGTTTCGGAACCAAGGGAGAAGGGCAAATTTGGTGGTAAGGCTTAGGTGCTGATGATGGAGCGAAGGAAGGAGATAAGGGGAAACGCTGTAACAATAGTGTAAGTTGGGATATGTATATCGTGGGCATAGGACGGTGTTATTGCAAGAATTTATCATTTCATACACTCTACAGAGAGCTTGGCTGGGCCTTTTTCACCATGGTTTTGGACATGAGCTCGCTGATGGCCATGAGATCTTTCGCTCTTCGGACATTTAGCACAGAATTGATTGTCAGAAAAGCATTTGAACATGTTGAGCGGTGGTAATATAGTGTATGTCCACCGATTTTTCGGGGGCAGGGAGAACGGTGTCAGGACGTGTGAGTTACATTTTCAGAGCTCAATTATCTGCCACAAATCTGATGCCTGTGCTAACGTGGTTTGCGTCAAATACTTTTACTCGTAGTTGCCAAAATAACTATCGCCAGATTCTTGCCATCGATTTAATACGGCATATATGTGAGGCGCGTGCTAAACGGCGTCTTTTCTTGCGCGCTTCCTCTCGCAGGCGCTCTTCCTCCTCAGAACCCAACTCGTAGTTCTTCACAGAGGTCATTGGGTCGGTCCCGTCTCTGTCTGCATTGAAACAAGCTACTGCAAAAAGGAGCTGCCTCAACGTCGTCCTAGTTCAGACGTTTAAGGTATTCGTACAGTCCCTTTTGCTTCGCACAAAAGTCGATAAGAAAGGGCGGAAGTCCTTGCTCCCAGTCGCTGAAGTTCCCTGAAGGGTTGGCAAAAAGCACAGAAAATTACCAAACTGCCAATCAACGGCGGCTGGTTTTCCAAGCTGCCACTTTCTACAGCTTTATTATCTAAACCGCCACTCTTCAGCTTTGGGCTCCGTCAAGGCCAACTAATTGCAGGCAGCTCCATTGCATTTACCCATCTTTTCGCTGGTAGGCTTCGTATAAAGCCACTCCACCACGAGCGCAAACACCTCAAGAGAGTCGCTTTCACGCAGACATCCGGAAAAATCTACATCCCACACAGACTCGGAGATTCTCTGATCCTCAAGCTGCTCAACAAGAGCCTCAGCGCACTCCTCATAGAGCAGGAAGGCATGAATCCAGAAGAGCTTCTTCTCTGGTCCAATCTTGAGGGTGACCATCTCAATCTCGTTAAACCGGTTGGTGAGAGGTCTACACAAGTGCTGAGGAAGGACATAATTTTCAAAGCGAAGTATCTGAGTCTTTGCCTCTGAGCCAGAATCTCTTTTCCAACATTTACGTCTGATTTTGGCGTGGCCATTGTGGTGTTCTTGGTGGAACTTTGTGGTGGTGTTTGATAAAGTCATGGTAAGGTGATGTTGTTTGCTGAGTAGAAGTGCTGATAGGGTGGAGGGGCTTTATAGTAAATTTCGAAGCCGTGATGGTGTATGATGTTGGTGATGTTTTTGGTAGAGTGGCTCGTGTTGTTAAATGCGTGTTGCCGAGGTTCGTGGAAGAATGAAGACATGCTGTGTAAGAGGTCTTTATAGAAGTAGGGGACCACGATTGTGTAATTCCTCAAGGTTGAAGATGAGGCAAATACGAAGGGGGGTCTTTCTTTCTGTTACGCGTCCAGGGTTTCGCTTTTTAGTCAGAGGATCGGTGTACGGCACCAATTAGGCCCTCCTCAACCCAAGTCCAAGTTGTGCCTTGGGGTCAGCCAAAGATTCCGCGTACTATGCAGCACCAAGGGCATGCGGGATCTTTGGATGTTCCGCTACTTCGTACGACATATACCCTTTGATATTCTCAAAATCTTCGTCTTTCTCGACTTGTTCCCAGCTTGACAAGATAGGTATACCTTATCTATTTCAGAATGCATACAGTTTCCACTGAAAGGCCAGAGGCATTGTTCTCGGACACATCAAGTACAGAACAGAATGAAAGTTAAGCAGTTCTTTCTCCGCTAGTGCTATGCTCAACTCGGCTCTACGCTGGCTAAATACCGTCCATGCTCTAGCCTCCACAGCGTGATCATCTCACCAAAATTTTCTCTCTTCTCCATCCTCGTCTTACGACGTTGGTTCTCTCTATTCGATTGCCAGGTGGTAACCTCATCAACCCTTGCTTGTCTTTACTGAACGTGGTAAGGAAGGGATTCTCATCGGCCACCGAGACTAACCACGGCGAGGCTTGAAGTGGTAATTTCTGCCTCCGTGGTAGTATCTTCAGCATCCGGTTGCTGGCTCCTGCGGTCAAATGAGAGGGGGAGCTTGGGCGTGAAATAATCGAGGATCGCGTTGCTCAGGATGCCGTCGAAGTCGTTGTCATCTGTATGATAGTTATAAAAGTAGGTGCTTCAAAAGCACAAATCGTTGATAAACTGCCTAAGTGAATATCTTAGAGCTGGGTTGAGAAACTCGCTGTCTACGATCACATGAGTTCACACGACATTAAAGAAGGAGCTCTCATCATTGGTGTCTGTCAACGAGGACTCTCATGATATAATTCTGAAGCCCTGCTGATTCGTACGGACTCTCATTTACTTCTGCGAACCACCACAGTCTGCAGCAAGTGCCAACGTCAAGGTCATCGAGTGGAAAAGTTTCCAGGGGGACCTCATAGATGTCGCCGCCAAGAACCGTAAGGTAAAGCCATTTTATTAAAACAGCGAATAGTTTGGCGTCGGCTTCGGTAAACCCTGTGGCTCCATTTCGGAGCCGCTACTTGAAGAGCTTCTCACAAAGGAACTTGTGGGCCAGGGAAACTTTGCCCTCCTACCCGACCTTGATCTCAACCATCTCAATATTGCTGAAACAATCAGCCTTACTCTCACCACCTGTACTTTGACTACAAGCTGCTTTCGCACAGGGACATTGGGACAAGGAAGTTTTCGGCCAGCACAAGTACTTTGGCGCTATTTTGATTGGTTAAAGTTTGCGAATGCTGCCAGAAGCTGCAGAATAGTTGTTCCCGAATTTATATCCCATGCTGGAGATTGCCAATTCATGACGACCCTGAAAGTGGACGTCGTCGCCGTCAACAGGCACCAAAATGACTCGAAGTTGATGCGGTACTACCAGAATGCCACAGAAATTCAAGACGGGACATCATAGGTAGAGTAATCGCACAATAATCAACAAACTAAGCTAAAGACTGTATGAGATATTCTGGTTGGGGTTTATAAGACGAGGTATGGTGGCAGATCCCTGATGAAATTGTTTTATTCTGGACAAATTTCCCTGTCAGAATGTCCCTGTCCTGAAGCGACTGCTTTGACCAGCTTACCTGGCAAAAGAGACGTCGTCTTTCTTAGCATTACCAACAGCGGCATCGTCCTTATTCTCTGCTTCGTTTGGAGCCACGGTGACGTTGTTGTTTTTGCGTGTGCCCGAGGAAGAAGACATGTTGCTGATGAATAGTGGGTTGAAACATGGCTGATGTTGTGATGTGAGAATGGATGTTCGTTAGTGGTTGTGTGTAGAGGCCTTGGAGATTTCTTAGCTACTTGACGCTTAGGTGAGTTTGCGAGGTTTACGATAAAGACGAGTCTTGTTGAGGTATGGTTGTTGAGGATGAATATGGTGTATGTTGGCTTGAGAGCTGGTTGACCGAGACTTATATAAGACGTGAGGTGTGTTCTGATGTGTGACCAGGCGGGTGAAAATAAAGTAGAGACCTTTATAACAGGGTATGTGTGAACCAGGCTGAAATATGAGCATGTAGAGAGTGATATGAGAAGACCCTACCTACATTAGCCTACCTACAGAATATGGTTGAGAGTGTTCTGGAACGGGTTAAGGCGAACAAAAGCAGTATGAATCAAGACGTGGGGGCTGGCAGGGAGACAGAAGTTCAGTACATAAATGCTTGGTTTGTGAGGAAGGCTGAGGAGTATGGTCTTGATGCAAGCACGCATGAGAGACTTGTGGAGATGGTTGAAGGAAGAAGCGTTGTTGGCATGGATGATTTTGCAGAGCTATTTCCGAAGAGCAAGGAGTCTTAGTAAGCCTTTTATAATATTTTTTGGCTTGACTTCAAATCAATCCGATGCAGCTCAGGGCCAAAACAATACTCTTTTTATGTTCTTTATAAAGCTGAGGCCACTAGCTCGAAAGAGGTAGAAATCATGAATCAATCAAGCGAAAGAGTGTATTTTTCTTTTTTTTTGGCAATACAAGACACAATCAAGCAAACAAGGACATGCTCACATGCTCACATGTCCAAGATCTTGACATGGACAACGCATTTCGTAAAGCTTTAAAATGTACGAGTATATGAAGTGGTAAAGCGCTGTTGTCGAGACTGGAATGTGGGGGGAGCTGACAGCTTGGCGCCGTCACCCCGGCATCTCGGTATTCCCGGCATTGCCGGTGATCGATTGCCGCCATGGGTGACAGCATGCGTCGCGTGCTCGGAAGGCTGATCAAGCAAACCCATGGCGGCAGTTCAGTGCTCGACTACGCCTTTGCGATTCCGGAACCGACACTTACATTGACGGAATACACACAGAGTTCTAAATGGAGTCGTGTTATAAGCTTTGCATGGACAAGAACGGAGGCAAAACTCGCTGTCAAAAACGACGGCGAAAACTGCATCTTTTAGTGGTCTAGAGCGGCTGTTCAGCAACGGGCCTTGTCACCACACTGATGCAAATTGATTGCGGAGCACAAGAGTAGAAGCTTCAGTTGCTAAAGTCGGCAAGAAAAAAAGCAGATCGGGAGCTATACCTCTTCCAGAAACCCCGCATCCAACATCGGTAAGTCGCCACAAAGAATCCTCAGAGTATGATGATGTACGAGCACCGAGTACTTGCAGGACTCCCTCGTGGCCACGCTGTGTTGTCGTCACATCCGCCAAGTGTATCTTTCCTCTGTCACTCCCATATTCACTCACATCTCCATCACGTTATTCACGTTGTTTCGCTGTCATTCTGTGCTCTTGACTCGGGCACAGCCCCGCACCAACAGGCTTTCATTTTGACAGCCTTGACAGCGCCACGACGTCAGACATCTTGATACCATTAATCTAGTAGACAAACTGGCATGCATCACCTCTCATGGCGTCCAATACCCGCTCAGGCTCGACCTACAAGCCGATACATCTCGATATCCCGCTGCACGAGCTCCCTTTCAACGAGGCCCCATCCGCCTTCGACACAGCCCTGAGCAGTCCCGGGAATGGCGATTCCAAACAGCTCAAGAACCCTGATTTCCTCGACCCAGAGCACTTCCGCAGGCTCTCCCTCTCCACCCTCGACGGACTAATCGACGATGGACGAGGCCGTTCACCCTCCCAAGTGTCAAACGCACGCTGCCACTCCCCCGCCCCCCCACCAAAGACGTGGAAAGCCTGGGCCGTCGTGTTTTGGCAAAGGAATAGAGGCCTATATCTTGTGGCGTTGTCTCAGTTCTTCGGCGCCCTCATGAACGTCACAACCCGCATGCTCGAGCTCGAAGGCGACGGAATGGATCCTTTCCAGATCGTATTCGCAAGGATGGGTATCACGGTGTTGTGCTGCTGTGCGTACATGTGGTACACCTCCGTGGCCCACTTCCCCTTCGGTCAACGCGGTGTCCGAGGGCTGCTCGTTGTTAGGGGGTTGAGTGGGTTCTTTGGGTTATTCGGGATATATTACTCTCTCCAGTACCTGCCCATTGCGGATGCGGTAGTGATAACCTTCCTCGCACCCGGCGTAGCAAGTCTGATATGCTATTTCCTGCTCGGCGAGAAGTTTACGCGCGTCGAACAAATAGCTACAATCGTCTCACTGCTGGGCGTCGTCCTGATCGCCCGCCCAACATCCTTCTTCCACACCTCTGACACCGAAGGTGGAGCCGCAGGCGCCAACGCCGACGCCGCAGCTGCCAACTCGACAGAACCAACAAGCCACGACTTCCACACCCCCAACCCGACCTCGGCACAGCGCTTAACGGCCATCGCGGTTGCGCTTCTCGGCGTGCTTGGGGCAGCAGGCGCATACACCACCATCCGGATAATCGGGAAACGCGCACACCCCCTCATCAGCGTCAACTACTTCGCGACCTGGTGCACGATAGTAGCCACAGGCGTTTTGACGGTCGAGGCCTCGGTGCCTCGGAGCTCGTGGCTGCATTCCGACTTCAAGCTCCCGAGTACCTTTCGACAATGGGGATTTCTCTTTGCATTGGGAACTTGCGGGTTTATCATGCAGTTCATGCTCACCGCTGGGTTGGCGCATGAGAAGTCAAATAGGGCGAATAACATGATCTATACGCAGATGCTGTTTGCGTTGTTATTCGACAGATGGGTTTTCGGCACCGTGCCCAACGCATGGTCCCTGGTGGGATCAGCGATGATTTTGGGCAGTGCGGTATACGTGGCGGTGCAAAAGTCGGGGCCACCGGTGGAGGAGGTTGTCGATGTGAGGGGAACTGGGGGAAGGGATGAAGAGGCTGCTATGCTGAGGGATATGGATGAGGATGTGAGACGGAGTGAAGAGGGTGAAGGCATTACGAGGGATCAGGAAAGGAGGGCGTAGAAGGTCTGCATGTGATGAACTATGGAGGGCGTAGAGGGTCTGCATGTGATGAACCATGAAGCATATATAAATTCTCAAGTACACATAGATTAGAACATGTGGCAGCAGTCGCATATGAATGGAATCGCCGCATAATACGGACTGAGAGAGCCTTGATGGTGGTTGATGATTATTAAACCTATCTGGCAAGGAAGTGAAAGCTATTATCATCACCTAAACTTGCAGATTACAATCTGCATTCCTCCGTCTCATCTACTCATTCCTCACAAACGACTCTTTTAAAACAGAGCGGCAACACCCAGCGCACCGACCAACATAGCAGCCGGCGCCTTCAAAGCCTCAGCAGCACCGGTAGTCGGCTGTGGAGCTCTCGAGCGGGTAGCAGACGGAGCATCTTCCTCAACTGTGGTAGTAGCGCCGGCCTCATCGCTACTTCCATCACCAGGTCCAGAGCCACCATTGCCGCCACCGGCAGTGCCTGTAGCTTCCGGGCCCCTGTTGCTCGTCTTGGTCACCACCACCGAGCTCACATCATCGTTATTCAGATCGTTCCCACTTTCATCGGTCGAGGTCTCAGTAGGGGGACCATCATCCGTAGCCGTCGGTCCACCGCTATCATCGTTCGTCTCAGTGAAGAAGCCATCATCCGTAGCAGTCGGTTTATCCAGCCCAGTGGCGGTGGGTTCAATCACACTAATATCACTTTCTATCCCTGAGCTGTCGCCACCGGTCGAGCCACCACTGCTGCCGCCAGACCCGATTCCACAAACAGTGAAAGCTTGCCGCGCGTCGGAGGTAAGAATACGTGGACAGAAATTATTGGCGCAGCCCACGAGCCCTCTCACTGCCTTGCAAATGCAGTCTTGATCTTGACCGCAGGAGCCGGTTATGCCGGGTACGTAAGGGGAAGCACACTTCAAATAGCCGCTGGTTGAAGTTTAGCTCCATGTCGTTTCCCGTGCAATGAGATGGGAAAGGGGCGGAGAGGATGGCCCTTGCTGGCCCAAGAGCTAGAGTGAAGAAAGGGAGGAAAGAGAGGAAAGACCGAGGAAAGACCGAGGACTCACGGTTCATCGCAGGTAGTATCGCTCTGACGAGCGCGCAGGAGGTGATTGATGGCCTCTGGACTGGCGACCGCGAGTGACGCGAAGGCTGCGATGAGGATTGTCGTGGACTTCATTTTGACCGATGTGTATGTGGTTTGTTGGATACAGAGAAACAAACCTCTAATGCTTCGTGTACAGAAACTGAAGTGACGACAGGATGAGCGAGATGGAGATAGAAGAAGAAGAGAGAAGAAGAGAGAAGAGAGAAGAGAGAAGGATAGATAAGAAGAGAGAAGGGTAGATAAGAAGAGAGAAGGGTAGAGAGGGAGAGAGACGAAAGGTAAATGAGTACTCCCCTACCTCCCAGGTGGCATCGCAAATGGGCTGTGCCCGGGGCTGCGATGTGCGGAGCTCCTAGCTCCCTTGAGTTCGTGTCTATCCACATCTGGTGTGACAGGTGCCAAAAAGGAGCTCAGCCTCAGCGCCTAGTCCAGTTAGAGTTGTTAAGTCAACGTCGCACTTGCCTTCTGTTCACAGCTTCGACACGCATTTGCCCAACGTCACGTTCCTGTGTCAGAATCGTCGCATGCTATTGGTTGCTAATGAGAAACGTGCTGAGGCATGGTTTCACGATCCAATATCAGATACGAAAAGCCGGTTCTGGCTGTCCCAATGAGGATAGGAAAGGCGGAAGGTGCCGGTGCCTGATTGAAGCCCACGAGGAAGGAGGAAGGACGAATGAGAAATGTAGTGCTTTTGGATGGCTGGCTGGTTGGATGGGTGGATGGTTGGATGATTGGACAGATGGATGATTTGACAGATGGATGATTGGATAGATGGTTGGGTGATCGGTTGGAGAAGCGGTTTAATAACGTGCATTCGTGCCGTGTCAATGTCGTCCAGAATAGGGACCATGAAACACGTTTATCTGCATGTCGAGTCTGGAAAGTCGTGACTGATGTAAGGCTTTTGTTCCGTAGTGTCAAAGCTGGCAATGAAGATGGAGCTGGACGAGATGGCTGCCTGCATCGCCCTTTCTAGGCCTCGGCGTGTCGACAACATCTTTTTCTTACTTCTTACGAGTAGCTTGATCTTGTCCTTGGTACTTGGCTTCGCTTTAGTGCATAAAGTCTAAATGGCTACGAGTAAGGCCGACATATGTTGTCTTGAAGCGCAATATCTTGCCCAAAACACTGCCAAGTAAGAGTTTTCAATTGGTCCCTCCGAGCTTACTTCGTGTCATCATACCCATGTCGCCGTGTTGCATCGCCAGCCTATGATCGGCGGGTGGCAGAAACAAGTCCTTCCCCTCCCCCCAAAAAAGATTGGCACGAGGAGCTTATATGCGGGCGCGTGCAGAGAAGGCTTGATCCAACATCCGAGATGTTCAATCACGATTCCATCTCTGAGACATATACACAACGGTAAGGCTGATTCTGCTTGGCGCTTTTGAAATACAAGGGGGCTGAAAGTTGGAGGATTTCACTTCTTAATTGATGGTATGATGGTATGATGTGGTATTATGTGGTATAGTATGATGTGGTATAGTATGGTACGGTATGGTATGACATGGTATGATATGGTATGATATGGTATGACATGGTATGGTATGGTATGGTATGGTGTGGCAACCTCTCGGCGATATTGCTGAGCCGTGATGTGGCAGTGGAGTTGTTACGAGGTTTAACTTGAGTCGTGGTGACTGCCAAGCATGGAGAAAACCTCAGATCTCGTGATCAGAAGAACACATGTGAGGGTTTATAGTTTTGAAACGTCTTGTACGCCGTCTAGTATATTACAGATGATGCAGATTTCTCGTCTCTTCTACGACTTCGAAACAGAGCGTTGAGATGAAGTCAATTTTGCCACGTGATACTCCTGGAGGCCTGCCTTCTGATGCACTCAAGCCTAATGCACTCAAGCCTGATGCACTCAAACCTCATTTGCCTTTGCTGCCTCGAATCCCTTCGACTTGCCCTCCTCTCCATTATACCTAATAACATAGTCAACACCCAAACCCGCAGCGATAGTGCCTCCTGTGATCCAGCATCCGTTTACGAACCACCACCAACAATCTCTCACACTCTTCAAGTTAACCCTCCTGATCATCCACGTCAGCGTCAGCGCGCTTCCTCCACAGCTGGCAATGAAGAATGCTGGCCCAGCGCCTGCAACGGCTCCAGCAGCGGTGAGTAATCCGATCTGAACCACCGCCAACCCAGACAGCACTTTCTTGGTGTCTTTATCGTGAGCCAACGCAATCGACTTGATCCCCGCCTTCGCGTCGTCTTTAATATCCATATGCGCGTATATCATGTCATAAAGAATCGTCCAGCTGATATTTGACGCATACAACAGACCCGCTGCAGCTAAAGCAGTGTTATCATCGATTAAGTCCAACCCAAGAGCAGGCCACCCCATCCACGCCCCCCAACTAAACGTCAACCCAAGCACAGCCTGCGGATAATTCGTCACCCTCTTCATGAGCGGATACACCGCCACCAACGCCAGACTTGGCACCGCGTAGTAAAAACACTCAAATGGGAATTGCAACAGCACGGCGAGGCCAGCGAGAAGGTTTCCACCTGTGAAGACGAGGGCTGAGGTGGGGGATATAGCGCCCCGGGCGATTGGCCGCAAACGGGTTCGTCGCACGTGTGGATCGAGGTTGCGGTCCCAGAGGTCGTTTATTGCGCAGCCGGCGCCGCGCATTATGAGGGCTCCTGAAAAGAACAGCAGACTCGTTCCTACCACAGCGGCTGGCGTGGCCATTGGCGTCAGCAATGGTGCGGCCATCAATGTTGAGAAGAGGCATGGGAAGTACAGATAGTATGTCCCCGTCGGTTTATCTAGACGTAAAAGTTCGGCGTATGGAACCCATGACGAGGGTAGCTTGGATAAAAAGCCGGTGGTGGGTGGTTGGTAGGCGACGATTGGGTGCGGGTCGGCTTCTTCGGGTTTGGTTATGGCTTCTTTGATGGCTTCGCCAGGAATTGGTTGGGCGGAAAGTGGTGTCTTTGATGTTGATAAAGGCCTGTGCTGGATGACGACTGAGTTTCTCGTCTCCATTGAGCCTGAAGTGTTCCTTTGTGGTGACCGCGAGGATGTGGCCATGCAGCTCCTCGAAATCAAGGAGAGTCCCGGCGATCTAGCAGAAAAGCGAAGCATGGCAATGCGGTAGCCTCCCGGCAGACTTGCCAATACTTGCTTGGACAACATGGCGAAAAGAGGCCAACTGCTTACCTGTCAGTCTCCCGTCTAAAGTGTTGAATGTGGACTGTGTACGAAAATGGCATGTGACTGCATGGTCGATAAAAAAAATAAGTTCGGAAGCTTTGGGATTAAGCAGAGAGGGGAGACAAGCGATCCGAGTCCACACTACCCTGAGCGGGTTGAAGCGATATCTGCCATAAGTGTTCCAAAGCGAACACAATGGATGTCCCATTCAAACGTAGCCCAGGAGCCCAAGTGAGAACCCATCCATAGTGGACAAGTTCCGTAACAAATTCTGCAGTAGCCATGCTTTGCGGCAGCTTAACAAGGGCAAAGTACAATGTGCGTATACAATAGCGATAACGAACCATAAGGAATGTGACCTACAACTCAATTTGGAGTTTATTACTCTTGATGTTGAGGAGTCAAGCTTGAAGATGGTGATGGAGATGGTTTATGAAGCGGCCGCACCAAGCTGCCAGAAGGCTGGCGCTAGCTTATTTGGGCTTGCTGGGCAACTTCACGTCAAGTAAACCGCGTCTCTCGTCGCCTGGTGGATTGACAGAACGTAAACACCATCACGAATTGCGCTCACAACAACGCTTCTATCCTAGCGCTTCTCGGAGGTTGTATTTCAATCTTCAGCTGAGATACATACGGCCCTCCAGGGACGTTTCGCTATAGCGCACGTATTAGTTTAATACGACAATATAGCGACCTCAGGTTCGTGTTCCTTAGAGCCTTGGGGTTAGCATCAACGATTGTCCCCTTCACTACGATTTCTCGGCACGCGTCTGGCACTGGTTTGGTCGATCCTCCCATTACCCAGGAAGAGCTCCTCATTGTGAGAGAGTGCTGGAGCACGACCAAGCGCCTCTTCCTCACGGCAGTGGCGCCATGATCGCCTTTAAGCGCATACCTACACCCATTTGCAGTCAGCTTCGCGCTACACCTTCGACAAAATGCCAACCCACCAAGCGGCATTCGACCCAATACCGCCGGATCTCGACCTCCATGCGCTGGTTGAGAAGACTGCAAACTTCAGTTGGGTCGACCGCATGTCGCTCGACGAAGTCCGCGAGATGGGTATTTTCGAGTTCGAGAAACTGGTTACCGTTCAAGTAATTATTGGAGGACGTCCATTAATAATAGAAGGCTTGGAGAAAGAATTGCCACCATGGATGTTTAGCGACAAATGGATGATTGAGAGCATAGGAAGGAAACGTTAGTTGTGTACTGTTACCTTTGTTCCTGGGACACCGGCTAACGGTTATGCAGAGGAAATAATTAGAAATATCACAAAGCAAGAAAACATTGAAATGACGATCGGACATTACCTCGAGAACATGGCGAAACTCACAACCCAATGGACGCCAGAGAACTTCCGCGACCCAAAGCGCCAAAGACTATACATGAAGGATATCGACTGTCCACAGCAATGGCGCGACCATCTGAAGAGCATACTACCAGATTTCTTGTACTACATGAGCGAGAATATGGGCGAGAAGGGCGGACCAGGACATACAACGTACAAGGACAAAGTCGGACATACAGTCAAAAGCCAAGGCATAGCACCAGCAGGTGACTTGATGTCCAACCTCCCACCAGAAATGAGAGCAGAGAACTTGCAATGCTATATTGGCCACGAAGGCACCTATACCCCAATACATAAGGAGATGTGCGGCACTATGAGTCAGAACATCATGGTGGAGACGTCGAGTAATCTCAAGGGCGAGAAGGATGGCAGCTCTGTGTGGTTCATGACTGAGGCGCAGGATAGAGATGTGGCATCGGAGTACTTCATCTCTATGTTGGGCCATGATATCGAGATCGAGAACCATTTTGCGCAGGTGGTGGCATGGAAGAAGGCCTCGTTCCCGGTGTTCATTGCCGAGCAGAAGGTTGGAGACCTGGTGCTTGTCCCGCCACTTGCACCGCATCAGGTGTGGAACAGAGGGACGAGGACGATGAAGGTCGCTTGGAACAGGACGACGGTCGATACGCTTGAATTTGCTATGCGCGAGTCCCTGCCGAGAGCCCGCATGGTATGCCGAGACGAGGGGTACAAGGTCAAAGCGACGATTTACTACTCGTTGAAGAACTACTATGGTAGACTCCGTGAAGCGGATAAACAGGACGAGATGCACGAGGGCGAGATTGGTTACGCCAAGGTGTGGAATTCGTACAGAGTAACTATTCTCAAGGACGATTTCTGCAGGTTGGCGAAGCTGTTGTCCGATATCATGGTCAATGAGATGTTCTCCCCTGACCTGCCAAGGGAGACGAATGTCGAGTACCTGCCATTCGAGGGCAACGTTACCTGCTCTTACTGCAGATGCAACATCTTCAACCGCTTCCTCACTTGCAAGTTTTGCGTCCAAGAGCTGGCCAATGGCGATGAGGATACATATGATGTGTGCATGGACTGTTACGCCATGGGCAGATCATGCGCATGCATCTCAGGCTTGGACTGGGTCGAGCAATGGAAGTGGCCAGAGTTGGCCAAACGCTACTCGGAGTGGCGCGACCTGGTCGTGTTTATCACTGGCGATGTTCACTCCCACATCTATTCTCTTGAGGAGACGAGGCAGATGAGAGGTCGCAAAGGCACTGCTGAGATATGTCAAGGAGAACTTCTCAGACGCCCAAAACAGGACGCCAAGGGGCCGCATTCACCTGATGAGTCCGAGAAGGGGCACGAGGACGGTTCGAACGATAATCGTCTCACGAAGAAGGTCAAGAAGAATAAGCGCGGCAAGACTGAAGTTCTGTCCATCAAGTCGTGTCACATCTGTCGCCATCCAGAGAAGCCTTGGAAGCTGGCCGAGTGCACGACCTGCGAGAACGTCTATTGCTACGGCTCTCTATTCCGCGCATTTGACCTGAAGCCAGAGGGCATAATGGGCAACCCACACTGGAGCTGTCCAGAGTGCCTCGACCAGTGCGGATGCGCTAGATGCCTCACTCAATACCCAGATCGTGAGCCGTACGAACCAAAGGGCAGCTTCTTAGGCCACGACACCAAGAAAGTGGCAGACCCTCGCAGCGTAGAGTCTTTAGTCGACTTCTCGAGGTCGAATCAGTCATGGCTTCGCGACACGGAGTCGAATCCCAAGAAGACAAAGCGCATGAAGAAGCTGATCGAGCACGCTTTGGAGGAGAAGAAGAGATACTACGCTTACACAGCTGAACAGCTTGGCCATCAACCGAGAAAATCACCTGTGTTTGAAGAGGATGGAAGTGTCAAGTATCCACCGCGCAGTGCCTTCCCGCCAGAGCAGAGATATGGATATCCTGTCTCTGGCACTCAAGGCCCGAATGCTCCAGTTGCGCCTGTGGCACCTATGACCACGACCCAAGCACCCTACACTGCTGAGGGTTATCCAGTCGGTCTTGGCACTGCTTCTTACGACCCGTTCGCCGAGAACAACCAAGACAACGGTTTCCAGTCCGTAAACGGCAACGCTCAATTCGTCTCCCCATCAGACCTGATGAACATATCCGGCCGCCCCCCCTACCCTGATGCCCCGAACCACGGTCTCCCAGACACCCAAGCCCAAGTCCCGACTAGCCAAGACGATATTATTTTTTCGGATCCAGATACCCCACTTGCTCCCACAAGCGTCGATACTACTTATCCAGAATCACACGACGTCGATGGTAACCTCGGCTACCACCAGATGACGAGGAAGAGACAGAGCATGTTGGCTGCAACAGAAATGAACGAAGCACACCGTGCGTACATCATGACGGGGCAGAGAGAGAAACTGGTTGAGGCACGTAAAAAAGGACGGTACTTCATGACTCAAGGCCGGCTTCTGGGAAGAGACCCTTTAATTGTGAAGCTGCGAGTGCCGAATAAACGAGTGGAGCTGGATGCGATTTTTGCTGTCGGTCAGGGCAGAGCGAGTGCGCGTCACAACCCACGCCCTGCGCGCGCGAGCGTAAGCAACAGGCATAGCGTGGGAGATATTGATGTGGATGTTGAGATGGAGGATGGTGCCTCAGTGAATGTCGTTACCTCTGATATCCGCCCTGGCAAAACACATATTCCAGCTTACAGCACCAGTCACGGCCAGGACCCATTTGCTGACACAACGCAGCCAAGTGCCGATGGAAGGAAGAGCAACAAAGGCCATCCTCGCAAGCGTCTGCTTTCGCTGGAACCGGAGTCGCAACACTACAAACCCTCTTCGGCCAATAACAACAAGAGAAGGTCAAGAAGAGGCGAGGACGAGGATGAGGTCGTGGATGGTCTCTTTGAGGACGGACTGGACGGTGACTTTAATGCTCCGCCACCACCGAGGAGGAAATCCAAACGCACTGATGGCCGAAGGAAATCGGGCAGAGTGGGCCGGCCGCCGAAGAAAGTCGTTGAGTATCAGGCAATCTCAGGCGACGAGCAAAACGATATGGATGTCGACATGTCTGTGCACTCCCATGTTGCCGCGATACCAGACCGCGGGAGACGGTCTACAACACAAGCTATCGATCTCTCTAAAGTTTCAACCGGTGAAGAATGCCGTGCGAGGGCTGCAGAGAAGAAAGTAGCTAGCGCAAAGGATAAAAAAGACAAACCCATACCCCAACCAACACGCAGTAGCCGTCGCACAATCGAGCCGGAGTATCTCCATACCATGCTTCCGCGCCGCAAGAACCTGAAATCTACTACCACGCCTGCGCTATCTCAACCACCACAACATTTCGGTCGTACTGGTCCTGATGCTTTCGACCATTCCGACTCCTCTTCTTCTGATGATGATATGGGGGTTCCCAGGGGTGGTAGTATGATGCCTCCAACACCAAGAAGGAGGGTAGTGGATCCGGCGGATGAGGATATGTTTGATGATGGGGAGGCTTTTACCATCCCGACGGCGGAGAGTGATATTGATATGGGCGATTATGCGGATCCGGTCAGTCCGGCTGGGAAGTATGTGCAGAGTGCTGATGCTACGCCGGTGCCGAAGAGTAGTGCTCGGAATAAGAGCAAGTCTGCATCTAAGTCAACGGAAAAGAAGGTGAAGACGAAGGCGCAGAAGGAGGTTTGGAATAAATCTCACCTTGAGAGTAGTAATGCGGGCGATTCGGACCACACTCCTGTTGCTACTGAGACTTCGACTTCGAAGTACCCGCCTTCGGTGGTTGGCGGAAGAGAGAGACAGCCAGGCATCGCACCCTCAGAAGGCTACCGCGTGGCCGACATTTCATCCGCCTTCACCTCTCCCACCGCTCCTCGCAATCTGCTGCCCGTCCCACTATTCGACCGTGGCTACCGCGCGGGCAGCGTAGCGTCTGTCAGTCAATTAGAAGCTGAATCAGAAAGCATGCTCGGTGGCGAAGTCCCATCTTCGCAGCAGGGATTAGAGGATGATGATATGAAGGCTAAGATGGCAGCGCTAGAGAAATTGGAGGAGGAACAGAAGGCTGCCGTTGTTGCTCAGGATGAGAAGAGGAAGAGGCCAATTGGGCCGGCTAAGAAGGCTAAGGTGTTGGCGGAGG
Source organism: Antarctomyces pellizariae (assembly GCA_010623925.1). NCBI lineage: Eukaryota > Fungi > Ascomycota > Leotiomycetes > Thelebolales > Thelebolaceae > Antarctomyces > Antarctomyces pellizariae. Next base: position 124,075 of record WCAA01000014.1, on the reverse strand, counting down.
AGAAGGCGAGAAGGGTGAGGGAAGAGAGTGAGAGGAGGTTAAGGGAGATGGAGGAGCAGAGGGAGGCTATGCGTAAGAAGGCTGAAACGATGGAGGCGGCGAACCGTAGAGCTAATGAGGAGGCAGTGGCTGGAGCAGCCGCTGAGCGAGAAGCTCAAGAACTAGCCGAACGCCAAGCCCGCGCCTTCTCCGAAGCGGCTAAGCTCGCCGATGCTGAAGCCGCCCACGAGGCCGAGCAGCGCGACATTCTGACCACTGGCCTTCCCGACACACGGACTACGGCCTCTGTCCCTGACAGCTCTCCGAACAAGCACAGATCCACCGAGACGACTCTCGCCACCTCAACCACGACCAAAGTTGCGAAGGAGCAGAGTATGATGTCTATGGCTGAACGCCGCGCAGCAGCTGGCAAGTCTGGAGCGTTCAAGGTCATGTCGAAAACGAGGACTCTCTCTGCTGTGAGTCGTGGTTCGGGCAGTCTGAGGCCGAGGGTGGTTATGAATCCTCGTGTGGAGATCCCTACACTTACTCCAGAACAGAGGGCGAGATACAGCCTCGCCACCGCGAACACAACTAGCTTGGCTGCTTCCTTCGCCAAATCATCTCGTAACGTCGGTGGGAAGGCTACTTCGATGATGGGCAACGATGGTGTCGACGATGAGGAGAGTGAGTCCGAGGCGTGGAGGAGGAAATACTCTCCACTGAAAGTCGGGAACGGGCCGAGGAATCAATGGAATGGCAAGGCGGAGCCGCAGATTGAGAGCAGCGAGGAGGAGAGTAGTGATGATAGCGATAGCGATGAGGAGATACCGGCGAAAATCGTTGTTAAGCCCGAGCCTGTGGATGGGAGGATGGGGCTGTATGTGCGGAGTGGTGGTAGGGAAAGTCAAGGCACAGGGAGGGCGAGTGGTAGACGTTAAAGGTGTGCGGTTGATGGGTGAGGTATGATTAGTGATGATTGTCGGAGTAGTAGCTTCAGCTTATCTTAGGTCGAAATTTTGGCTGCATATAGCTGAGCAATGAATTACTTTGCTTATCATTTCCATGCTATTGGTTGGTCAAGTTGTAGTGGTTGGGTTTTCGAGGGTCTTCCTGGGTGTGAGGGTGTGCGCTTGAAGGCATGTTTGCTATCGATATGATAATGGAGATGTTGGTGGGGCTGGAGTTGTAGAAAGTGTTGTGATATTAAGAGGCTTTCATGTAAATAAATGGCACTAATTAAATGTGGTAATCTGAGCCTGTCGAGTGCTGGCCGCCAGCTGTGGCGGCAGCGCCTTGTAAAAAACACGCCGAGTCGCGACAAAACAAAGAACATGCGAAGAGCAAACCCAAGCCAAAGCTTTTTCATGACAAAAAACTTGATTAACTTCAAATAACTTGTGCAAGCACTTTATTAGAGAAAAAGTGCTGGGTTATGTGAAAATATACTCGCCCATGATGACTGCGGTGCACCAGCAAGCCAACGCGAGCCCGCAGGCTTTCTCAGTCATGTTAATACCCATCTTCTCCTCTTGGTATCTTTGGGTAAGTTAAATACAACTTTGGGATAGATAGGTTGATATTTACTCGCTTGACTAGCTCTTCACTTCTCTCAACTTTTATGGTTGTCGTCCGGAGCGGATCATCATCCCCTCTCCACATCTTCTAAGGTCACAAGTCTTGGCGCGTATCTGTTCTGGGGAAAACGGCCCATTCTCAGCCTTACTCACGCCTCGCCTCCTCCTAGAACCCCTCCAACACCACAGCCCTTCCTCTATACATATTTAAAGATGAACGCATCTTCAGGACTCTTTTCGCGGCTGGTCGCTAGAGCCACGGCATCCGCGGCACCAAAAGTGCAATGCGCCCCGAAGCAATCGGTTAGGAACTTTTCGAGGGCAACCAGGCGCAATGCGCAAGTGGGCGGGAATGGGCCGGCCGGACAGAAGAAGGGACAGAGAGCGCCCACGATGGAGGAGTTGAGAGCGCCGTTTGCGAAGAAGAACACGAGTACTATGTAAGCCTCCAGCCCTCCCCACTGCTTCACACCGCTGCTTTGACCACGAATGGCTCGCAATGGCGAGACTGGTTGGTGGCGCCATCGCATCCTTCGACTTCCAAACTTTGGAACGCATGCACACCACAGACAGCGACGAGCACAATCGCAGAGCATGGAGAGAATTGAGGTGACAAACGGATATGTACTAACCTCCACAGGTACTACACCATCTCTGTAATCCTCGGCACCGTCGCCTTCAGTTACGGCTCCGTCCCTTTCTACAAAATGATCTGCCAAACAACAGGCTGGGGGGGTCAACCCATAAAATCGCCTCAGCATGGCTCCGCAGAAGACCCTTCCAAGTCCCTCCGCCCTGTCACCGACGCCCCGCGCATCCGCGTAACATTCAACGGCTCCGTCTCCGATGTCTTGCCGTGGTCCTTCACGCCGCAGCAGAGGGAAGTGAGAGTGCTGCCGGGAGAGACGGCGCTGGCGTTTTACACAGCGACGAATAATAGTGCGGAGGATATTATTGGGGTTGCGACGTATTCAGTGACGCCGGGGCAGGTCGCGCAGTATTTTTCGAAGATTCAGTGTTTTTGTTTTGAGGAACAGGTTAGTAACGTCTCATATTTGTGAATGGGAGAGAGAGTGGAGAGAGAAGTGGAATAGATGAAGGAAGAGAAGACACCAGAGAGATGGGGAAAAGAATGAGGAGGGCCCGAAACGTGGAATGGAGCATGGGGAAGAGGGCGGTGATGAGAGATTGAGCAGAACGGAGCGATTACTAACCTATTAAACAGCGTTTAGCAGCCGGAGAAACAGTCGACATGCCAGTCTTCTTCTACATCGACCCAGAATTCTGCAATGATCCTACCATGAAGGGTATTGTGCAGATTACTTTGTCGTATACCTTTTTCAAGGCGAGATACGCAGAGAATGGTGACAGGGATTTGTTTCCTGTTACTATGAAGCAGATCTAGGGAGAAGATGGTGTACGCAGAAGCGGAGCAGTGGCGCCGTGGAATTGGTCCGGTCAAACTGCAGTGCGCTAGTGGAAAGGATATGGGGAGATGGGGAACAGATGTGTACGAGTATGAAAGAAATGGAAGTGTATACTGTATTAAGGTTATTTTGGCACAGCATGGGAAGGCGTTGAATGGCATGAGACTCTCTATTCGACTGTATAAGATATCCTGGCATTTAGAGGAACCAAAAATAGATGATATCCGAAGACGCTCAGCGCTTTGGCAGAAGTCGAAAACGATTGGCTAACCATCCTTGTGAGCGTTTGACACTTGTTAAGCGAGGTTGTCATGAAGACAATCCAGATGGGGACTTCTACGTTACACTGGATCTTCCTTCGTACCTTCCGTTACTCTACTCGTCTATCCTCGGTTAGCAGTTTTTGATGGCTAAGGCATTTTATCGTCGCTTAGTTCCTTGGTCGACAATGACGCAGTCAAGATGCAGGGTAGTCGTGATCGGCATACCCATTCTTGCTTTGCCCGGATTCCAGCCCGCACGAATCGCTTTTTTGAGACGTCTAGCCACATTCGTTCCCGCCTTGTCGTTCATTCCGTCGTCACCAAGCAGCTTAAGAAAGCCTAGAGTAGTTAAAAAGCGGGACTGTCGTTTGATTCGTGGCTCAAATTAGATGAGGAGGTACATCGCCAAGGCATCACTGATGGGATTCACGCCCTCACCTCTAGACGCGCATATCACGATTCCCATTTCCACTTGTTTTAGAGTTTAGCTCTTGGTTGGATAGGTTTAGCCAAGAATCTTCGCTAAGCAAGCCACAGACGTTTGCCTTGGTTTGCGGTGAAGACAGGTGCCAGACACAAGTAAACAGATATGACGTCAGTCCCACATTGACAACCTTCACGTCCCACTTCAACCTTGAGAGGTCTCCTGTCTTAGATACAAACCAATCAACTACGAACAGCTATACATAGCCGAACTATTTGGAAGCTGGAGTTTCTTCTCTTCTTCTTCTTACTTCTGCAGACTGAGCAGAAAGTAGATTGACGACGCTGAGGAAGCGACACCGTTCTCATACTCAGCATAACTGAAGACTGAGGTACACAACCACAACCCTCACCAACGACGCCAAACTCCACAACGACCTGAGCAACCACACACCATGGCGCCACCAGACGCCAAACACGGTCCCGGTGGCCACTACAGCGGCTCGAACCCCATCCCCACCATCCAAAAGTTTATAGAGAACCTGGACTCTGACAAGAAAGCCCGCGATACCCAAATTTCAGAGCAGTCCAAGCACAGATCTCCGCAAGCTGGCGGTGATGTCCAGGATCATAAGGATGGGAAGCCGGTGGGTATCAAGGGCACGAAGAAGACGGTTACGGATCCGACGACGGGGAATCAGGTGGAGATTGAGGATGTGGATGCGGGGTTTATGAATACGGTTGATGATCCGACGCTGAGTGTGCCGAATGTGAATTTGGGGAAGGAGACTGTGAGTTCACCAGTTTTTATTTGGAGAAAAGGTGGGAATGTAGAGCTGACTGAGATAGACCATGGCATCCAATGAGAAGATGTCGGGAGAAGAGTACAGTAATGCTCAGGATGTTACTGCGCCGCCAGACCCAATTCACCCGGGTTCGACCTCTGATGTCCCGATTCATGGCGAGAAGACGAATATCCTTTTCCATCCAACTCCAACGATCTCGTACGAGCCAATGTTTGAGCAGCTTGAAAGGCGTGCGGAGATCCTGTGCATGTGTATCATTGCAGCCATTGTCGTGATCGGCAGGCTTTTCGGTGGCTCGCTCTATGGCCTCATTCCGCTCGCCATTTGTATCTCCTCAGGTGTATTCCTCTGGGTGAAGAAGCTTGTTCAGTCTGGACGCGAGCAGGAGTGGGCTTCTGAGCAGACTCGTGGCGAGACCGCGACAGCGAACCTTATCCCGGAGTCCGTCGAGTGGATGAACAGTCTCCTTGGCGTTATCTGGGGACTCATCAACCCAGACATGTTCACCGGCGTTGCTGATACCCTGGAGGATGTCATGCAAGCTTCCGTCCCAGGCATCATCGAGAACGTCCGCGTTGCAGAGATCAACCAGGGCAACAACCCAATCCGCATTTTGTCCCTCCGTGCCCTCCCAGACGGCCACGTCAAAGAGATGAAGGACGACATCCATAAGCAGAATTCCGAGACGAAGGATCCACAGGAGTTGGCTGCCGATGAGGACGGTGGCGACTACTACAACATCGAGTGCTCCTTCGCCTACCATGCCAAGCCATCTGGGAAGGGTGTTTCCGCCAAGGCGAGAAATATGCACATGCAGCTCGTTTTTTACCTTGGAATCAAGGGTCTCTTTGGCGTTCCTTTGCCAATCTGGGTCGAGCTTCAGGGCTTAGTTGGAACGGTTAGACTTCGTCTTCAGATGTCTCCTGAGCCACCTTTCCTCAAGGCTTTGACTTTCACGCTTATGGGTTTGCCAAAGGTTCAGGCTGGGTGTATGCCTATGCTTGAATCCAACGTAAACATCCTCAACTTGCCACTCATCTCCAATTTCGTCAACTACGCTATCGGTGCTGCGGCAGCTGAGTACGTTGCTCCCAAGTCGATGACTCTTGACATGGGCAAGTTGCTGCAGGGCGACGATATCCAGAAGGATACCGAGGCTCTCGGTGTTCTCTGGATCCGCATCCACAAAGCAACTGGCCTCTCCAAGCAAGATCGTAAGGGTTCCCAGGGCGGTGGTTCCGATCCATATATCACGGTCTCCTTCTCCAAGTACGGAAAGCCAATGTACTGTACCCGCGTCATCCAGGACGATCTCAACCCTGTTTGGGAAGAGACTTGCGCTTTGCTCGTTACTCCAGATCTTATCAAGGCCGATGAGCAGCTGTCCATGGAGTTGTGGGACTCTGACCGCTCGACTGCCGACGATGTGGTTGGCAAGGTGGAGCTGAGCATGCAGAAGATGATTCAGCATCCGGGGAAGATGTATCCTCAGGTTTCTAAGCTGCGTGGTACGAAGGCTGATTCTGAGATGCCGGGTGAGTTGCATTGGGAGGTAGGCTACTTTGGCAAGCCGCAGTTCAGACCTGCGCTTAGGACGCATGGGAAAGATGTCAACCTGCCGGATACGCTGAAGGATAAGAAGGAGTTGCAGGATGAAAAAGGCGCGCTGGACAATGAGGATGAAGATGCCGTTGTGCATACTCCTCCGGACCCATTGTGGCCTTCTGGTATTTGCTCTGTCGTTGTCCACCAGATCGTTAACCTCGAGATGGAGAACACGATGGGATCTAATGGTAACAGAAAGGGTCGCGAATTCGAGCCTGCGCGCGAGTCTGGAGAGACCAAGGAGGAGGAATCGAAGAAACTTCCATCGTCCTATTGTACGATCTTGTTCAACGACGAGCTCGTCTATCGTACCCGCGCCAAGGTCGTCTCTTCCAAGCCAATCTTCAACGCAGGAACCGAGAGATTTATGCGCGATTGGCGCTCTGGCATCGTCACCGTCACCGTCCGCGATCAGCGCATGCGTCAACACGACCCGATTTTGGGTGTCATCCCATTGAAGCTTTCGGATATCCTCCAGACCTCTTCCCAAGTTACAAGATGGTACCCACTTGATGGCGGAATCGGATTTGGCCGCATCAGAATCTCACTGTTGTTCAGATCAGTTGAGACGCGCCTCCCACCTAATATGTTGGGATGGGATGTGGGAACCTTTGAGTTTATGAGCGAGAAGATTTTGGCGACTGGGTATACAAACATTGCGAAGATCAAGATGCGCACTGGTGGCTCCACGGGGTCTATTGGTCGTAAGCACTGCAGGAAAACTGATGAGGGGGATGGAGTCTTTTGGGACTTGGCGAAGAAGGAGGGGAAGAACAATGTAAGACTGCCTATTAAGCATAGGTATCGCAGTCCGATCATTTTCGAGCTGCACAAGGCGGGATCCCGGAAGGCAGATGCTTATGCGGTGATTTGGTTGCATCATCTGGAGGATAACAGGGAGGAGGGTATTAATATTCCTATTTGGAAGACTGATAAGGGGATGAGGCTTTGTCAGAATTATATTACGGAGGAGAACTTCCATGCCATACCAGACTTGAAGGTCGAGGAGGTTGGGAGACTGCAGTTTAAGGGACGCTTCAAGGCTGGCACAGACGAGGACCATGCACGTTTCGTTTCCGACAATGATAGCAGAGAGACCATGGAGACTTGGGAGGCTTGCCATTCCGAGGGTGTCCGTACCACGCATGTTAGCAAGGAGTTGCCACCCGCTGTTAAGGAGCTGCATGAGCAGTCTTTGACTCAGGGCAGGGATGTGTTGGCTAATGCTAAGGACGAAGATAGGAAGAAGTGGCTTGCGAGAGATGGCACGGATTGGAGTGGAGCCTTTGGAGAGGACCCGGCGGAGATTGCGGGAGGCAAGGGCAAGGCGAGGCAGCATAATTATGCGGGAGTGGATGAGGATATGGATCGGGAGACTGATCGGTCGGATATGGATCAGAATGACGGGTATAGCCACTCTACAACCGACGATGATAGCTCCGACGACGATCTCGGGATCACCGACGCTACGTCTAACCAGCAAGAGTCTGGGCCAAATGGCAACGCGGCAGACGGCGAGAGTAAGGTCAAGACGGATCCGAATACCGGTGTGACAAAGAGGGAAGAGGATATGAGTAAGAAGGAGAAGAAGCAGGTGGACAGAGGGGATAAAAAGGATTTGCATCGGAAACAGAGGGGCCTGATGCAGTGGAAGCCGATGCGCAATTTGGCATTTGCGAAGGATGAGGCGGTTTTTGCGGCGCGGAAGGTGGTAGGGAAGGGGAAGCTTGAGGGGAGGCAGCCGGGGGTTGAGAGTGAATATTAGATGGGTGGCGATGTGTAGGGGGGGTGGAAGGGAGAGAGAATAGTTGAGTGAGGAGTAGTTAAAGAGCACGAGCAAGTTGATTTGTATTCGTACATGAGCATGGAGTTTAGCAGGCCTGCTTTTGAGACTTGATTTTAGCTATGAATTATGATCTTTACATACATCGTTTTTCCTGTGATTTTCTCTCTTTGCACGTAAATGATGCTATTTGTACATGTGTCTAGGTTGTGTATCCTCCAAGAGGACTACAACGCTATAATCTAATGGTAGGTCAGTGCACCACGGGCTTTCCTCGGATCGTAGCCATCAACAAGTGAGGAGGTAAACTTCAAAAGAATCTGATCAAGAGTATGATGCCGCTACTTCGGGACGCAGACTGAAATCAGCACTTTTAGATCTCCGAGAGGACACTGCGACTGTAAGAGATAATTGAGTGTGCCTGTCTCCTCAAAGCTAAAAACAGAGCCAGACCAAGACATACCTGGCCTTCACGATGCGGTCGGTCGTTGACGATTGAGCGACTTCGAGGCAGTGCGACGGCGAATTTAATTGAAAGGGGTCCGACAGAAGGTTGGGTGGATGCGAAGTCGAGGATGCGAAGTCGAGGATGCGAAGTCGAGGATGCGAAGTCGAGGATGGGGTCGTGGATGGGGTCGAGGGTGAGGTTATAGAGAGAAGGACCCTAGTTTGGGCCACATAGCCTGCAGAGCACTACTCTGTTGGCGTGCGGGTTTGCGGATTTCAAGGGTATTTTTGACTACCGAGGTAAGTGAGTATGTTCGCGTTCGCGATCTAGGTAGCAGGCGCAGACTGGAGAGAATGAAGGGGGCGGACAAAGGATCCAGTTCGCTGTTAACAGCATTGCCCTAGTCTTCAAACGATGAGCTTTGGTTGGTGAGTAGCTTGTAATAAGTTAGCTTAAGTCCCGGTTATGTCGCAAGGTTATAGAATGGTAGCTGATGACGCTTGAATACTAAAGAATCGCGTAGTATGATTCAGGGGTTATCGAGATGGTTTCAGCTTTGGCGCCGTAGTCGTAAGTGGAAGTCTGAGACTAGCCAAGCAAGGGGACGTATTGTATAAGCGCTGAGGATTAGGGAAGGCCTGAAAAGTCATGGAGGTTAGAGAGAGTGGTGCTGAGAGGGGACCAAGAAAGGGACCGGGCGACTTGTATTATGTGTGTAAAGCGGCGTGTACGTTGTTGGGTTGTGCTCTAGCTGGTTGCCACAGTCTAGATGGCTTCTTAACCTCGACTGAGCCAACTATGCCGTTTGGAACTACCCAGATTGGCGATTGGTTCTTTGCGGTTAGGACTCGCCTGGCGATGGCGCGTTCGGACTCAGCGGTAGCTGGCCAACTTCGAAAAGTAGCCGTCGCATCGACAGAGACACCAAATGTAACATCGCGGGATTGGTGACGCTTCCACTTAGATAGCACAGTTAGCTTCTTCCGGTGCGATAGATAGCCTAGCTGGGAAGCAGCACACCCAGCGCAATTGGCGGCGAGAGGATGAGGGCGGGCGAACAATGGGAAGGGCGAGAAAGATTTTGCTCTCAGCCTTGATGAGTATAGATGGACCTCCCATCAGGCATCGCTTTTTATACCTGGAGCACTTAGATACACCGTTTGCAAGCGTAGGACCTTTGCAGTTGGTTTATAAGTTATTCACAGAGCATTGCGACGATTGGCGTTGACTTGCTTAAGCATCGTTAGGCAGCATCGTCGACTCAAAACACACAAGTTAATCAAGAGCGCACATGGCAAGTTGCCACGGAACAGGCATTTGATACTATCTAACCCTAACCCTTAGGCGAATTCTGCGGACCGGTATGTTCTTCACTTTTCAGGGAAGGTAGGATGGAGGATGAGGGCGGATGAATGAAGGCGGAGAGGATTGAGGAGATGATGTGGGGATGGGATGGCAAGAATGGACGCTAACAAAACCAGGATTGTTCTCACAGGGTGTGCTTATAAATATCCCAAAGGGGGAGGATATTGGAGAGGAGGTGCATTTGGTTGATCAGGCTTTGACTTTTACGCAAGGTAAGTGATTCGCATTTCTTTGTCTATGTAGCGACTGTGTATGAACAGAATGTGAAGAAGGGGGTTATTAATGAAGAAGGAAAGTATTAGGTGGATTTAGCGATAGATGGAATGGAAAGAAGTTTACTGTGCAATGGTTATCCTTGTTCGCCAATAGGTGTGAGAGGTTCCTCGGTATTAAATTGTTTGTTTCTTGAATGAGCCAACGAAGAAGTTCCGATGTTATGCAAAGCCGGGGAATGTCAAACAGCCTTGCGCGCACTTCGTCGGCGAGTGCTAACTGGTTTCTAGGTAGTCGTCATGCCATTCAGCGATCGAGGCATTCGGATGGTGTGCTCTCGAGATCAACCTGAAATGGGCACATTTATATTCTCGATCACTAACCGGCTTCCGGAAGGGTGGTTCAATTTAATAAGGCATTTCATGGTAAGTTTTCTCGCCGGAAAGCGAACTGTAGAGTTCTCCTTAGGTTGCCGGTCGAGATACTTGCTTTGCGTCGTTGCTGTCAACCGGTTTCGCAGCCACCATTGTCAATCAAGAAGTCGATTTGGCACGGCGTAATAATGGATAGCTACGAGACCTTGTCCTGACAAATAACGAACATTGTTTCTCTCTTTCGTTGGATGGCATCTTGCCTTTGACGTGAGCCTGTAAATTCCAAATGAGTACGAGACCTTGCTATATTTAAGCCCCTTGACCGGTTAGTGGACCCTCTACTGGTTGACTATTAACTGTTCGATCTACCACAACAGTCGTAGAAAGAGCGCGAGACGTTGGTTACGTTTTATCCGGTCGCCAGCCCAGTAATCTTTGATTTCCCAAAGAAATATTTCTTAGCTGAGCAGGTCTTCTCCTGCTCAAGGACAACCACTCTGTTATATTACGGACGAGACCGACTAGAAACTGCCATCGCTTCTAAGCTACGGTAGCGTAATAGCGACGTGACTTTGATCATAATATGACGAGATACTAACCGGTTCCGAGCTACTTTTGACTTCCATAATATGCTTCATGAAGGTCTCAATCTGTGTCTTCGACTTATTTCTTTCTGACGTTGTTCTCGGCGAGGCACCAAAGGCGGCAGAGGCGCTGTCAGTATCATTTTGCCGAGCGGCCCTCGGCAGATCCCCGCCAATAGCAGGACAGCGATTTCGGAGCCCGCGGTCGCGTCATCCGTCAAACGCCAATAGAGAAATCCGGGGTAGGTTTGAATATCCAGTCATTTCTGTGGGAACGAGTCACAACTTGTCACTTCTGCAAAAATGCTTCCAGTAAGTCAATTTTCCTGATTCAACTTCAGCTGGGCACATTTTAGCTATTCAGAGTCTGAGGAAATACTAATATGTTCTTACCACAGCGAATTGGCCTCCAAGGCTTGCGCCTCCGCGTTGCGGCAAGGCCCGCGACTCGCAGCTTAGCCATCTCCAGAACAGCGAGGGCAGCAACACCACTCGCTCTGCGCACCAACGGCTACAGAGCTTTCACCCTCTCCTCCCACCTCGCCCAAGCCGACGTCTTCCAATCCATCTCCTCTGATGCAACAATCACACCAATCCTCACATCGAAGGCCTCCGCCATCTCTCCCGTCCCACAAACCCTCACCGAGAAGATCGTGCAGCGCTACTCCGTCGGCCTCCCAAAGGGCAAATGCGTCAAGTCGGGCGACTATGTTACACTCTCGCCTCACAAATGCATGACACACGATAATTCCTGGCCTGTTGCTACAAAGTTCATGGCGATTGGTGCAACGAAGGTTCATGACCCTAAGCAGGTGGTCTGCACGCTCGACCACGATGTGCAGAACAAGTCGGAAAACAACCTCAAGAAATACAAACTCATTGAGGAGTTTGCGAAGGTGCAGGGTATCGATTTCTACCCAGCCGGTAGAGGGATTGGACATCAGATTATGGTGGAAGAGGGATATGCCTGGCCAGGAACGGTCACCGTTGCATCCGATTCTCACAGCAACATGTACGGCGGCGTAGGCTGCCTCGGCACCCCTATGGTCCGTACAGACGCCGCCTCCATCTGGGCTACTGGCAGAACCTGGTGGCAGATACCACCCATCGCCAAGGTGACCCTGACCGGTGTTCTGCCTATCGGTGTTACGGGAAAAGACGTCATCGTAGCCCTCTGCGGCCTCTTCAACAACGACGAAGTCCTCAACCACGCCATCGAGTTTTCGGGCTCTAAGCAGACTCTCAGCTCCCTGCCTATCGACGATAGACTTGCCATCGCAAACATGACCACAGAATGGGGTGCTTTGTCCGGCCTCTTCCCTATCGACGAGGTGCTGGAGAAATGGCTCCGTGCCCGCGCTACCCTCGCTGCGTTGTATCCAAAGGTAGCAGCTGGAGCTGGTGAGCCAGAGGCTGCGAGATTTACACACGAGCGTATCGACGAGCTGCTCGCCAATCAACTCAGAGCAGACCCAGGTGCTCAATATTCTAAGAGTCTGTACCTCAACCTCTCCACCCTTTCGCCTTACGTCTCCGGACCAAATTCCGTCAAGATCGCAACCCCCCTCCGCGATTTGGAAGCACAGGATATCAAAGTCAACAAAGCCTACCTCGTCTCCTGCACCAATAGCCGCGCGTCCGATATCGCTCAAGCAGCCAAGGTATTCAAAGACGCTGGATCCCCAGAAGCTCCAGCCATGATTGCCGAAGGAGTGAAGTTCTATATCGCAGCTGCTTCTATTCCTGAGCAGGAACTCGCCGAAGCAGCGGGCGACTGGCAGACTTTGTTGGCTGCTGGCGCTGAACCACTCCCAGCTGGTTGCGGACCATGTATTGGTCTCGGCACAGGCTTGTTGGAGGCTGGAGAGGTGGGTATTTCTGCCTCAAATAGGAATTTCAAGGGTAGAATGGGTAGCACGGATGCTAAGGCTTACCTCGCCTCTCCTGAAGTCGTGGCTGCGTCGGCACTGCAGGGTAAGATTGCAGGTCCAGGCTGGTACGAGACGCCTGTTGGTGTTACGAAGGTCGTGCTTGGTGAGGGGGAGGGGAATGTGGAGCAGGATAAGTTTTTGTCTATCGAGGATGCTCTGGATAAGTTGATTGCTGATGCTGAGGCCTTGATTGGGTCCGCTGAGAATGAGTTGGGCGAGGGCGAGGTCGCAGTAGAGGCGAAAGAGGAGGGCGAGGAGCAACTCACCGAGATCCTCCCAGGCTTCCCGGAGAGCATTAAGGGACGTATCCTCTGGTGTGATGCCGACAATGTCAACACCGACGGTATTTATCCTGGAAAGTACACATACCAAGATAACGTCTCGCCAGAGAAAATGGCCGAAGTCGTGATGGAGAACTACGACCCTAAATTCGCCTCGATTGCCGAACCAGGAGATATCTTGGTGTCCGGGTTCAACTTCGGATGCGGTTCCTCCCGCGAACAAGCCGCCACTGCTCTTCTTGCGAAGAAGGTGGGTTTGGTCGTCTCTGGATCTTTCGGAAATATTTTTGGAAGAAACTCTATCAACAATGCTTTGATGGGTGTGGAGGTGCCGAAGTTGATTGAGAGGCTGCGAGAGACGTATAAGGATGATAAGAGTCTGACGAAAAGGACGGACTGGACCTTTGAGTGGGATTTGAGGAGGTCAAAGGTGCTTATTACGGAGGGACCAAACGGCAAGCAGTGGAGTCAGAAGGTTGGAGAGCTGCCGCCTAATGTGCAGGATATTATTGCGCAGGGTGGACTGGAGAAGTGGGTAAAGAAGGAGATTGGTGCTTAAGTGATTAGTATGTGGAGGCAACAGAAGTGGAAGCGTGTATATCAGAATCCTTTCGCAGGCGTTCAGGTTGGAGACATACCAAAATGATGTAGTACGATGCATAGAGTGAAACTCATAGAATATGAAGAGTTGGACGTTTCAATCACTTCCGGCGTAGGGACTTAGTCACAGATTGTCTCTCCTTCGCTAATCTTGCCATACTATTCCTGTTCTTACTGGCTTTTATTGACTTGGTTATGGTGCTCGGCTTATATAGCCGGGAGATCAAAGTCTTCGCCTATCTTGGTTCTCTGCTAGCGATTGAGGATTGAGACAAAGTCCGCTAGGGTCGAGTATATAAGGCTCTCCAATTGTTCTCGATTCTAGGCTACAAAGAAATAATACCCGAGCCATTTGCTATGTATGAGAGAACCGCATACTCACAACTGCAAGCCACGTCGCGGGACTGGAGTATTTCTCCTTCCCCTACCTCTGAATTCAAGTACAACTTTTCCATGGAATTTGCTGCCAGCTGCTTAGAAGCAAGTAGCGTTCTTTTGACTCAGTAACAAGTTTTCAGATGTAAGATCATCTCCTGCTCGTCAGCCGAGTGTCGCTTGCCAATAGGGCAAAGAAAGCAAGGACGTAATGGCTTATAGATGATGATTTTTGTTCTTGATACCCAGCTCTCTCTGCTCCATGCTGGTTAAATATAGCTTTGCGAGATAAGTGCTGTCAATTTTAAAATCTGCTTTACCATGTCATGAAGGAACTCACACCTCCCATTAAGGCAATATATTGTGAGCCTGCGCGTTCAACAAAGGAGCTCCGAGCTCATTTAAGGATGTCTTGACCCAGTTTGTCTTTTTTGAGGACAGAGGGAAAAAAAATTCAGGGGTCTAGATATATACCTGTGGCAAAGATGAGTTGGACTGTTGGTTCTTGGTTGCAAGTTCTCTGACTAGTGGCGGTGGTGGGACAGTTGAATGGGTACGATGCCGAAAAATGAAATAAGGCAGAAAACAACAGCCACGCTATGTTTTTTCTTAACATTTTGGTTGCACAACCTAGACTGTAAAAATTAGCGAGACAATTTTCCTAAAGTTTAGGGTTGGTTTTTAATAGTCGTTGATTGAAATCCGTAATTTACACCTTTGTAATTACATTTCATTATTCCGAATGGTATTAATTTCTGCAACCTGGCAATTCAACTTCCCTCAAAACATGTAGGGGTTTTGTCATAAGATTTTTGGTGGAAACAAGAATATCTCATGTACTGTAAGCAGCCATTATACATCTTTTTTCATTGGGTGCTGCCAACTTGACGTTCTGCTTCGTAAACGCGGTAGTGAATTTGGTGGAATCTTTGCCAGAAAACGAAAACAAAAAGAGGTAATTAGGGCGCTCGCTAAGGCACTAAGCACTTCTGTTCGTGGCTAGACTGTTAAAGTTAAATTGGAAGGGGCTTTCTTCGCATGAGTTTGAAGGGCAGGTGTATATAGACGTTCAAAATGTGACTTAGCCGAATTTGTTTCGCCAATTGTGAGGAGGGATTTGACCAGAGCAGTTCGTGTTAGTCGCAATGAAGAAGTTGATGGCAGTGATAAAACATAGTTAGAAGAAAAAAAGGCAAAAGATTGACCAGACTGGGGCTCGAACCCAGGACCTTATCCGTTTTCAAAGAATTGTAAAGGAGACGTGATAACCAACTACACCATCCGGCCGGATTATGAAAGAGTGTACTCAGGTAGTATACTTATTCATAACGTATGTGGAATGGGATAAGTGGTTGGTGTTACGTTTAGGTGAATTCGTGGAGGATGAAGGGGACATATGATAGTGTTCATGGATTGGGCGCGATGGCTGACGTAAAAAGAGGCGAGGGCGATGTGAGCAAGGTGTGTTGCGGTTTCAATACTGTGCGCGAGGATGGTTTGGCTGACTGGTAAATAGATTGCGGGATGAGACGGAGGTGGCATCGTGGTACTGTGACTGAAACTCCACCATAGCTTAGCTGAGGCCTGTAGTTTCTGCGAACTTCTGCCAGGCCAATATTCATGTTCTTCATGTAATACTTGGCGAATGATCGGCCCGTTGTATACACGTGTAACTGTCAGTGAGTAACAGCTCCGAGACTATACTATTAGCTGCCGAGATAGTGTTAGATAGCGCCAAGAGGCGCTGAGGTTGTCGTCAGCTTGAGGACTGCGGAGTGGGACTTGGGATCTAGATGTCGTGTGCTCGGACTGTGGGTGCCAGTAAATCAGTTAGTGGTGCATCGGGAGTGCAATTAAAGTCGCCTCATTAAGCGCTAAAAGGCTTAGCGAAAAACATGTCATGCAACAAGCAATAGAAGTGTTGGAGATAAGTTTTGTTCGTGCTGTGGAAAGTTGCGTGCGCTTATCTCTGCCTCTGTCGAGCTCCTCCTTGCCAGTTCAAGCACCTTCCCGCGGCGACAAGCGAACAGGCTCAAGTCCGCATCGGACATACTTCGAAACTTCTCGGGTTACATATAACTGCCATCTCCTAGAAATACCCTTTGGTTTCTCGAATCCTAGAGTGCCAGTATATACATTACCACAACCACTTGGCTGCGATCTCAACTTAGCTACAGAATTCAATTGACTCTGTAAGACTTCAGTACGACTTTGCGATACCACTATTTCGGGTACTTGACCCCTCACCAGCTTGCCATTCACAACCACGATTCACTGTAAAGCACCAACCACCCACCACTATAGTTGACGAATCAACACCTGCGGACGAAATCTCCAATCATTCAACCCATATGCGACGCTATTGAGGGTCTTCACTAGCCACACAAACTGGTATCGCCATCCTGTAAGTCAGACCGACTTTCTTGCTTTTGGCCCGAATCGCAATGCACGACGACCTCATCGGTCGCTCGCAATCTTAACCTCGTTTTTCCTAGCAAGCAGTAGGCTCCATGTCTGAGATCAGTTCAGGGTTGATAGGTTGTCGGCGCGATCTCATGGAGGAGAGACACGCACACGACACATTGCCGTACATGTCCAAAATGGCATTTCCATGTTTTCGACACATGCCATTCCTCGATTTCGCCCGTCGCACGGCAGCATCGAGCAGGAAATCCAGGCACAAGCCATAGCACACCAAGTCGCAAACTGCGCCGCAGACGACAGAGCGGCCCAAGCGGGTTCCTTCGATCGGGCGCTTGCGCAGGTTTCTGCGGACGCAATAAGAAGACCGAAGTTTGCGTTTTCTTGCTTGTCAAAGTGTGGCTGATGCGCCGGAGAACCCTGGGCATCCGTCGTTAGACACGGCCGAGATTCGTCTTGTCTGCTGCATGAGTAGTGTGGCGTCATGGCTGTGCGAGGAGCTTCTTCTTCTTTTGACCCCCTTCTCCTTACACATTCATACAATTGATCTCAAAGTGAAGAGCCAACACGATGTTTTTTAATGTAATAGTTTTCCAGACCTCGAGTTAAGGTCAATTAACCACAACCACGTTCGCAATCCCGGCACCTTGTTTGGTTCCTGACGCCCAAGGTTCCCCGCATTAGGTAGAATTGTGCTGCCAGATTTAGTGTCTGAGTGGATCGCTGGAGCCGCGCGAGTTGATGCATTGAAGTGGGAGGGTCCACTGACGTACCGTGTACCTTACAGTCCGAGTTAAACCATCAGTCTTACGTCGAAACCTTCAGCAAACATAAACAAAGAACGATATATTTTGCGATAGAAGCCGACGACTGAGGCATTCCCTACGAAGTGGAGGACACCAGGATCAAAAGTTGAAAAGAGAAAAGAGATGAAGTATGGACAGGCTTTGTATGAGCGCAGTGTTGCGCAGTGGGCTCCTTGTATGTTAACGGTTCCTACCCATTTCTTTGCAAACTCTTGGCTTTCTGAGGGAATAATACTCGACAATGAAAGGATATAGCTAACGTTCATTTCCTACAGACAACATCGACTACAATGAGTTAAAACATTTCATCAGAGAACATACCACAAAAGGACAAGCACAAGCTGTCGCGATACCTGGTCAGCCGGACCACGCATTACAACAATTTGAGGGCTTCTTCTGCGACCAATTGCGAAACCAGCATGAGCGTGTCGACCTCTTTGTTAGAAGTAAGGCCGACGAGTTCCGCAGGAGACTGCTGGATTATGAGCAGAAAGCGAATACGTTGGTACAGAAGACAGGCGTCGATGGCATGACACTGAGGCGGTCCGAGCGGTTCTCCAAGCTTGAAACGAGGATAATGAGGTAAGTGCAGCATATTAAGTTCCAGCCATGATAGTGTATGGACAGGCCGCTGATATTCTATTCGCAGATGCGGAGAAGACATACGGAACCTTGAGCGTTTCGTTCAAGCACAATCCATCGGCTTCCGCAAGATCCTCAAGAAATACCGCAAGTGGACAGGATCGTCAACACTTCAACCTCGTGCGGAAAAGTTTCTGTACTCCCAGAAGAGCTTTTTGAAGATTGACTTTGAACCCCTGCAAACTCAATATAACAACCTCATCACATTTGTTCGCGAACACTCGCCCGATTTTTCCGAAGTCAGCACACCGACCACTAGAAGCAGGGGAAGCGGGACCACGTCGAGGAGCCCCAGCAGGACTCGGAATCTTGTACCAAGGAAGAGTGAGCTACAACAGCATGGCACAGGATACTGGAACGAATACGACCACCCTAGCGACGAAGAGTCGAACGAAGACCGCTACGTCGTATACGTCAACCCTGACAACGAATCCGCTTCAAGCTGGCCCGGCCAAGATGTCATCTCCCATGCTGTGGACTGGGTGAAGAGGAAACCGTATGGCTCGATACGGAAATTGATAAATCCAAACTACGAACTACCGGCACGCAAAGCGTCAACAAGCGAGACCGTGAGACAACCGCTGCTCTTTGATAGCCAGACTACGTTAGCAAGCACCAGTTCAAGGTTTCGGAGGGGTTCGAGTTCAGAAACACAGGATGACGGGGAGGAAGACCCAGATGCCCCGGATCCAGCAGACGATTTATTCCCCTCCGGCTACCTCACACACTACGCCACCTTCCCTTCCATCGAAGATCAACGCCAATACCACCACCAACAAGCCAGGTTTGATAGCCATAGAGATCTATTGTTAGCTCACGCGAGCTTAGGATGTTTCTTCGCAGCCTTCATCCTCTTGTTCGTGTCAGGGTTACTGCTCGTCACGGGAAGACACAAGCTAAGGAGAGAAGTCGATGCCGGAGTCTTGACCGGCGGAATCGGAGCTATGGTGTTCGCTGGTGTGGGCGCTCAATGCGTAGGATGGCGCTGGGAAAGACTTGGCTGGCCGGCGAGAGGAGCCTTCATAGTCGGCACGCTGATTGCTTGGGGTGTTGCGGCGCTGGAACTTATCGTTGTTATGCGTGAGGGAAGGCTCTGAGGAGGAGAGGCAGTTGAGAGATGAGTGGTAGTGATGAATGAATGGTGGGTGTGGTGGTGACTGCTGTTTCTCCGAGCTTTTGAGCGTCCACTGTTTCAGTAATATATAGTGGGCGGCTATTCGCGAACATGCTTCCTTGGCGACGCGGCGTATATACCATTATCGGGTTGAGCATACATCCATTAGCGAGTCGTTATCGTTGTTGTTGTTGGGAATCTGGTGCATATCGTGTAGGGTGTATATAACCTTGAGTTAAAGCTTCGCTTCGGTACATAGAAGTTGGTGTTGATGTGTATAATCTTGAACTCTCTTTTGCTTTAATTGACTTATTCTCGAGATATGGATTAACTGCCAATGGTGAGTTCTGGGGCAGGTGACTTAAAGAGGAAAGAAGAAAGATGGGAAAGATGGGAATCACAAATACATAACGCCGAGTATAAATATCCCCCTCCAACCGACGCGCATCTAGAATGGGATCCATTAGAGCATCTAAAGAGACAGACAGCAGCATTACTAATAACTTTGGAGAGATTGCGGCCTGGAAGTCGTCGATAAGTCCGAAGCGACAGTCGCTGCTCCTTTTGACGACAACGCCAAGTTAAGTCCGAGTATGAGATTCGGCCAAGCGGTATTATCGGTGAATCCGCCCGAACGAAATGTGTTATGCTTATATCCATTACCTTTTGCAGGATATATCGACAATTGTGCATTTGTGTCAAAGAAATTCTTACCCTTCACTCCCTCCCCCCCCCCCATCCCGGCGACTGGCCGAAGAGCAGATGTTAACGGCTCCAGTCGTATCTTTCGAGCTAAAAGTCGTCTGAGCCGTTGTCGTCCCACGGTTGTCCTCGATGCACTGAGACAGGCATGCAGACCACAAATGTGTTTACCATACGATGCTATACCGTTGATTTACCATTTCATATCTCAAATTAGTTCTCATCATTCGCGTGGTCGAATGGCGCGTCACGTTTTTCCTATTCTATTCGGGCTTTCTAATGGTTTCTACTCGAGTTTGTATTGAGATGTAAGAATTTAAATTCTTCGGCCCTTTGTCCCGCGCACGCCAAGATGTTTGTCATGCCGAAGCTGGGTTTTTCTTCTTTGAGCTAGGAGAAAACGGTTACCATATGTCAATTGTCGCCAAGCCATGAAAGGAGTTGCTAATCAGTTTTGAGCAAATGGTTTCAATCTAAATTTCAAATCTCAAATTCCGTCGGCCACATAAGTCGCCCAGAAGTGCGTTGAAGTAGAGCTTCCATAGTTGGCCAGAGAACTTTACGACGGCTTCCACGTCGGATGACGGCATGGAGACGAAGTGCTTGACCATAACCTCGAAGAGTTAGGAGGATGGTCATAACATACCTATAATGCGCGATATGCAAGCTCTACCACGACGCTGGAATGCGTCGTTGCTGATACTTGCGGTGACGGTGGCGACGAAACCCTTGCTAATGAAGAGGGCGGCTTCAGTGGCCGCGGTACGACGACGCTTTAATATCGAAGTAGATTTGATGCTGATTGGATAATCAACGAGCGCAGGACAACGGTTCAGGAATTGAGACAACGGCACCTAGACTATTATCAGCTGCCAAATTCAGAACCTTTGGAGGAAACCGGTTGGTTGACAGACCATTGGAGCTGGCAAAAGCCCAAGAAGAGCTTATTACTGACTTCTAAATTGAAATACCTCGGTAAAGACTGGTTGGTGTATTGAGTATGTATGATAGAGCACCTCGGAGGATGAGGGAGTGGAGAGTGGCAATCAGTCACGAACATGGTATTCGCAGTACACCACTTTCAATGCAGATTGAGATGAGATGACAATATACAGCAAGCTAACGACAGACTCAAACCAGTTAACTAACCTGCCTGTTGTCTTCAACCTTCACCAACCCGCCTCACCATATACCTATGCTCAGGCTACTAATTTACCAGTCCTTCCTTCCCACCACTTCTCCATCCCAACACACCTTCATACTGGTAGGAAACGGCCAAATCTTACTACTCTCCCCATTAGTCATAACATAGGCATAAAACCCCCCTTCCCTGGCAACCTTCGTCATCTCCCCCCCAGCACCCACACCCCCTGGAGCCCTCCTCAAATTATTCAGCCGGCCCACAACCTTAAACATAGCCGTAAGTGCCACCCTACTCGCCGCGCCACCAAGACAACTATGCGGACCAATCCCGTAAACGATGTAAGAATCAATCGGTCGATCGAGCCTTACCTCTTCAGGATTCGGATAGACCTTAGGATCCCTGGCGATCTGGAGGAAAGACGTGAACGCTGTGCGGCCTTTTTCAAAGTGTACAGGGCGGCCGTTGTCAGTGATTGTCACATCCTTACTTGCGCGGCGATATGCGCCGAATGTGCCGTTCAGCCTAACACCTTCCATGAGGTAGTGAAGCAGTACATCATCCGCAGCCGCAGTATTGAGTTTTGCCAGCCTATTGATCTCCTTCAGATGATGTTTATTCTGATCCATTAGGTAGAAATCGATAACCTGCCCAAACACCTGAGACTGATTCGCCACCATAGCCCCTGCCGTGGGCAGTATCTGCGACCAGACAGTCTCATGGACACCCAACCCCTTCTTAAGCAGTTGTCGGATCATATGTACGCCGTAATCCTTAAGTGCGTGGTCTTCTTCCATCAGTGGATCGATGATGGAACTCAGAAAACTCGTCTTGGAGAGGAGGGAGACTTGCGTTTCGACCAGCTGGCCCAGTTTCTGAGTGACTGCCAACCCGGCTTTACGGAGCGCAAAGGTCTTGGAGGTGTCGAAGTCGAGGAAGATAGTGGTGAAGATAACGGCAAGGATCATGTAGAGTTCGTGCTCGGTGAAGACATTTGTTTTCTCCTCCTTCGTCTTAAGCGGAAGATTAAATATCGCGCTGGCGAAGCGGACGTGTGCGGAGTTCCCAATATCCCTCACAATATCCACCATAGTAAAGCTCGTCTTCCTACCTCCAACCTTATATCCCCACTCCTTCAACAGGTTGGTAGTCGTCTCTTCGTAGAACTGCCGGATCTCTCTTGCCCATCCATCACTGTAGAGGCACTTCGACATCTGGTCCCTGCGCTCGCGGAATAGGGGCCCGTCTCCAGAAAGCATGAAGCGTGTACCGGGCTCGCCCATGAGGTAGCCGAGCCCTTCGCCCCAGGTGACGTTAAATGTTTCGCCGTCTGCTAGGACGGCTGTTACGCCGTCGTAGCCGGTGACGTTGATGCGTGGGGGTGTGTAAGTTGGGCGGTCCCAGACGAATTCGCTCAGCCGGTCCAAAGACCCTAAGACCTCAGCCGAAGCTTTCGGGGTAGTGAGAGGGTAGTGCGCGTAGACCGAATTGTACTTGAAGTGGTTAGGGAAAGCTTTGAGGATGAGTTTGTGGAAGACGCAGTTCTGATTGATATTTGGATCGCTGGCCGCCTCACTGATCCCCCATGCAGTGAGGTTAGCGGGATGATAGTCCGTAGTCAGAAATCTGTCGCCGCGGACGAGCGTCACGGCGTCGGAGAGAATGGCACGAGAGATGGTGTATGTGGGACAAATGCCTACGCCGGGTGTCATTGGTTCCTTAGCATCCTCACACACCAACCCGGGATACAACTCAACATAATCGGGAGATTCATACAGCACACGTAGTTGTTCAGCGACTTCGGGATCAGAAGAGATGTCCTCGAAACTGCGATAAGGATCCAGACCGAAGTGAGAACGGAATTCATTAAGTGTTGCGCAGCGCCAGGCGCGAGATTGCTGCATGCCTAGAATCTCGACTGCTTTGAGGACGGTGGGCACGTTGCGCGCTCCAGAGGCGCCGGCGAGGTCTTCGATAGAGGTGGTGAGGATGTTGACTAGGTCGTCGTCGTTATACTTTCCGTCGGGGCCGCGTGTCATGCCGCCAAACTCTCGTTTGAGAGGTTCGTCAGGGATGGACCGCTCAAGTGCTGAGAGACCTTGAAGGAGTTCTGGAAGGCTGACTTCAGACGATGGTTTATTGAAGATGGAACGATACAGGTCCTCCGTCCACTCTTCGTCCCGCTTGGAGATATTACTGTGCCATCTATACACCAGATTGAATTCCATAGAAGTCTGATTTCCGCACCCACGAGGAGTGATAGTGATGTTAGACTTCTCGTCTCCAGCATTCATATCCACCCTCGGATCCAGCGACCAAGTACTATCCGTCCTATTCAGACCAACAATAGTCCTCAGGTAGTCGCCGAGAATGATATTGATATACAACCCACCGGTAATCAACCGGGCAGTCTGAAAGACATCTTCATCAAACTTCTTCCACTTCTTTGCCTCTCTATCATCTTCCGGCGAACTGCCGCTGGGTTTCCATTCCGAGACTGGCCTAGTGAACCGTCCACCCTCGTTGATGAGAGGAAGCTGAGAAGCGATATAGTTGTGGAACCGGTTGAACATGATCAATATCACACCGACACCTGGCGGGAAACCAAGGAGGCGCTTCTCGGAGAAGACGTCGGGCTTGAGCATGCCGTCTTTGAATGTTCGGACGAGGTTCTGCTCCCCCTGAGACGATCCATAGAGAGGTGAGAGGTCGAGATAGGACGACGTCGTGGAGATGTTGAAGTCAGAGTGAGAGGTCCGGAAGCAGTCGTGGATGACTATCGAGGCGATGTAGTAAAGCATGCTTGACACGCCGTTTGGATGCTCCCTATAGCCGGAGCCAGCACCACGATCCATGAGGGCGTCGAAGAGGAGGCCGCAATCTGGCATGTTTGGACGGAGGGTCTGAGGCGTGACGCTGCGTGCGTACGTTGTGCCTGCTTGACCGACTTCGGGAAACATGGGATTGTTATATTTGCCTTCTGGGTGACGATGTTGATACATATCTCCCAGTCTCGAGAGAGGGTTTGGTGGATGCTCGAGGGAGGACCAGAGGGTGTTGATGAATGTGTTGGTGAGCTTCGTCCTAGTCTTACTTTCATGTGGAAGCGATGAGACGAGTTGGATTGTCTTCTCCATCAGCAAGGTCTTGTCGTCGGTTGTCTTGCTTCCGGACAACTCCTGAGCGAGCATCATCTGCAATGTCTTTGCGTCGCCGATATCCACTGCCTCACTGCTTAGCACCGATCTCCACCTAAATGAGAGGCGAGTGGGAGAGACTTACAAGCCTTCAAATCATCCCACATCCCTGGACCGTCATCGTCATCACTACTGGTATCATTTCCCAAGTACGTCCCATCACCCGTCTGCTTAGGCAACGGTCTCATGGCGGCAGCGAGAACCTCTTTGTACTTTCCAAGCATTTCGGCAATACCAGCCTGCTTTTTGACATCGTTGTTTGGCTGATTAGGTGCTTGCTTAGCGTGAGCCTCTTTGACAATCATGGGAATCTGTGGTGCGGGCGTAGCTCTCGGTGCAGGGCCGGCTCCAAAGGAGGAGTGAGCTCCTTGAGAAGCCTCGGTCTCATGAGCGTGCGAAACCTTGGCTGGCACAGCCGGGGCTTCGTCTTTGGTCTCGGTGCCAAAGGAAGAGCCAAAAGTTGGCTTTTGGAGAATAGCAGGAGTAGCTGCTGATGATGGGTTGGAGGAGGAGCTGGGCGATTTGTTGTCCTTGTTTTTGTCCTTCTTGAAGATCGTTGAGATTCTCCGCATGGCGCTGGGTTTCTTGCTCGCATATTCTTTCTCGTCTTCGTCGTGTCCGAGCATGGTGGCAAGTGGTTAATGGTTTGCTTAGCGGGAGGAAGCGAAAGAACACAAAGTGAGAGAAGACAGAGTGAGAGAAGACAGAGTGAGAGAGTACAGAATGTGAGAAGTAAGAGAATGAAGAAAGAGGGAAAAGACCAGCTATAAGGGCTCAAGCCCATGTCTCCCAGCCACCTGTATCATAGTGGTGGCACCGTTGCTGTGAGGGGGTGGGAAGGTGCGATGACTGTCCCACCTGTCGAGAAGCACAAGTGTTACACCGATCAGTAGGAGGCATCCTACTTGGACGGGTTCCTCAATACAGCGAAGTCTGTTTAGCATGTGGTGTGGGTGGTACTCGACAAATGGTTAGCATGAACCTATGCAAGTGGTCTGCGATGAAAGCGCTAGCCATAACACGGCTTCTGTCCACACTTGTGCAGTTGTTTCTCAATATATGACTTTCGTCGCCTGAAGTCTGCAGTCTGCAGTCTGCGGATGCTATGAATAGGTTGCTAAGCTCCTAATTGCGACGAATGACAGGCCCATCCGCTCTTACCAGCATCGTTCCATTGGGCTGCAGGCATAAGCTGCAACGTCCGGAAGCACTGTGCGACATGGTTCTTCACACCATCCGAGGATGGCAACACAAGCAGCTTAAGACAAGTGAGGCTGACGTGATACTAAAATTATGTGATACTTGAAACAAAGGATTGTAGTCCTGAGAGGATTGTTGCTGAGATGCTTGGCGTGGTGTTGTTGAAGTGCGGTACTGGCACGCGCTTAAAACCTGGTGGCTTGGTGGTGAGTTGTGGAGAAGTCTCAGATGCCAGCCCAGGCTCAACTAGTGATTGGGAATAGGGTGGCCGCTTAAGCACAAGCTTATCGCGTTCCAAGCTCGACCGCGAAGCTCCCCTTATTTACATAACCGCGACGGTAACAGTGCGTGCCAACCGATTAGCAACGAGGCCGACGACAACCAAAGTACTGCACCACCTCATTCGCCCACTCAGACCGTGCTTAGCGGCAACACCACGACGTCAGCGACCTGCGAATGTATTAAACCACAACCGGCCAACAAGGCCACACTACAAACTCACAGCACCAAGAAATACACACGATGCCGTCCTTCAGGCCTAACGACATAGTCGGGCTCACAGATGGCTCCGGCCGCCACGCCACAGTCCGCTTTGCCGGCGCCACAAGCTTCCAAGTCGGCGAATGGGTGGGAATAGAGCTTGAAGACTTCTCGGGGAAGAACGATGGTAGTGTCAAAGGAGAGAGCTATTTTGAGTGTGAAATGGGGAAGGGCATGTTCGTCCGACCTGCTGCTCTGACGCTTGTCAAGAGTTCCGTGCCGCCTGCTTCAGCGATGGGCAGAAGGACGAGTGTCGCGAGCAGCACGACGTCCACAGCGGGAGGAGCGGTAAAGAGGACGAGCAGGCCGAGCTCCCTGATTCAGAGCTCTGCGCCTGGAAGGAGAGCTGGGAGTGTGTCGGACGCAGCTGCGGGAAAGAGGATGAGCATGAATGCGGCTAGTCCGACCCCAAGCGCATCAAGAGGACTGGGCATGAGGCCGGCGAGTATGAGCAGGGTATGCCAATTCCTCCCCTTCACTTTTCCGTACGGAAGCTAACGTAAGGATCTAGGCACCGACAAAGTCCCAATCTCCGACGAAACAGCTTGGCTCTGGCACCAGCTCTGTAAGCTCCACACCACGAACAACCACACCTAGCTTGGCACATAAACCGCGGCCTAGCTTGGTTTTGCCAGGGGGGAGCAGAACGTCCATGGGACCACCACCGTCCAGGACTGGCAGGCCAAGTCTTGTAGCTGACTCAAGGTTGACATCGTCAAGCTCAGTGGCCTCGAAGGCTTCCACAACTTCAGTCAACCGGTTGTCTCTGGCACAACGAGCAGGAAGCTATAATGTCGGCCAGCGCTTTGGTTCCAATAGTAACCAGGCGAGCAGCCAGCAAGGGAGTGTACATGGCAGTGAAAGAGGTGGACAAGAGTATGAGTCGTCTGTGATGAGTGAGGAGCCAGATGTGCTTTCGCCGCCTATACTCAGTCCACCTCACCCTGGGATGGAACATAGCCCTCAAAGTCCAACCACTGCACGCAGCACCTCGTCTCAAGTTACGGCTCGAGGCACTGCTGCAAGCATAGCAGCAAGCCGCAAACAAGTTGAAGACCTGGAAACAAAGCTGCGCCTCCTCGAAAAACATCGGGTTGAAGACCGCGAACGTCTCAAGGAGCTAGATCACATACAATCTGAGCGCGACAAATTCGAAGGTATTATCAAGAAGCTACAAATGAAGTATCAACCCCAACAGCAAGAGATTGCGGATCTGAGAAGGGAGCTGATTGAGGAGAGAAGGAGAGTCGAGGAGGTGGAACAGGGACAAGCGGATCATGATCACATGCTTGAGAATGCTACCATGGATCAATTGATCGCTGAGGAGCAGGCGGAAGTTATAAGGTATGAGCTTGAGGCCCTCAAGGCTAGAGCTGAGGAGTTAGAGCTGGAAGTCGAGGTGCTCAGGGAAGAAAACAACGAACTCGGAGGCGAGATGTCGGCGGAAGAAAAGGCAGGCCAAGGCTGGATTGCGATGGAGCGCAACAATGAGCGTCTTCGTGAAGCGCTGCTACGGTTGAGAGACATCACCCAGGAGACAGAAGAGGATTTGAAGCACCAAATCAAAAACCTCGAATCTGACCTCAACGAGCTCTCAGGCATAAAAGAGCAATACGAAGAGACGAAAGCCAAACATGCACAATCCGAATCCACAATCGAGGACCTGCGCCAACAACTCGATAATGCGCTTGGTGCGGAAGATATGATCGAAGAGCTCACCGAAAGGAACATGGCCATGTCCGAGCAACTGGAAGAAATGCGCGCCATCATCTCCGATCTCGAAGCTCTGAAAGAGCTTAACGACGAGCTGGAAATCAACCATGTCGAGACAGGGAAGGAGCTCCAAGAAGACCTCGATTTCAAAGACACGGTTATCAACGAGCAGGCCCGCAGAGCGGCGGAGCAGATGGATGCTATGGAGGATATGGAATACACGCTTTCGCGCTTCAGAGAGCTGGTTACGAACCTGCAGTCTGATCTCGAGGACATGAGGGCTAGTCATGCGGTTACGGAGACGGAGGCGGAGAAACTGAACAGTAGTTCCAGGGCCATGATGGATCTGAATATGAAGCTGCAGTTGAGTGCGGCGAAGACGCAGGTTAAGACCATCGAGCTTGAACTCCGTCGTCTTGAAGCCCAGGAGGCTTCTGACCACCTCGGCATCGTGCAACTCTTTCTGCCTGAAGGCTATGCCTCAGAGAAGGACTCTGTGCTTGCTCTGCTACGCTTCAAGCGTGTAGGCTTCAAGGCCAACCTCCTCCACGGTTTCGTGAAGGAGCGCATCACCGCAATTCAACCCGGCCACGAAGACGACATTTTCGCCGCCTGTGACGTCCTGGACAAGCTCGCCTGGGTTAGCGCTATGTGCGCTCGTTTCGTCTCCGCCATCTCCTCTTGCAGCACTGAGCAATTTGCTAAGTTCGAAGGAGCGCTGTACGAACTTGAGCCCGTTGAGCGCGCACTGAATGCTTGGATTGATGGGCTGCGAAAGGATGAGTTGAGGGAGAAGGAGTGCGCTTCCGATCTCCAGCGCACCGTTGCACTTATGAGTCATCTGGCCGAGATTCACATTGCTGATGCGCCGGAGACGTTTGTGGATGGTGTGATTATGCGGACTGTTGTTATGCAAAGCCACCTGGAATCCACCGCTTCGGCTCTTGTGTCGACAAGACAGATGGTACAGACTGCTATTCCGGCGCTAAAAGGCGATGAGGGGGAGCAAGCTGAGCATTTTGCTAAGAGGATTGATGGGATTATCACGCATACGCGTTCGGCTAAGGTTATTGCCTCCAAGGCTGTCAGGGCGTCGGAGGAGCTTAAGGCGAGGTCGCTTTCTTTGCCCCAGGATACGCTTTCACAGTTTGAAGCTTGTGAGGAGGCTACGCAGCAATTGGCGCTCTTTGTGAGACAGGTCGGCTTGAACGTCTATACCCTGCTTTCTGAGGAAGGACGAGCCGATCCTTTCACCTACCGTGAAATCGAGTCCGTCATTCACCGCACAACCTCCTCTGTGCTTTCAGCCGAGGAGAGTGATATATTCAGCACCTTCGTAAATCGTCTGCACACCCTAACTACCGACATCCAAGAACTAGCTACGCTAGTTACTAATCCCCAAGTCACTTCCTCATTTATCAAATCCTCACCACCTTGGATCCTCCGCTCCGCCGAACTAACGTCCTCTCGCACTGTGCCTGTCGACGCAGAAGAGGAAATGCGTCGTCTCCGCGAAGATTGCCACGAACGCGCACGCACTATTGCGCTGCGTGACCAGACACTGGAGGAGGCAGGCGTCAAGATCGAACTCCTTGAATCACGCACCAAAGATACGCAGAGGAAGGCTGACAGGATTAAGCACCTCGAGGAAAAGATCGATGCTGCCAAGGTCCGTGAGAAGGAGCTCTCTGACGCACTTGAGGCGCAGAATCGCGAATTCGATGCCCTCGAAAAGGAGAAGGAGAAATGGCGCCGTGTGGCCGGGGAGGCTAGACCGGTTGTTGATCTGGATCCTGCGAGTGCGTTGGGTAAGGAAAGGGCGGTGGCCACCGCGCGCGAAATGTCCTCCCTCAAAGAGCAGATCTCGGCCCTTGAGGCTGCTGTCCGGTACCTCCGTGAAGACGCCCGGCGCACTAGGCTGTCTACTATGGAGGTGGGCAATGTGGAGTGGTTGCATGAACCGCTGCTCCAAGCTAAGTCACAGAAAAGGCAGGAGAAGGAGTTACTTGTGGCAGAGGGAAAAGACGTACTGGGTGAGCTAATGGCGCTGGCCAGTGAGGCGAAACTGTTTGAGTTGGGGACGCTACCGAAGAATAGGCTAGCTTGGAGACCAGTGAGGAGTACCCCTGGTTACCATGTCAAGAGACAAAAGGAGGAGTGGGAAACGTGGAGAGGTTGGGAAGGGGAGGTGGTTAATAAAGCGAAGAGGCTTATTGAGCCTATAAAAAGTAGGAGAGGGCTAACGATCAAGGTCCAGAAGGACATTATCGAGGGAGAACAAGAAGGGGAGCCGAGGATTGTTGGCGATGAGGATTTTGAGGGATTTAAGGGGAAATGGGGATTCTTGTAGGTGTAGTATAGCCGAAGTGAGGCCTGTGTAAATAAACAGTGTCAGTGAATATTTTTCTGCTGTTGGCTGCGAATATTCTGCTCAAATATGGTAGGTTGATGTGCTCTTGTCAAGTTGTCAGAGTGCTCTTGATGCCATCGTGGCGTTTGGCGGTTGAAGGGTGCATCGTTGACGACGACACCATCTAGTACGCATCATATGTCGTAATGAAGGCCTTAGGTCCTAGTATTCTGCCAGCCGACATCAGAGTTTTCTCCGTCGCGTCTCCCATCTCTTCGGCTTCAACTTCGATCACTTTTCTATTTATATACAATCGTGAATACTTCGGCCTGATAGCCGCTAGCAGCTTGATAGCATCCTGACAGATATCACCTCGGTGACTAGGATTCTCGCCCAGCCATAACGACTTAACACGTACGAGTTCAAAGGTCGAAGGAGCAAGCACACGAGCACCTGCGCACCCCTATCTAGCCCCAAGTCTAGCACCACAAGCCTAATCCTACCCCACTGCCATTACCCTTCACCAAGCACTACCTTTACATCTTACTCCAAGTACCAACCACTCAATCAAGCAACAATGGCAACTATCATCTTCCCATCCAGTGACACCGAGTACTCTCTCTTTTGCCCTCGTGGCCCTTGGACCGGGCACTTTAATTCCCGTGCCCTCCCATTCTTCGCTCCATTCTTCTCCCCGCCGGTCATGAGCACGGTGGAGCTCCATGGGAGGTTCCTGGAGGAGATAGTATATGATCCTTGGATTGGGGTTAATCATAAGAAGGGTGATAGCCCTCGCTCCCCTGGCCCTCGCTCCGCTCCAAGGGATGAGAACTTTGGAAGAGCTCGGCTTTGGTCGAAGCGTGAGAGCCATGTCTCCAACTCTAGCTACTCCTCAGCCGATGAGATGGCGAAGAACAAAGGACTAGAGGCACCAGCTATGGAGTTATCTGCTTCAAAGGATTCCATGAAATCGACGGAGATGAATGAGTACCACTCCCTCGACGCATTCGACCATCTCCAGCGCTGTGATGATGTTGAAGACTTCGGCTCCCCCCAGACGCAGTATAGCGCCCTCGCTGAAGGGGATGGCGGAGATGAGGACGAAAATAAGGGGCCGAGGGGGAATGAGGAGCACAAACAAGGCCCTCTTGATTCCTTTGAGTTTCGAGAGGAGTTCGTCCGCTCTGCTGCTCCTTCGCCAGAGCCTCTGGAGGCACGTCTTGGATATTCGGTTCAGCGATCTATTGTCCCGCCGGCTGAGGGCCTTTATAATTCTGGCGAGGAATCACTTCCTGTAGCTGTGTCGGAGCAATACGCGCAATTTGAGGAGTATGGGCAGGATATTATTGATGCCTTTACCGACTACGGAAAGTACGAGCAGCTGTGGATATCCCAGCGCGCTTCAGACTTCCAAACAACGCATACGCGTGCAAACGTGGATGGAAATCCAGAATTCGTTCAGCCGATGGTGTGCGATGGGGAGGGTTACCATTCTGCCAGTGCCTCCTGTTTCCAGCCAACTTACCCAATCGCCGTGCGAGAGGAGAGCACACCAGTCCCAGAGCCACCACTCGCCCCCGGCCCAGAGCCGGCTGGGCCTTCTGTCCCATCACCGAATTTTTCTGCCGCACCGGCATCACCCCCAGGACTCAGCGCGGCACCGGCCGGTTTGTCGCCTTTTCAGTTTGCAGAAGCCGTATTCACGGGAACTCTCTTCCCGGACCTGCCGAGTATAGAGGAGAAGCTTGCGCAACTTGGCAGTCAGGAGAACATCACGCAGCGGATTTCCGGGGCGATAGAGGAGCAATACAGACAGAAAGAGGCACAAAACTACCTCTGGTTCACATTTCCATCTAAAAGGGTGCATTTGGTTCGGAACTGGGAGTACATTGTGCCGTATTGGGGGAGTAAGAGGGATGAGTTGGGGGGGGTGGCTAGAAGGATGGCGGTTGGGGTCAAGAGTAAGTTGAGCCAGGTGGTGGGGATTGATGAGATTGATGGGTGGGTGGCGGAGATGGAGAGGAGGGAGGATAAGAGAAGGATGGAGAGGAGGGAGGATAAGAGAAGGATGGTGAGGGAGGGAGAGGAGAAAGAGAAGGAAGAGGAGGTGGGGAAGACGCGTGTTACGAGGAAGAAGCCGTGGGAGAGGGAGGATGATATTCGGGGGCTGGAGGTGAGGAAAAGGAAGCGGTATTTGTGGTGTTCTGAGTAGTGAGGAGGGCGAGTTTATAGTGAGAAAGTAGGCGATTGACGTGCCTAAAGGATGTACATTGGTGTTATGTATATTATGGCTCCAGGGAAATGAAATTCAAAACAATGCGCATGCCTTTAGCTCTTTGGCACCGCCTTGGGTGCACCTAGCCCTTCATTCAAAAGTGCTTCGATATCATCAAAACTGCTCTCACCCATCCCATCCTCCCTCGCACCGAACTCTTCCTCACCCAACGAGTCCACTATGCCTTCGAGGTCATACTTGAGGTTACACTCCCAACACCTCCACCCTTCACCCTGACTAATGGTGCTCGTCTCACTCCCGCCTGCGTCTGTGTCGCCTCCGGCCCAACCGCCCCATTCAAACATTGAGCTCGGCTTTGGTGCTCTGCCTTGCTCTTCGTCCACACAGTGTGATTGCAACTTCACTGGTGCAGAGTGGCCATGTACAGAGTCGTCCAACTCCTGCATACCATGAGATTTATTGTTGTCCTTGAAGTCTTGATCAGCTTGATCTTTGTTGTCGCCTTCTCGTGCGCATGCTGCGTGCCATGCTCGACCGCAGTCTCCGCACCATCTCCCTTCTCGCCCCAACTCAATTCTCATCCTCTCCCTGGTTCTAGCTTTGCCTTTTCCCTTGCCCCCGGCATCTCCCTCCAACTTTCCATCATCCTCGTCGCTAGAATTCTCAGGTATATCCTCACCACAAGCATAACACTTATCCAACTCCACAGCTCCATGTTCCAAAATTCTACCCGTCTCCTCAAGGACATACAGCTCATTTTCAATTAATTTGCTCCAATTGCCAAGGTCGCCGAGAGACTTAAGCTTATCGCTGCTCTCCTTGAAAAGGCGCATGGCCGCATCTCCGTCTCGACGAAGGAGCTCGGTGGATTTGAGGAGGTGGTATTCTTGCTCGCGGAGGGAAGCGTTGTTCTGGTGGAGAAGGGTGGCGCGGGTTGTTAAGGGTGCTGTGTAATGTTGTCCTGTGCTGGTGAGGCGTCAGCTTATTCCGTTTGAAAACTATATCATTCTCAACTCCCATCTCATCTCCAGAATTCGCGAGGAAAGGAGAGGAATTTTGCCCCTTGGAAATCAAAAACCAAGATGAGGAAAATAAAAATTTCAAGATCTTGCCCAGCACATCCGAAATAAAACACCGAAGTATAAGAAAATCATCGCACTCTCCATCCAAAACCGATACCAGCTTAAGAATGTGCAGATCAAATCCTTAAATTCGGCAAGGTTATTTTCT
Organism: Antarctomyces pellizariae; assembly: GCA_010623925.1. Classification (NCBI taxonomy): domain Eukaryota; kingdom Fungi; phylum Ascomycota; class Leotiomycetes; order Thelebolales; family Thelebolaceae; genus Antarctomyces; species Antarctomyces pellizariae. The sequence goes on along the minus strand of WCAA01000014.1, from coordinate 90,749 downwards.
CTTTTACGAAGTCTTGCTGGCAATTTTTGAATTCACGACAATGTTTGCAGCGATTTTTTATTACGGTTATCATCCACGACTACGTGGATAACTTTTAAGTTTTTGATAATTTATACGGGATAAAAACGCAAGAGTGTTAATTTTAGGCGCCTTGTTTTATGGAAAGGGTGAAAATACCTCTGAATAACAGCACTAATAGCCGCCAGCGCCGCTTCCTGTGTTTCAGCCACCGTCTCTCCCTCAGTCGTCGCATTGGCACTCGTTGGGCTCGTCGACACTGACCTACCATTTCCATCTGAACTCCCTGCCGAAGTATCATCTTGCTGGCGAGGTGTGGTGGTTGAGGTGGTGGGGAGGGAATGCGCTATTGAGCTCAAACTCGGAGGTGCCGATGGTCTTTGGGATTGTGATTTTGATGGGGGGGAAGGTGGAGGTGGTGAGGTGGGTTGATTGGAGGTTGAGTCGGGAGGTGGATGAGCGGGTTCTTTTCCTTTGCGGTTGTTTCGAGCTACGACAACTACCACAACCTCCTCCTGTCTCTCATCTTCGGCAGTATTCCTCTCCTCTGCCATGGTGTTGCTTGATGCGCTCTCATCATCTGAGCGTCGCTCTTTCGCAGGCTCTTTTGAGGCAGATGACGAAGGCTGCTCTACCGATGGTGCCTGAACGGGATCATCCTTGCTTCTCACAAGCACAACTCCCTTCGGATTCCCCTCAACTTTCGGTCCAAGAAGGAGGTTCCGAAGGCCAGTTGTCACACTCGCTATACTGTCAAGTAGAGTACTGCTGTGTTGGCGAGTCCGAGACGAGTCAGTTTGAGATAAGCCAGGATTCGCTACGAGATCGACCAGTAGATTTGAACCTTGTAAGCCCAGAGCAGACGGAGTCATGCCAGTTTTTGATATTGGAGCTGGTCCGCGAGAACTGGCTTCTGTTGGTGACGCGTTTGTGGCAGCGCCACCTGGTTGTGAAGTCGTCTCCTTATCCGTTTTCTTCGCTTTGAAATCCATGACGGCGGCCTGAACGGTCTTCATGGCTAGAAAGTATTTGTCCTAAACGATTGGTTTGTAAATCCAATGCTGTCAAGTCCGCCTTGCAAGCCGACGTCTCAAAAAGCGTTGCCATTTTGAGAGGCTGCGACCTTGGTGGTTGGGATATGCGGGGCATCCTAAGCGGCTGGCTGCATGAGCTTGGTGCATCAGCTGAGAAGTACTTGGCGACATCCAATCCGTGGTGTGTGCAGCCAAAGTTAAGGCGATCTGCAACCATATCCAAAAGGCAGAATTGGAGTTACGCTAGTAAAAGTCAATCTATAAGTTCAATTACGTCAAATTGAGCGACAAACAGGCCCAGGAAGATCACTTTATTAGGTATAAAACTGGGGTATCTTGATTGATTTGATTTTGGTATCACACTTTAAATGTAGTCCATGAAATCGGATGGTGACTTGTTCATTGCGAGTTAACGCAGCGCACGCCTTTCAGCAGACGCTGACCCAATACCCACTATCCATTCCCCGAAAAACATCCCACCGTTGACAAGAAGACGCCTAAAGCGTTTACTTCTTGTGCATGGCACGCTGGTAGAAAGCGAGCTCCTCACCCTCAAGGATGTAACCGTCAACACGGCCGGACTGTCCTGGGCGGGAAGCGACGACGGCGTAGAGACGACCAGCCTCGAACTGCTTCTCGAGGGCGGACTCGACCTTGCCGTGGGCGGCGAAGCGCTCAGCGTGCTTCTTCTCAACGGACTTGGACTTCTTCTCCTGCTCGACGACCTCACCGGCCTTGGCCTGGCGACGGCGGCCGAGGTTGGCACCGTAGTGAGCCTCGTACCACTGACGGAATGGAGCGGCATCGACCTGGACGACGGCGGACTTGGTCAAGGTGTTGGTGCGGACCAACTCGTTGTTGGATGGATGGAAAGCGACGCCAATAACGCGGACCTTGCGGGCAACACCCTCAGATCCCCAAGAGAAGTTGCCGGAGTCGAGACGGAGAGCACGGAACTTGCGGTTACCACCACGGGTGCGGACAAGATGAATACGCTTGGCACCGATACGGGTGTTGGCTGGCTGACGGCCGGCCTCGAAAGCGCGCTTCTTCCCTGGAAAGTTATTAGAACTTGCTCAGGTTGGAACGTATTGTCGCGACTTCCTTTCGGAGCTTGCAAACAGATACGGGCTTTCGGTATATTCATGGATATGGAGTATGGGACGCACTGTAGTGGGAACGCTTGGCACCGGAGGCGCTGCGCTTGTGGCGAGAATCACGAGAAATACCCATATTTGCGAGTCTGTGAGAGAAGGGGCGTTAGCGATGGATTCTAGTATAGTGGTGGAAGGGAGCTTGCTGAGGTCGCGATCGCGCGATAGTTCCAAAGCTGGCCTTCCGGATGTGGTAGGATAAGAGGTAGAGCGTCGAATTGAATGTCCGTATGAAACCTCGTGATATTGATGAAATCTTTCGGCGCAATTCAATTCTTCGACTCTGGAGGCGACATACCAGGTGGTTGCTGAGGCGCAAAAGTGTGATAGATGGGCGTTTGGCGGAAGTTGTCGTGAAGGGGAAATGTTGGACTTCTGGAAGTTCTGAATATTCCTCTGTGTGCGCATTACCTAAGCAGCCCTAGCGAGAATTTAGAGTTTAGCGCGAGGCTGATTGACGGGTGGTGATAGCCTTGTGGACACAGTCTGGCATTTTGTGCCTGAGAATGAAGGACATATCCATTGGCTCCCTCCAGACAAAAGGCTTTGGCGCCGCCAATTTGACGGCTAAACCGTTTATCCGTGTACACTCTACCGCAAGATCGACATACATCAACAACAGAGTGATATCCTCAGTATCTAGATTGTAGAGTATGACGAGGGACACCACGGGACACTAAACCGAGTTTATCGAGAGAAATGGCTCTTGCTAACATAAAGTTATAGCTTCTTCTACATCGGTATTTCCAATATTTCCGGCATATCCTTACTCCGTCCGACCGCATTGTCCTCGCATCCTAAGAATGAAGGCAACACCACGTACAAGGCGAAAAACCATAAAAATAAGATAATATGAGTCTCATACACCATAGCACAGGCTGTCTCATTCCATAGAGCCTGAAATACTATTCCAGCAAAGATTATAGTGTTTTTACCACAAGTTGGAGGGTTCTCTGTTGATGTATAACTTCACCACTAGCGCTCGCATCGGCATATAATCAACCTCTTCGCCGCGTCACGAGACCAGGAAAAATATTTGAAGGCAGCCTAGCAGATTGAAAAACACACCACCTTCAGCCATAGCTGTCAAGCCACCCGCTCGGGCCCAAAGGTACATAGACAACACCGACGCTAACGCTGTGGAGACTAGCGCCCCAGATACCCAAGCTCCCAAGCTGTTGGTGATCCCATCGAAGTGAGATCGGGAAATTTACCTTGAGAGACAACATCTTCTCTTCCACGAACATATGCGCATGGTGTTTTCTTGAGATACCCTTCATTTTCACTTCTGTACAGCGACATTGAATCTTATTACTTCACACTTTTAATCTTCAAAGGATTCTGTGTATTCTGCGATAAAGGTATGTGGAAAAATGGAGGGACCTACAAGGTTACAGTGGTTGATGGCGTGTGTAGAACCTGTCACTTCTCAGGGGCGCATTCTGCGACTGGCAGCGACAACACCGAGTGCAAGCTTGCGACCGTAGATTGGAAGGATCGCTCCGTCAAAACAAAGGTCAATTTTGGATCGGGCGCAAAGTTGAGGGGTACAAGAAGCTAACCAAGGGTGCAGATCTACTTGTCGGACCAGAGAAATAAATTCTAAAAGCGCAAGCGCAAAACGCCAAGCTGAAGCTTGTGCTTATTGTGTCTACAGTCAGCCACTCGAAAACAATAGTGAGTTCGATACATATCGTTGCGCACTTGCAGTTGTCTAACAGTGCCTTGCAGATTCAGCTTGCGCAGGCCAGCGTTTGGTGAAGAAGTTCGCTGCTACGATCGAGTCGCAGTCGTACTTTTATAAGAACCCATCAATTGGGAAACTACGCACCGATAAGCAGAAGCACGAAACACCATAAAGTCCATTGCGACCTCCAAATGCGCAATGGCATCTAAACGCTGGACCCCGCTTCCAGCGTCCATTGTGGTTACTGCTGTCGGAACCTACAAATTTACAAGCGACGCCAATGGAGCAAAGCTCCCGATACAGATCGGAGACTTACTATACGCGTACGAAGTAAGCCCAAACGGAAAGTGGCTTCATGGCCATTTACTCGAGTCAGCCTCCTCTAAGACACTCCTTGACAACTCTAGAGGGGATTTTTACACAGGGGTATTCCCCATTGAGTGCGTCTCTACTAGGGAAGTTCTGGACAAGGATGTTTTACAATATTGGTTCAGCTTCCGCGATGGCAGATGGTATAAAAATAATGCGTCCACACTGGCACAGTACAAGGCTGAGCATGACCTCACCGACGTCGAGAGGAAGGCCCGCGATGAGCAGCTCGTGAACATGCTTCGCAACGGCCAAATTCCGCCATTGGAGTGTGGCGCAAACGTGGCCTCCAAGCAACCACTGCCACTTCCACTCTTGAATCCTGTGGAGAACATTGGTCTCGGCACCGAGCCAATTATTAGCGAGATTGGTGCTACCTTGAAGGAGTGGCACATCGAGAATCATGCTGCGTTCCTCTCGGCGCAGTATCCAAAGGCGAGCAGGGCTTTTGAGGTTGGTTCCAACCTCAACAGCCACCAAGAACAGCTGAGATATGCAACTTTCACTGATCCAGAGTCCGCCGAGTATCGCATCAACATGGTGTGGATGATGGTGGACGGTAACAAAATCTTGGGCTCCCAAGTTATTATCAGGAGCTTAGTCGATGGACGCCTCCTGAACTGTGCCGATTCTCCAGTCGAGATCAGCAAGCAGCAGGCTACTATGAGTTGTCTCCCTGAGCCACCAAAGACCCTATTAGACGTGGGCCAGCTCTACCACATGTTGGCTGATATCAGCGGCATCGACGAGACCTCTCGCGACATTACCTCGTTCACTTTGCAACTCGTCAAGAAGGGCAAGAATGGCCAGATCGAACCACTGTCCGAAACCTTTTCAGTTGAGAGATCGTGTGATGGAACTATGAGCCCAAATTCCTCCACCTTGTTTGCGGATTTGGCCGCCGCTGACATCTTTGACAAGACGGGGGGGGGGTCGAAGCCAGTTCTGATCATAAGGGGACTCGCGCAGTTCACGCCAGCCGTTTCTAAACACCTCAAAAATGCACGTTCCTCGGTGTCCATGCGTGAGGAAGCTGCACCGATCGTCGACTCAAGGCCTTCGAGCCAGTCTGGAACTTCGGGGTTCAAAAAAAACTTGAAGAGGATGAGCGCGATGGTTGGGGTCTCCAAGCATCCAACATCAAAGCCCCCACAAATGGAGACACTGTCCGAGGATACAAACTTGCCTCCACCAAGGACTTCTTCAGAGACAGACCAATCCAGTCTGTCGCCTGGCTTGCTTCCACGGACCGGCAAGAAGACAGTTGCTATCGCCGTTATTGATGTGAAGGGCATCTTCGAGCAAGCTGGCAAAGTTGACAAGAAGGTACAGCTCTTGTACCCATCCGCCCATCAGGATCCTAGCTTCCTTAGAGGCGAGGAGGATGGTTGGGATAAGGTTTTAAGGGATCTTGTTCCGAGTCAGTCTGGTTACTGGGTGGAAAACGCCAGGGCCAACCCATTCCATGTCACCTTCCAGCCATTCATTGCGCCAGATGGTGCTACTTTGATCGCCACAAAGCCAACCTTGCTCTCGGATGTTGTCTTCACACCAAAGATTGCCTTCTCTGGTGTCCCAACTCAGCCAAGAAACGATGTTTACGTCCACGTTGATACCGCACGTTTTCCTCTTGATGGCACTGTCTCTCGCTTTGGTGGCGGCTCGTCGTCGCTGTCTAAGAAGCTCAAGCTTGAGAATATCCATGTCACTCTTGAGGTCAGGAACGAGGTCGGCCATGCCATGTCCAATGTCATCCACGGTTCCTCGAACAGCGACCCGATCACCACATGGGACTCGGCCACCATCTCCAAGAATGGAAAATGGTGCGAGACGCTTCGTCTCGACCTCACACCACAGGATGCCGGTCGCGCACATTTGGCAATGTCCGTTGCCGAGGCAGGACACCAACCTTTCGCTGTGTCGCATATGCCACTCTGGCATGATGATGCGTTTGTGGGTGACGGAAGACATTCTCTCGTCATGTATAAGCCTGATGATGCCACGACCCAGTCCTCTGCTGGCGCTGTTGGAAGTATCGGCTACCTCAACAGTTCGTGGGATGCTGCTCGCAAGCAAAACGGCGATCAGTACTGTTCGCTGGAGATCAGGACCTCTCTCGCCAGCACGGTCTTGTCGCAAGATAAGATTTTGCTGGGTATTTTCAAGTGGAATACGCTGAGCTTGGAGACTGTTATTGACCTTTTGAAGCAATTCAGCTTTGTCTCCGACATGGAGATTGTCAAGCATCGTGCCAGAGTGTTTGACACCTTGTTCTCCATCCTCGCAGAGCACAGACAAAATGAGGTAGTCCAAGATCTCGTTTTCAAAGCCCTTATCTCCGCTCTGGGCATCGTCCACGATCTCCGCTTCAACCTAGGACCACTGGTCGACAAGTATACCGAACAGAACTTCCAGTTCCCATACGTGACGCAATGCTTGGTGAGGAGCTTTCTCGCCCTCCTGAAGAAATCGGACGAGGGCGAGGCGGCGAAGAACCTCAGAGCCACCTTCAAGGTGACCAACCACATGCTGAAGTTCATTGCTCGCAGCCACCAACAGCAAGTTGTCAAGCACAAGGAACTTGATATGACAAATGGTTCGCCAGACTTCACTACCTCTCTGAGGGATATCTTCCTTTGGCTCAACAGGCTTATGGGAAGCTGCAATGCAGCTGCGATTGGCACCCAGACGATTGCTGTACAGAACTTCCATACCTGGCTGCCGGAACTCACATCCTCGCTTTCTAAGGATCAGACCCTCATGATTGCGATTGATTTCATCGACTCGTGCGAGGGCGCTAAAGGAAAGCTTCTTTTGCATAAGCTTATCCTCATCAAAAACATCTCCCAGCTGGAGGTCTTTGACAATGAGGACGATCAAGCGGCCTTGGTGGCTAACACCGTCAGATGGCTTGCGCCACATTGGGGCAAGACGACGGAGGTCACTCAACAATACCGCGAGCAAGTGCGTTTGTGTTCTAGTATTGTCGCAACACAGATGCCGGCAATCCTTTTGTCTATGACCGACGGGCACATCTCGAAGATTGTCGATTCCTACCTGGCGATTCAGTCGATCCCACGTGAGCAGAAGAAAAATTTCTCCACGCTTTTCCTATCGTCCTACCCAATCACCGGCAAGCCACTCCCTGAAACCGCTGACTTCGATGAAGCTTTGATTGAGTTGGCTGCCGTGATGGCTTTCATGTCCCGCATGGGGGAGATAGTGCCAAGTCGCTCAGCTTCCGAAGAAGAGTTGATCGAGATCATTCACAACATCCTCCTGATGCAACTGAGCATCCTCAATAATGACGCGTTTCCAAAGTCGTGGTTGAGTTTGCACGTTGCGCATCACAGATGGGCGACGACAATTCTTCAAGAACTATCCGAAGTCATGGTTAAGCACTTCGTGCCGCCATCTGATGCAGAGGGCGTATTCGCGTTTCCAGGCAAACTGTGGAAGCTCTTCTTTAAGACTCTCCTGGCCATTATCACAAGCGATGCTCTCGCGATTGAGACTTTTGGGCCGCAGAAAATGAGGGCCGCGTGGGTGATCGCTGATGATGTTAGAAAGGATGGCGCGCAACTGATGCGGAAGATCTGGGATTCCCTTGGATGGCCTCTTTTCCAGCAGGATAAGTCAAAGTATGGCATGGATATCATGAGCGGAGCCCAGCTCCAGTTCGGACCGGAGTTTGCACCAGACTTTGTCCGTGCTGTGGTTGGTTGTTGCCTTCATGTCCATGAGAACGTGGCGGCCGTCGGCCTGCATATCCTCAAGGCTCTGATTGCCGCCGAGTTTGACGAGAATGCGATGCTCAACATCATGGAGACCGCGCTTTTTGAAGGCCTTGAGTATCTTTTTAAGGAGAAGGGCTTGCGCACCCAGCCCGACCAAGAGCTCTTCCTCATTGACCTCGGTATTCACTTCGGCAACATTGAGGACGAGTCTTCGGCTAGGTTGAGAACAACGGTCAACATGATGTGCAAGCACTCCATTGAGTACTTGCATCTTCTTCAGGCGCTGAGTGATGCAGAGCAGACTGATAAGGCTTCATATGCCGAGAATTCCGAACGTTTGCTGGAGCTCCTGTTGAGCATGGGCAAGATCGAGGCGTACAGGAAGCGCTTGCATGAGCTCGAGTCCTATTTTGTCGAGCACGGCAACCATATTGCAGCCGCGAAGATGATGGAACGTCTCTCTGCTTTGCTTGAGTGGAATATGAGCAAGCAGCTCTCTGAAACGCCTGAATTTCCAGTTCAATCAATGTTCGAGCGTAAGGAAATGATCACTCTCCGGAAGATCCAACATTCTGAGGATGGCGGCCATTTTGTTGGAGCCCTGCTCGGCTACCAAGAGTTGTTGCCCCTGTATGCCAACTACACATGGAACTGGCTGAAATCGGGCAAGGCCCAGAAGGCTCATGGCACGATCACGGAGAATATTCATAAAGGTGTGGTCAAGCCAATCAGGCACTGGCGCGTATCCTTCAGCGCTTTCAAGTCTCGTGATGCGCAGGAGTTCATCTATATGGGGACGCCAGACCAGGCCACGTGGCAATTGGTGGATCGCTTGCAAGAGGAGCATCCACTCGCCACTGTCACGGATACTTTGGCAAAGGAGGATAATGATGAACTTCACATCAACGTACAGAGAGTCGAAGTTCAACGGGACTTGGCGCACGAGGTACTTGTTCAAGTCGGAGTCCCACGCACAGTCAGGGACTGGGAGCTCACTAAGAACCCACAGAGATTTGTGGTCATCTTGAAGGAACATGTTATCGACGAGGAGGAGAATCTGTTCCCTGTTGAGGAGCAGTACGTTGAGTTGCTTGTTCTGTTGACCGCGGCGCCATTCCCAACCGTTTCAGGACGCTCTCCGATTGTCGACGTCCAGAGATACCTGCGCGGCCCGCTCGAGGTAGCAGTTGATAAGGTTCACAGGGCAATCTCTGAGCTCCTCTCTCTCGAGAAGATGTCTCTGGAGGATCGTGCTCGTCTCCAAAAGCCGCTCGACATGATCTACTCCACCGTTCTTCCAACGCGTCACTCGGTGGTGCACTACAAGGTTCTGCTCACCACTGTCGTCGGCAGCGGACCAGGTGGTAAACTCTTGCTTGGTGGCCAGACCCCTGTCGGTCGTTCGCTGACTACGGCTTTTTTCGAGATGGCACAGCACATCGATCGCATTCTGCGGAGTGCGATGGTTGGAGGGAATGATCAGATGCGCCACAAAGCTGGGGAATGTCAAACGAACTTTGAGGAGTTGTTTGGATACGAGCTTAAGCTTATGAGGCCACAACCTGCTCAGGTTGAGGAAACCGATTTGCCGTTTACAAGAAGTAACAGTGAATTGAGTTTGCCTGAGTGTGGTCGTGTGTTTACCGCTGCTACTGAGTTTACTGAGATGTCCGAGGGTTCTTCTGGAATTTCTGAGTCGACTCAGAGACACTTTGACCAGCACGCGCTGCCTAGGTTCCAGGATGCAAGGATTACTGACGATGTCGATAATGATATTGAAAACGAAATTGACGTCACCCCTCGCGCCAGCGCTCAGCAACCGCTTGGCGCTACTCCTATGGTACGCCCACCCTTGATTAACAATTTTGGATTTAAGTTGTTTATGGGCCAGCGCCAACCGTCCCAAACTATTGGGGACTCCGAAAGTCAGGAGTCTGACGACGAGTCTGAGGCTGATAATGCTACGGTCGTTCGCCATGACTTCTCCCAGGATTCCTATGCCGAGTTTTCCACGCATACCACCTCCTATGGTAGTCTCAATAGCTTCGAGCGCGAGATGGATCATTTCGTTATTGATAATCAAACTCCGAATTATGGCGAGCAAGCCGCTCGTCCTCCTCCAGCCTCTCCCGGTCTTCAAGTTGAAGAGGAGGTTCTTTACCCTAGGTCTAATACGTTTTACGTCTTGTCCCGGGAGCGTTATCGCGATCTCGATTATGACTGTGCATCGATCACCTCCAGCGAGGTATCGGCCACGATGTGGTTTTACGCTGCGAACTCCTCCGAGCCGCAGTTACTTTTTGATGTTCGCCGCAGTTGTAGGCTGCCATCTATGCCATCTGCTAACGAATTTGTCAGATCGGAGTCTGTTGATTCCATTCTTTCAACCGGGACTTTTGGAGAAATGAACATCAACTACCCACCGCCACAGCAGCTCACTGAGGAGAACCTGGAGACCTTGCCGAGTGTGGTGTTGCCGACTTTTCCGCCAGAGCCATTCTTGACGAGATCGGAGTTCGATGCGCAGGAGGAGGACGAGTATGCCGCTCAACTTTTTCACCGCAGCTCCACTCAGGCGTCTTTGCACTCGGTTGTGTTTTGGGATTTTGAGAACCTGCGCCAAGCCCCGCCAACACCGATCTTACGTCAACAGCAGTGGCCTACATATCAACCGCAGCAGTTTCCGGAACTTGTTATGGCACCACCTGGCTTTGAATACTTGGGTTCACGCACTCCTGAAGGACAGCCAATTGGTTTGGCCCACTTTCAATACTCCAGAACCCCGTTGATGTCTCCACCTACTGCTATCAGACAGCCACTCGTCCATCAGCCGGAGAGTGCACCACAGCTGAGCACTCCAGCAGGCCGCATCATCAGAAACCTGCCTGAGGAGTCGCTAGATCCTGACAATATCTCCGATGATGCACGTTGGCCAGCGCCAAACCAACTTGATCCGTTTGTTTCCGGTGCTAGAGCAGTGGTGTATAATACGCCAGCTCAGCCAATTCTTGCTCCGAGATTGGAATTTGGCGGTGATGAGTATTTTGCTGATTCCGATGATTCGGAATACGTTCGTCCTGGGAAACAAATTGATCCTTTCTTAGCTCCGAGCCATAGCCAGGATTTAATTGGATTTGAGACTGAGGGGGATGATTTGAATGTTGACACTGAAGTCAACGTCGAGCAACAAACGCGCATCCAACAAGGTGCTTTTGAGCAGGAAGATCTCCAACGCCAAGACGGCCATAATAGGAGGGGTGCCATGTTGAAGTTGGTCAGGGCTACTAAGCGTCGTGTGATGTCTGAGCAGATGGCTACTGAGCGTCGTGAGATGGAGCAGATGTTGGAGTTCAATGGTGATGAGGTTGGGATGGAGTTGTACCACCCAAGGCCAACTAGACCAGGAAGTCGCGGAGGTGGGGCTCTGGGGTTGAGATCGCCTATTGCTACGAAACAGAGGTTCACCAGTTATCAGTCTTACGTCGAGGATGCAGATGATGAGGAGAGTGAGATGACTGGCGAGGGTAATGGATACGAAGGGCCTGGGCTATTTGGGGTGGCAGATAAGGAGGAGAGCGAGTGCGAGAGTGAGAATGAGGTTGAGTGGTGATGAGCTTACCATACACATTAATCTTTCTTTTGCCTTACGATAGGAGTTTGCTTGCTCTGCGGGGTTTGTACGGGGAGTTGAGTACTGAGGTTAGGATGAGGATGCATGGATAGGATATGGGAGGCCTTTTGCTTTTTGTAAATGCCTGGTATACCCTGTATATTTGCGTTGCTTTTATGGTAGGGGATTTGTATATGAGAGAGATTTGTACTGGGGAATTTGTATGCAAGTTTGATCTGTTTGTTGGGGAGTTAAAGTGATGGGGAAAGAAAAAAATAGGTGATATGTAGCATGGCCGGTAATGAAATGCCTGTTGCCAAAAAACGGCTTTGAATGAAATTCTTAAGTGTGGTTTTGTGATTATTAAGCTTGGATGTGGCCGCATAGTTGTGAGTTGTGATAGTGGGAGTTGTGCTTCCTTGGCCTCGCTTTTTGGGCCCGCATCTGGGAAATAGGCCCTAAAGCCCTTGTAGTGAAGAACTCTGTTACAAACTTCGGAATCAACCTTTTCAAGTAGAGGCCGATTAGTTACCCTGGTTATTACTGACTAAGAAGTTCTGCGAGTGATGGACTTCGTAATCGACTTCGAGATTTTGGAGTGAGGATGGATTAGCCAAGTTGCTCATGCCGGACGTGGCCAAGGGACTTGTGATTTCTTGGTCTTGTCAGGCGGCGTGTCAAGGGAATCAGCATAATGTTGATATGGTTAATAACTCTGATATTGGCATCGATATAGACCTTCCCGAGTAAAAATCGATTAACCATCTTAATTATTGTTGGAGTAAGAAGTTCTATGTTTGAGGGGCTTCGTAATAAACTCGGCAATCAACGTTTTAGAGTAGACGGTAAGCGAGATCGATCGTACTGGAGGTGATAAGGGGGTTTGTTTTGTCTCAATCGGCCGCGTGTCTTGGGACCACCCCAAAGTCGATATGTTTAAGGGCTTTGTAATTGAGACTTCAGTAGGAACCGGTTACCAAGCCCACGCGGATAGTGATGGAGGAAATTCTTTGAGTGAAAGACTTCATGATTGGCTTACTGAATGGCTTTTCGAAGTAGGAGCCAGCCGGACAAGCTGGCCACCCTTCTAGCGATAAAGTTATCGTGGGGGTTGACTTCGGTAGTGACATCGGTATTAACTCTAAGATGTAGAAACCGACCAAAGAGGTTGGCTATCTGCCAACGGCAGGCTTGTTTTATTGAGGGACTTTACCATTGACTTGTCCATCAACCTTTCCCATCAATGATCGGCTCACAAGGCCGCCGCAAGTGCCCAATAGAAGCCTCCTCAGTGAAGAACATCCTAATTGACTTATTAATCAACTGAGAGATGACCTTACGAACCGCATCGACAGCGGTGTCAAGCGACCGATGAGAATTCTACACGGGCTCCAAACCTGCTTTCTCAACAATGACAACCATGTTATTCGACGAGCGTGGATGTCGACCGGAAAGTGTCGGTTTGGTGGTTGGTGAGAACTTGTCCAATAATTTCGTGATCGACCTCATGAGATAGGAACCAATGTAGTAAGCGACATTTTCGCTCAGGCCTCCAGATTCTCTCTGCAAAGACCTTGTTGCTTGGCTTCCATATTTTTGCAACTAATAAGCGGCTGGCGGACTCGGCTGTCTTCAAGAAGTGGATAATTGGCAATGAAGAGCTTCGCGATCAATCTCTTACTCGACTCCTCGAGGTAGGAATGGGTTGGCATGCTTGTTTAATGGAATCCGTCAATGGGTTTGCTGTTGAAGAAGGGAAGAAGGAAGGAGGAAGTCAGTAGAGTCCTGGTGGTAGAGAATATCATGATCGACTTCCAGTCCAGACTTTACAAGTCGTAACATTGTCAGACTATTCATGCAGGACAGGACTACCAATGGCCTCTTGATCCAACCACGAGATTCTAACCAGTCAACGTCAGGTCATCCACGATGGATGTGGTTGGGTGGATTATTGAATGCCGCGGTTGATACACTCTTCTACAAGCTTAAGAAGGAGAAGGATAGCCGCGACGCCAGAGAGGCTGCTGTTGTACATGAGTTATCGAATGAGGAGGAGGTATATAACAAGGAGCCATCACAACGGAGCCTGCCAGCGAAGACATTTTCACAAGAGGAAGCTGGGGAAGCCACTGGTGAGCCCACACTCGTGGAGCAGTCGCTGCCACTCGACGCGACATATAGCAATAACGGCGAGCAGATTCCACACGAGCTAGCGACGACAGGATTTCTCCAGTTTACGGCAAACACTAATGTCAACGAGAACGAGGACAGCGAACCATCTGCAGTCATTGATATAGCAATGCTGGAAAGAACAGTTAAGGCCAAGAAGAAGGCGCGCTGCCAGAATGTTGACCTGAGCGAGCTTTTAACAGAGCCAGTTGATCCAGCGCAATGGCGCCCAGAGCATACGAAGGACAGCGATAAGAAGCTCGAGGTTTCTGTAGCCGATTCCTCTGCCCTTGCTCATCTAGTCCGAGAAGCAGAAAGCATCTGCTGGCGAAGAGGTTCCTCTTCGCACTTTGAGGATCTTGGGCCCCAAAGAGGAGACCAAGACACCAGAAGAGCCGAAAGACAAGACCGAGGTAAGTCCAGCTCTAACCTGTGTGAACTGCTTAGTGATAGAATGCTAACACATGCTCAGAACAACGAAATAAAAATCCCAGAAGTGACAACTAGGCTACAAGAGCAGACTGCAGCAAAAAAACACGCTGACACCACTCCGAGCATGTTCCTCGCAGCGATTTTCCTATCAACAGGCTTTCCGTGGTTGCAGATACCGTCCGCAGGCACGTTGGAGGTCGGTGCTTTGAAGACAGCTTCATCTGGAGATGGGAATAATGCAGAGGTTGCCCCTACGACTAAGAAAGAGGATCAGCAAGGTGTTGTGAGCTCCGATGCGACTGGTGCGAAGTTCCACGAGATCCTTGACAAGAAACTTGACGAGTTGTCAATCAAGCGCTTCTTAGGGGTCGAGGAAGATGGTTTGGGATGAGAAGAGAAGCTCAGCGTCGCGAGCGAGTTGGCGATCAATAACTTTGCGCAGACTGAGGAAGATGACGTGAAATTGAGATGAGTGGTAGAAAGCATGGACTATAGAGGCGCATAATGATATTTGAAGCCGAGACAAGATTATCAGCAAGTCTGTATACAGAGTAGATGCAGGCGATCAGCATAGTTCTCACTCCTTCAACAGCGTGGCTGATGCCAAGCAATCAAACGTCACTCCGCATATCGGTCACAGCCGCCCTGACAGCTCCACTTACCGACGAGCGAACTTTATTTCGACTTCTTCTTGAACATTTATTTGCAGCATGGCCTCGTCATTTTTCAACACCGGAACATCAAGCATATTAAGTATTCATAATCAATAACTCGTTTCTTTTTCATTGGGAGAGCCCTCTGAGGTTCTCCCTCATGTCCTTGTGTTTATCAACCTTTCCCCTCGGACGATCGGTGAGCGCCGCCACAGCTCAACCCTGGTACCCAAGAACTACAGTACACCAAAAACAAGGCCACGACCCTAGCACAACAACAAGTACAAAAGATCACCAGCCTCAACGATCGACCGACCCCTCATTTCGCGATGACAGGACATGACAGCATCTCCACGTCACATCTTGTGTACCGAGTACCTCACACATTCAACATTCATCAAGTACAAACGAAGTACCAGTTACATTGGGCACAGGAGAAAGTAGTAGCGCGAATCAAGAACCATGATCTGGCACTATCCGGAAACTTTGAGTTGCAGATCACGACGTCCGCCGAGAGATCGGTGAGACGCATCAGCCACAGCACGACACTGCGACAACGACGAAGTTGCAGCGTGCTACTTCGATTCCTGGTGAACACGAGGTGAGTGTACCGGTTAGCCACTTCATTAAGGCGTCGCCGCGTCGTCACCAGCCACTCGCTTTTACAGCAGTCACATTCGCTGAGTAAGGCCCGGGGAGAAGGATCCTCGAAGCTTGTTTGTCGACTTCTTCGCCCCAAGCTGCCATGGCGACTAGGCTCGATGTCGTCCTTGCATAGTAAACGGTGGGTGGTACTTGTATCGATGGGAACGTTCCACACAAATGAAAGTACTGGCGATGATGATGCAGTTGTGACGCTGCAACCTCCCGGATAAGTAGTGACAACGATTCTTGTGCTATGAAACGTAGGAACTCTTTTACCCTCAAGCATCATTTTGCCGTGCATGGGGGGAAAGTGGCCTCATTATTGGTGTGAAAAGGGCCCAGTTCTCAAGTCACTTTGTCACTTTGCCCTCAAAACAGGCTGATGTTGACATTCGAAGACGGCGCAAGAAAACAAGAAGAAAGCTCGGCTTGAGCAACTGAGGGAAGAAGGTTGGTGTCTCTATATCTTCTCCTCAGCCACCTCATTTTGTCCTCCCTCGTTTCTCCATCCATACCACGAACAGCTAAATACCCAACCTATTACGAGCTCCCATCTTTGCTCTTAGAGTCAATAACTCTTCACATTTACCACGCCGACCAGTACTCAATCGTTTCATCAACACCACATTCATAAACCAACACAACAAGCAAGATGCATCGTCCAACCTCGATTCTCATCCCTCTTGCCCTCCTCACCGGCACTGTCTACACTGCCGCCCTCCCACAACAAGAAATCGACATCCCAATCGTCGGCCAAACCCTCACCCTCCCAGAATGGCCAGCCTCTCAAGCTGAGACCACTCCAGACGCCAACGGCGTTGTTTGGGTCACCACCACCATCACATCCGGCACCGCAACCGAGACCATCCCATTTGTCCAGGAGACGATCACCCAAGGCGAAGCTACCGAAACCGTCCCAATCGTCGCTGTCCCATCCGGCGAAGCCACAACAACTGTTCAAGTCGTCGTCTCCCCGTCAGGCACCGCCACCGAAACCGTCCCAGTCGTCGTCGCTCCATCTGGGGAGGCAACGGAGACTGTTCCAGTTGTTGTCTCTACAAGCGGAACCGCTACCGAGACAGTCCCAGTTATCGTCGTCCCAGATGTCGAGACCTCGACTGCCGTCGTCACCGCCACTGCTACTTCTGATTCCGCGGCTACGACCCAGACAACTGGCAATGGTGCCGAGGTCACTGATTTCAACTCCGCTTCGGCCTCCTCTGTGGCTTCGAGCCTCGTTTCTTCGATCCTGAGCCAGCAGACGGCTTCTGATGACGTTACTGGAAGCGTCACCACCGCAGAGGAGACTACTCTAACCAAGCAAACCGTCACACCAAGTAAGTTCTCTTCCTTAACCCCTCTCCTCTACTCCGTCGCTACGAGACCCAAGACTAACAACACCACAGTCCTTACAACCTCAACCGTCGCATGCAAAGACGGCATCTGCACGGCATCTGCAAGCGATACTGCCACAGTGACAGCTAGCGGAACTGGTGGTGCTGGTGGTGTCCCACAGTACACTCCTTCTGGAAATTCTACGGGCGTTGCGCCGCCGGCGTTCACGGGTGCTGCGAGCCAGCTTAAGGCTGGTGGTGCGCTTGTGGCTGCTTTTGCTGGTGCCGTTGCACTCTTGTAATGGATGTAACACATGATTAATAGGGGATCTGAAAGGAGGAGTCGTTTACCACCAGCGTTTCCTTTGTTATACCACAGCGAAACAGCGAGGAGTTATCGGAGCGAAAGGGATGACGATATGCTTAATGACTAATTGGGACGAAATATGCTATGGAAACCGGGCTTGTATGGTGCAGTCTCGCAATATACAATGAAATGCATTAAAATAGAGATATGTTATACCTTACTTTGCTTTTCAGTGGCCGATTGCTCCTTATAAAGCAAAAGGTGGAGCGGCCCGACCTGAGTATGTAGGCGGTGCCTCAACAACGGTGAATGCCAGAACACGCATGATTATAACTTCCCTGTTGTCAACAGTTACGACAGCGACGACGTCATAAACCCGAATGACATGGTTAACAAAGCTCGTGGCAATTTGGTCAATACGGTTTCCGATCTTACCAAAGACATTAACATGATCAAGATAGGGATTTTTGAACGCAGCACGCCGGACTTAGTTGATGCCGTGTCCCTACTTATCGCAATGGTGGAAGAGGCGGTATCTAGCATACAAACCATCGACGACACCGTAGGTGAATGGAATGAGGCTAAGCAAAGGCAACACTGATGGCCTTTTTGAGCACGCTCTTTCTGTTGGTTCCCATTCTTGGCACCTCAGAGTCCTTTAATCCCATTTCGACCTTCCCGGTATCGAGCAGCAGCTTTAGTGCCGCATTAGTGACCCTTCCTTCGTGGCCCACGGCAGCTGCGCCTGGACGGATGGGTAGTCCTTTAATACACGTCGACCTTGACCCTACTTTCAAGACCATTTCCAATCTATTTTACAATGAAGCCCTAGTCCTGTTGCCAATGCAGGTAGTCCTTTGCCTCCGTCAAGCGTCGTCCAGAGGTAGAGAGAGAGTATTGCGTGTGACGACATCTGTTGGTGAAAGAGCAGTTGGCGTAGCGGCTGCATGTAGGTGATTTAGTCTAGTAGCAGATCTGGTAGATCGCTAAAAAAACCAAACGAGAAAGCGTACATTGCCCTTGTGTACGCCCAACAGCCGCTGCTAAACCAGGACGTGGACGGAGTACTTTTTTGGGGGGGGGGTGGGGGGGGGGGGTGTCGTCGAAGACAGGATGTCCGCAACCTCGTCCTCGACCTGCCTCTGCCGCTTGCTGCCTCCAGTGGTTTCTTCTGACAGCACCTGCCTGGGCTAATTAAGATGAAATGTTCGTCCGCGTTGTTCACAACGCGGAAATAGCAGGCTCAAAAGCTTGTAAAATACCTTGCGAGCATCTATGCGTTATTGTAGTGCGGAAATCATTCTGCTTCGCCAGACGCCCCAGTGCAAAAGTTGTTCAGGACATTCGTGCGCTGTTGCGTCAACCTACGCTTTGGTGATATGACCTCCAGAGGTCGTATGCGTGCCTGAGTATAGTCTCGGCCGCATTACCGATCCGAAAAAGGCCAGCCTCATCGCTGCCATCGTCGTCCCACTTGAGCAGCTGGTAGGAGCTCTTAGTCCCTGCATCACGAAGGCCAGTCGGGTCCGAAATGAAGCCTGTCCGCTCTGAGTACGGCACCCTCGAAGCTTTCGAGTTGAAGTCCCTGGTGACGCCGCCACCGTCTTTGACCTCCTACTTTGCACCGTGTGCGTCGCCTCCGAGCTTCAAAAATAGCTCCTAGTCCGTCGCTACAGCGGTCCAGTCGTTGCTGCGATGCGCGCTGTCGCTGCTCTCATCGGCCTCGTCCTCAACGTTGCTGCCATCCTATTCTCGCTCCAGCTTCCACTCTTGCTCCTACATGACGAAGTAGGCGATGCAGCCCTTCGCGTTGAAGTATATCTGCAGCCGGTACTTCTCCCTGAGTATCGCAATCTTCGTATGCTGCCTTGCCTCGTTGCTGCGTCTCGCCATATGGTGGCGCATCCATGGGAGGTGCGACGTGATGAACTCCTCCGCAACCTTTACGGTCGCCCGACGCCACTACACCCCACGACGTTGTTAAATCAATTTCGTATAACTGTCGTAAATTTCGACCGTTGGAAATGTTTGACTGGTATTGTTTTCGCATATGTGTCATTTAACACATCCTAAGTTTACCGCGCTCTAGACCCACACGTTCATAAATGGACTCAACCCTCCTTGTTAACATTAAAGCAACAAAACGGTATATATTGTATTGCTTTATGTTTTACATGTTGTTATATCTAACTTAAGAGCGCAGAGAGAGAGAAAGAGCCCAATACTGGTGAGGTAAGTGGCGTAAATGGCTTCGGATTTTTCCAGTACATCACGAGTGACATCTCTCGACACCGATTCCTGACACTCCTTGATAATCCCGCGCTAGTGAGATGTATGGGAAAAAAACAGCCTTGGATTCAAGTCTGTTGTGTAATTATGGTTAGGTAGGGTGGAACAATGTGTTGAAGACCTCTCAGATTGCCTTATTATCAGCACATTCCGCTTGATCTAATAACAGGCACCCTACCCAACAGACATTAAATAAATTGTGTGTCCTGACTCTCCACCCTCGAGCTTTTACCAAAAGCCTGCCCTGTAGGTCGACAATTGTGATGCCACTCCGGAGTCCATGACTCCTTTTTTGTGATACTTTGCACTACTTCAGCAACCCGAATTTTCTTTACTTGCGCTAGGCTCCCTCTAGTTTTCTCATCCCCCAGGGCTTGAACAACCCACCGCACACGAAATGCCCGGAGCTGGGTTCGAGGGTTTATTCACACGTTGTCTGAACTTGGCCACAAAAGATATCGTCTCGCATGCACTCTATCAGCAGGATTTATTGCTGGAGCAGAGGTAGGCAGCGAGGACAAGGGACACGGAATCAGAGCTCAATCTTCCCACGTCCCTTTATTATGGGAAGTAACCAACGACGGAATGTTACAGTCGAACTCGGACGTCCTGGATAATGACAATATAACCTCTCTGACATCTTTAAACTTCGGAAGCAGCTCTACAAATAAAGGCGTGTTGGTTTTTGCGTCATGAATATCTCGAATTCCCTGTCATCTGGATGGAGCATAGAATTACCACGTGTGTTATCCTTCTCCTCTGCCGCTCGTAGCGTTATAAATGCACCTCCTGGGGTTGCTAGCCGCCGAGACTCCCTCAATACCCGAGGCCAGTCTAGACCTGGAGTCTTGATGATATCTTGAAATTTGGTCACCCACCGCACTCCGAGATAGAGGGTATCCCTGCTGAGGTCAACGCGTTTATCCTCGGACCACACGATTGTGGACTCCATCTCTACGATGCCAAACTCAATGGAGGAAAACCTGTTCCAAATCCTTTGCTGAGGGTCTCGGAACGCAGACAATGGATCTGTATCTGCTGACCACCAGCTCACGCGTCTCGACACAGCTTCTCTTGAGGGCGAAGTCTTGAGCGCTGTGCAGACGGGAGGGCACAGACATACCGCCTGGCGGTAGGTCCTCTTCATCGCTTCTGAGTTCTTCCGCATCATCCATCCACCACTGGCTGATATAAATGACGCGCGGCGCAGGTAGAGCGTGTTGCCAAATCAGATGGCGAATCTCAGTTGGCAGCGCAGCAAACTTGGAGAATGACGCCTGCGAAGCTCTACTATCCTCGGCCATGGTGACGAGAAAACGCCGCCTCTAAGTTTGTGGATGAAGGGGTTTCTCTGCAAATGAAGGTAGGGCTGGCTCCAGCGATCGTGCCAAGATTGAAGCTAAAGTCGAACGATATTTGAGGACAAAGATGGGCTGATTAGTACTATTTTACAGTACAAGACGCAATTTTAGCCGTCACAAGTACAAATACGAAGAAAACTTCGCCATGAGGATATATTTAATGGACAAATTATAGAAGTGCCATCTGTGTTGTGCTTTTAACACCCGTCATCACGCGACGAAATGACCACCATGTCTTTCGGTTGAAACGTAAACCAGAGCCTGCTCGCGGAATTGACATTACTGAAGCTCAAATGTAAGCGGAATTTGTATATACCCCCTCCTGCAGCTATTTTGTGCAATCATTTTTCACCCTTTCATGGCCAAGCTCTGCGATACTCTTTTATGCCTGGAGTCGATGTGGCCGGGTGATCAATCTTCGTCATTCTTGCAGCCCATTTATTTACTCTCGCACGTCGTATCTCTCGTTAAATCAAGTCAATGAGCTACCTCGAAGCCGATTATGTTTTTTGCTGACCAGTACACAATACCCGAGTCAGACTTTCTCGTTCTGCACCCTTTCAGAGCCATGGCAAACAGCGATGCTCAAAGTCGCCCTTTACATTTTGTTGGAATTCGTAGATTGGCAATCAATTAAATAGATGAATCAATCACTTTGAAGTCGTTTCTTAATTCAGTTGTCCCATTGCTACCTTTGCTACGTACTAAGTGATATATATATCTATATCTAGCATGACTGATAAGCGAGCTGGCTACACAAACGCAACTTTGCGATCTTTTGCATTCTAATTCAATTTATTCCACCAATTTACATGCACCTCACTAGCAATGAGAGTCAATTATTTCTGGCCATCCAGGCTATTCAAAAAGATTCGGATTTGAGTGCTCGTGCCGCCGCTAAAATCCACTCGGTGCCCCGTTCCACCTTGGGTACGCGTCTGAAGGGAATAAATTCACGACGCAATATCATGCCCAAGTCGCGGAATTTGACGGACCTGGAGAAGAAGACAATAATTCAACATGTCCTTACCCTGGTGCACGATCATTTGCTCCCGGGCTTTGTGAGGTGGAAGATATGGCCAACTGATGTAAAGCAAAAGGTGGGGCGGCGCATCCCTCATCTCAGCGCCGTTTGCGGGCCCTCCCAGCGTCAAATTAGCGCGCATCTCCACTGTGGCTTTTGCGCTTAACACTTTACCTCATCCACCAAGGTGCAGCTACATCTCTCATACACAACATCGAATTTCACGACCTGGTCCCAAATCTCACAATGAGAGCCTGAAACCTTTTATGCAGTCGCAGAAATGCGGCTCTTCCTCATCAGACATGGTGAAACTGTGGACAATGTGAGAGGAGTGTAGTAAGCTTGTTCCCTCTATTCACACCTCTATCCCACCCCTTCCCATAGCACTCTCCACTGTCCTTACGCGGTTATAATTGGGCCGAGGAACTTGTTCGGCACGACCAAACAAGCGCTGACCATGTCCTACAGCGCAGGCACAACAGATTCGCCCCTCACAAACCATGGCGTCCTCCAAGCTCGCCGTCTTGGCCAGCACTTCGCCTCGCATTCTATCATTCCAACCCGTATATTCACATCGGACTTGAAGCGTGCTGTAAAGACTGCCGAAGCTATCGCTGAAGCTTCCTCCACCTCTAATGCCATTCGCCCCTCCACGAACGAGAGATACTTGTCCGAACCACAGTTTCTGCCCAATACAGCGGTGTCCACAAGCGTCGCATTCTCGGACTCCAGCAAGGATGAAGCAGGAGATGACAGACGGGATATGGGAGGGAGAAGGAGGGTGGAAGCCAAGCAGTGTAAGGAGATAAGGGAGCAGGACTTTGGATATTATGAGGAGAAGCCGTTTTATACCCGTCCAAACCCCAAGACAAAGCTTACGGGAAAAGATGCACACCGTCTTACGCACCGTGATGAGCCTGGATTTGTGGATGTTGAGACTAGGCAGAGTATGGACGAGAGGTGCTCTGCCTTCTTCGAAGCCTACCTCGCCCCAATCATGGCTTCTCTGAGTCCTGAAGGAGGCGGCGAGGCGGAGGATGAGGAGACAGTGATAGCTGTAGCCCACGGCATCATTCTCGGACATCTATGGCGCGCTATACTTCGCCGCGTCGGCCCAAGGAATGCCATCCTGGGAAAAGACGTTATGCTGGAGAATGGAAGGGATGTTGAGCGTCTCGGTGGCTGGGGAAATACAGGATATCTGGAACTTGAGATCTCCAAGGTCAGCAACAGCGAGGTTGAAAGGCCGGCAAATCGTGAAACTGCGACGACGCAACAGTCCATTGGTGAGGAGCGGAAGGATGTCAGACTGTCCAATGCGTGTGATGCGGGATACCGCGAGACGGCGTTAGCAGATGGAAAGGCATCTAAACGGAAGTTTGAAGATTTGCAAGAACTCCCATCGACTCTTACTCCTAAGGACTCTCAATTCCAGAATCCTGAGTCCGAAGATGCAACATTCACAATGCCGCCCGAGATCGATGTCGTTGAAGTTGTGGCTGGCGAAAAGTCGTCCTCAGCCTTATTGGTATCTCCTCCAAGACTCGATGAGATGCCATCGAAGATAACACACGCTGAGATGCTCGTGCTGCCAGGCGTGCGAATCAAAATTGTGGCCATTAATTCTTTGGTCCATCTTCAGGGCCTGAAGAAGACGAAGGGTGGGATCGGGAGTGCGAAGTTTGATGAGGGCCAGAAGACGATTGAGAGTTTTTTCAAGAAGGCGAGGACGAAGTGAGAGGATTCTGAGATATTGTTTTCCTGCTCGCCGGAATCTGTAGGGCTCTCTGTCGCTCAGCTGGTAGCTTGCTGCCATATCCAATTCCTCTGTTCAGACGTCTGTGTAGATATGGAAAGGCAGGTTCATCGTGCTTGGCGCCCAGGAGTGCTGGGGCTGGGGCTATGTAGTCGGCATGCCTTTGTTTTCGCTCTTCCATATGCGGTGCCTCATTCAGACTACTATCATGGTATGTGTTTTTTTTCTCGACACAGCATCGCATGCGGCAGTGCAAAAACGTAAGGCCTGTTGGCTACTTAGCAACTGTGTTCGGTTCCAGGGCTACCACGGAATGCGTGATCGAGAAACTCCCGTCGTCAGGCCCGGAATAATCGCCCGTGGTCAAGGAATTCCGTCGCCTTCTCCTCGGTCTTTGTTGTCATTCCCGAGAAGCGTGCTGGCGCGTATCGAGTCCGCCTGGAAATACAATGTGTCGCGACTTTGAATTTCCCTAACCTTGGCCCATGATCGGGTTCCTTCCTCTTTACAGCTCCAGGTCTTCTCGTTGTCAGTTTGGAGTAGGCGTTTGTTGCGCTTTCTGAGGGGCGAGCTACCAAGCCAACAGTTTCATGGCGCGTATGAAGTCCGCTGAGCATATAATCCTACTTCGTGACTTGTGAAAGATTCTTCTAGCAGTTGATTACCTTCCGGTCCTTTCACCATTACAACTTGAGATCTTGGACGCTGTCGACTCGGAGTAACTAGTCGACGTTAGTATCGCTTCTTTGACGCATCAACAAGCTGCTGTCGAACCGTTCCCAACCTGTCATCTTCGTGGCAGGCTGATCCGGCTCTCCTGGCCTGAAGCATCTCTGGCTTCCGTCACCTTGAAGGCTCAGCATCTCCTGGTCATCGGTTCGGTCTAGCTAATCGACCTTCTTGGCGCTTCTTTACCGGGTCAACAAGCTGCCGTCGCATCCTCGCCAACATACCAAAGCGCAACTTTCTGCATCCTTTCCACCACAAATCACTACGACGGTAGAAACTTGAAGTCCTATTTGGAACGAAGATTTTCAACTAAAGGCAAAGAATAAAAGGTTAGGGTCATCAATTACGCTTTTTACGACGATCTAATTACGACCGCACTTCGAACGTAAGCAGCTTCAAATAACGCTGCTCGTCCTCGAGATCCCGCGCAAGCTGGCCCACATTTTTCATACCCTTTCACACTCGATAGTCTCCTGCCTCCATTCATCCTCAGACTTCCCCTATCTCGAAGCACCTTTTCAAGAGCTCCTCTTACGTCTCTCCGAGCTTTTGGAGCAAAGTATTGTCGATCTTCTAGCCCAGCTTTTGTTATCCAAAGCAGGTCTTCAGCCATTGCAATAACCATTATCCTTCATAAAATCTTCCACAGAGACATAGCGGCCACTGCTCAGAGATTTCTCGGTCCTGAAGTACTAAATTTACCCATGGACCCGTTTGTACGCATTCACTGTTTGAATCTGCTTCAATACATCTGCTTTGATAGCCTTTTCATTATGATCGCACCATGAACGGATCGTCTAAAGACTAACACCAATATTCAGGACTCGAGTTAGATCAAGGAGAAGAGGCATCGATGGATTCATTTGGAGACTCAAAATAGACGATCGCAGCACGAAGTCACTTTAGAAAGGTAAGACACGGCACTTCATTAGTCTCTGTCACCGTGGACGTCGCTCCCACTCCCTCTCCGCACAGCTCCAACCTCCACCAACCACTTTCCTCATCCTATTCTTAGTATCTGGGTCTGGAATCTCCATTCTGCCATGCAGTTTCATCTTGCTCCTCCCTACCGAAGCATCATCTTTCCCTCGTTGAGGTCCGGCAGAGACAGGTCGGTGTGCTTGGTTGGCCACGTCTTCCTGCAAACATCTACTCTCCTCACCATCTCGAAGAAGTTCTCAATTCTGCCTGCCGAACTCACACACCTCCTCTTTACCGCATTTTCTGCGCATTGAGTTGGGACAGAGCAGTAAGAGTGCTCGGTCGGCAACACCTTCCGCCCACAAACATATGCTCTCCTCGCCACGTCACATACTCCTTGTATCGCCATAATCATACGCTCAATCATCCACAAAACAGCACGATCATCAGTCTAAACGGAAAAGCGGCAAGTTTTGACGTTTTGCAGCCGGAAAAGTTCACACGGTTTACTCACGACCACACTTCCGTTGCAATCCAGAGCCCGTCACCGCAGACTGTTGATACGTGACCCACGCATCATCTTTCCATTGTCAGTGATTGCGCACCAGAAGTTACAGTCACGAAGGTTTTACGTTGCTCACAACCGCACCATTGAGGCAGTTAAGAGCCCGTCATTGCACGCTGCTGCTACGCGATCTGCACAGCATACTTCAACCGCCAGAGATTGCGCATTACCAGCGACATCCAAGAAACTCTCACTATCGCCCTTTCTGTGTAGTCTAAAACCAATCACTACGCCCCACTGTCACGCAATACGTGCAGCATTATTCTATTGCCAAAGATCCTGGTTCACAAGTGACACGTACAACACATATCCGTCATCGACCAGCACAAATTAGGATTATGAGTAGATACTTGCCTAGATACTTGCCTCATAGCTTGTGATCTCCCGGCACGCTTAATTTGCGCGCCCTCATAACGTATTCTGGAAATCATAGGAAACAGACTACCGGACATCAATCTTCTCAAAATTGCGACAACCTCACTGCGGTTTGTATCACAGTACGTGCAGCAAGGGTTCGGTATTATAGGCAACGGGGACTTATGCGAGCACTCATACTATTTCCCACCTAACCGGCTTGAAGCGTATTCGTACGGCAGGAAAGCCATATCTGCATTACAGATCTACTCACCACAAGAACGCTTCATCACGCAAGATCGGCTCACTACGCTGAGGTTATTGCGAACTCGCCACACATAAGAATTTACCCATTTGGCCACCATGAGAGGCTCACTCAAAGGAAAAACGTCGAACTTCGACTTTCTTCATAGTCTCTCGGGACCTTCACAAGCTGACATAGCCACAAATCCCGAAATTTACCTCAATAGCGGCACCGAAGCACCCAGGGCTGCATCCCCGTCATCTAATAGTAACCGTGAAGACTCATCGGCCCATTCCCTCGATTCTAATGCTTCTATACACAACCCTCCACAGGGTTCCCAGCACGGGTCTCAGCATGGTTCAAAAGTCGAGGAAGATAGCCAGGATTATCAGGGCGAAGATGAGCGACGCTGGGAGGGACCTCAGCACAAGTACCCCTTGAGAGATAACATTGACCGTATGCACTTTCGAGGCAATGGGTACAGAGACCAGGACGAGACCGGGGACTACAGGCCAGACGCTGACGAAGTCTGGGACTCCGACAAGCAGAAGAAGAGGAAGGTCAGGCCCAAGTACAAGCACCGCAGGGTGACCTCAGATGGAAACAAGAAGTCGCCTCCGCGTAGAGGACGCAGCTCCGGTAGCTCCAACAACGATGATGAGAGCGATGGCCGTCGTGCAGAACCATCAGACAGCAACAAATGCAAGGAGCCTTTAAGTAACGATAGAGTTGATTGTGCGGATGATGATGATGAGGGCGACATGGAAACAGCCTTTTTTGGCGAGACCAACGGAGGTGCGGGACTAAGCAGGAGACGCATTCCGAGAGATGCGGATGAGGAGATGGGCGGCACGGGAATGATGGACATGAACTTTTCGGGCTCCGACGATCTTCCAGAACTAGCCCAACTCGACTTTTACATACCGAAGAAGACTCCAAATAAGAGGCATAACTCCATGCTTGGTTGCAGTAGCAAGAGTGGAAAGGGGAAAGGAAAGGCGAGGCAACAAGACCCATTTGCTGATAGCGAACATGCGGACCCCAGAGATAACGTCCAACTGCCGACTCCATCTAGAAATGGTAAAGGCAACGGTAAAGGCAGCGGCAAGGCCAGAGCTAGGTCCTCCAAGAACATACCCTGCAAGGGCGATGCGTCTGATCATGACTCCGATGGATCTGATAATAATAACGGGTCGGCTACACAATCCGAATCAGATAATGACACTTGCAAATGCTCACGTAGAAAGAACAGAAAGGCTGCCGAAAGCGATGAGATCGCCCAAAATTGCGAGGGAATTTCTTCTTCTGGCTCCAGCGGCGAGGAAAATAATTCGGAAGACGAGAACTACAGCCCAAAGAACGGACTGGATGAGAGTGGGAAGAAGAAGAAGAAGAATAAGAAGAGCAGAGAATTTGAGCATAAAGATGAGGAGTAAGTCCAACGTCTCATAATCATTATCGTAATGAAATAGCTAACATCCATCATAGGCCACCGAAGGGGCAGCCGTGTGTCGCATGCACTCACCACGGTCTCGAATGTACTCTCCTTGATCAACCATATGAATACCCCTGCTTCGAATGCCGCCAGAACAACTCCAACTGCATCCTGATGACCACCTACACCAAGGCTCAGAAGAAGGGCAACAAGGAAGCTCTGCGCAGGGAGAAGAAAGAGGAAAAGAAGCGCATCAAGAAAGCTAAAGGCAAGGACGCGCAAGCCGAGCGCAGGCGGCAGATTGAGTTCCTGGAGAGGGAGAAGGCCATTGATGTGGATATTAATAATGCTGCTTGCACCGAGTGCAGGAAGTCGAGGGCCAGGTGTTCACTTGTTGGCAAGAATGCCATCGAGAGTGGGCCTGGCGTGCAATGCAAGCGCTGTGTTATCCACAACAAGGTCTGTGCTGTGCAGCCCCCAAAGAAAAAGCCATTAACTGCTGATTCTGCCAGGCGCGCCGCTGACAGGAAGAGAAAGTTCGGGTGGCGTAGAGAGATGGATGCAGCAGCCAAGAGAGCCAGACAGGAGGCAGCTGACAAGATAGCGGAAGAGGCCGCAGCAAACAGGAAGCGTGGCCGGCCTCGCAAGAACGTCGATGGGTACAACGGAAATTACGGCGCCGACTATACCCCAAACAAGAAGAAGAAGAATGCCGAGGCTCCGATACTCACCGAAAAGCAGCAGAGGGGGAAAGCTGAAAAGGAGTTCCAGCTCCCAGAAGGCATCGAGAAGAAGAAGATAACCACTTGCTACTCTCATCCTATCCACTTTAACGATGATACTATTGAAGAGTATCATTGCGCAACGCACTTCATTCACCACGGCATGTACGGCTTGGGAGCTACCCAGGTTGCAGTCTACTGGTCCAACTCGGGAAGTGGCGAGCCACCAGGATACCGCGAGATTCCAGGTACAGGAGGACACCGCGACAGGGGATGGGGCCCTTCTCGAATCTGCTCATTATGCACTTTCGAATTTCAGCGCATGCTCTGCTGTCCGGAGCACCAGATCAGAGCAATTTGCAATATGCCAACGCCTAAGAGATTCAACTATAATGCTGCCTATGGCATCTTGATGGGAGATAAGGCCAGCGGGGTACCACAGAACTATGCCGATATGATCACATGGTGTTCTGTATGTCCTGAGCCGGCTTTCTTTGAGTGCTGTACCCAGCAAGATGACTCTATCAATGTTGCGGAGAACACTAGCGACGGCTGTGGCCTCAAGCTCTGCACCGAGTGCGCTACCCACATGTTTGGCGGCGGAGAGGAAGGCGAGAATATCAAAGATTTGATGATCCATGATATGAAACGCTGGAATAAAGAGCACCTTGGCTTCTTGGCCAACAGAAAGGCCTATCTTGCATTTGGAGGAGAGGTCAGGGAGATCCAAAAGGTCACTCAGAACAAGACCCTGGATGAGGTGATTACGCATGCTGAGATATGGATGAATATGGAGGTCGGTACCGACAACATGGGCAACAAGTATGCGGATGGCATCAGAGCTGATGCTTGTCTTTTGAAGCGGGACGGTGAGATGATGTTATGGACGCAGGGAATCCAGGAGCTTGCGGCCAGGGAGGCTTACAACCAAACCGGTGTCGGTAAGGGAAAGGGAAGAGCTTAATGTAACCCACCTACGGCAGATGAAGTACCAAACCGACGCCGTCATGGCACTGTCGACACTTCAGCATGTCAGTCTTGATGACAGCGATTCTATGGATATGAGCAAATCAGTTTGCCAGAGACAATATCTAGGAAGGGCCTTATGGAGCAATCAATGGGGAAGTGGATGGGGATTGGCAGCTTGGTTCCGTCGTGAGACATTTCCAGAATGTTTTGAGCGGAGACGGATATTTTTGGGGGCGGTAGCCACGATGATAAGGTTGAGTTTCTTGGTACACACTACGTACAGAATTGACGAAGAGACAGCTTGAGAGGATAATGGAATTATATGATGAGCTTCCCAGATTAGCATTTAGCAATAGAAGCTGTGCCCGAAACCCTTTTCGAGGGTATCACTCTGGGGATTTTGATATGAGTTGACAAGAAAATGTAAGAAGTGAAGGAGCTGAAAATACCTCTGTATGGCGCATAACAGTGCACTGTGCTAATCCATTATAGATGCCTGTGGGTGAGTCGAGACATACCTGGGAAGCCTTAGCCGAGGATCAAGGCCTAGATCGAGGTAAATTTTCGAGGTTGCTAATGAGGCAAGTTGCGGTGTATTTGGAGGACTCGGGGGTAAGTCCTCGGAGCTACATTTTGATAAAATTTGGTTTCAGGTTTTCCCCTTACTCAAGCCTGCTACCACGTGAAGGTTTTCCGCTACTAAAGCAGACTAAAAACTTAGCCCTTCATATCACGCGTGAAGGTAAAGAAACTACACCGGGATAGACCCAAATTTTATTTCTCGCTCTGGGTAATCAGTCCTCGCCCACTTCATTAGGAGGCAGACGCCGACGGAAGACACAACCAAGCCGAAGAGTGGAGCGTACGAGCGAACCTCGACTTGGACGATCTGTGTTGGTGGGACAGATGCCTGAACCCCACGTCTCACCGAGCCGACCGATGAAAACACTCTCGATGTGCGAACGCTGATGGCTGAAATACTCCAACAACTAGTGGTTGAAATAGGTGTGTGGTGTGCGCTGAGAGTATGAAGGGTCGGATGTTGTTGTAACAACAGTAGTGACTGAAGTCCGTTGCGAGATCGAAGCCACGGCCGTAGAAAGTTAGCATTTGATAAGCACCTTTTCTGCTGTCGCGGGTGAACCTATCCGATTGTTTTAGGTACATGGAGCACGTCGCAATTGTCGATATCCTCATTAAGTATTCTCCACTACCCCTTAAAGGTTTTGGAGTTCTGGAAGTGCTCTTGGATAGTGTCGATAACGTGTTTTTGACGTGTGAAATGGATACTGGCTTTGTTTTCAGTGTTTTAAAGTAGTGGCTGTGCCTGGCCATCCATATCTTTGTCCAGCGCCGGCCGACTTTCGCCTTGGAATCGACTGTCAAGGCAGCATCCAGCCTTTGTGCTGACTGTCGAGCGACATAGGTATTTACAGGTCGCCCACAACGCCTCGCCATCAGTCGTTGGTATGGAGCACCAAGTTCCTTTGCAGCGTCTGTTCCTTTGAGTTCTGGATCATTGTTCATAGCCTCCGTCGCTCTAGCTATAGCAATTCCTTCTTTGGCAAAAAGTGCAGACATAAATACAGCTTGTTCACCAGATGAACAGAGAGTTTGATGATTGATGCGGAGTAATTTTCACATTGCTGTCAATATCGTATTGCTGACCCTCACCCACTAGGCGTAGCGAAAGTGGGTGAGATTGGTTGGCTGACATCACGATTACCAAAATGGCGTCAGGAGAATTCCCTGGTTCTCTATTTACAGCTACAAGGCAACCTGCCACACTGGCGGAAACAATGCAGAAGAGGGATTCTCAAGTCGCCAGCGTTCTTCTTAAGTCGTGTTCTGCCCTCAGGTGGGTGTCGTACGAAAGTTGTTAATTTAGTTATGGTCGCATCGCTTTGTGTTTGTGTTGGTTTCGTCTGTTAATTTAAGCATGCTGCTTCTTTGACATACTTCATAAGGCTACATGCCTTGTGTGATTGCCTCCTGCTGTGACGCTTCAGTTCTTATCCTCAATTCCGCCTCTGTCCCTGAGCGGCCATACGATCACACAGCTCAAAGTCATGATTGTTCAACAAGCTGGAGAACCCCGTCTTGTTGTCCACCTCGCTGTCCGCATCTCTCAACCACTGCCTCTCCTGACAATTTTTTGCATTGT
The DNA here is from genome assembly GCA_010623925.1 of Antarctomyces pellizariae. Taxonomy (NCBI): domain Eukaryota; kingdom Fungi; phylum Ascomycota; class Leotiomycetes; order Thelebolales; family Thelebolaceae; genus Antarctomyces; species Antarctomyces pellizariae. The sequence continues at coordinate 59,067 of WCAA01000014.1, read as the reverse complement.
CTCTCCTTTCTAGTCTTCTCTCGATCTGCTTGTTGCCCCACTCTGTACTTTATGGCCCTATCCTTAAAACAGCTGCCGCGACAATAGCTGTTTCCGTTCTTCTGCTAGTTGACCAGGTGGGGATAGATACCACTGGCCGCTGGTTACTGATTTGATGATTCCGCAGGCGCTGCATCTGCGGTATGTAACCTGTTGGGATTGCTGTGGTGCTGGTTGTGGGTGTAGTGCCTGTAGCTGGACACAGGCATATTGCCGCTGCTGCTGCCCGTACGGCGAATGTTTTTAGTAAGTGATGTGAAGGTTAAAACTCTCACGGTTACCATCTAGCATGTTACGGCCAATGGCATCAACATGTTCCCATGGCTTACGCTGGCTCTCTATGTGCTGAACAAACTCCCCTTTACTGTTGCTTGCAAAGCCGCAGGTGCATCCTTGGCAGGTACAGTATCCATTTTCGATAGGAACACAGGCCCAAATTCCTACAATACTGTCTTAAACTGGGTCATGGAAGTTGTCTGCGGTCTTAAAGACTTGCAAAGGTGAAGTGCGGAATCTGTGGGCTTCAGTGGTGGGCAGTTCACCTTAAGTGGCTTTGGTGAGTTGAAACATGGTGGGGGATGGCTGATGTTATTGTGGAGTTGAGGTTGTGTTGTGAGGACAGGTGATGTTGAGAATATTCTGGTTAGCATAGAGCCATGGTGCCGATATGATAATCATACTTGACCATTTCGAGAATGAGCGTGCTAAGAAGAACTTGGTTTTTGATAAACTTGTGAAAAAATTGGAGTACCAGAGGGAGGACAATTTAGCTACCGAGTTAGAAATTGAGGCACCTCGGGAAGAACCGATTAACAGGCCGTCGGCAACTTAACATGATAATCATATTTCGCAATATCGTGACCGCGAGTGGCAACAAGAGCTCAGTTTTTGACTTATTAATGAAAAATCTACGCCAAAACCGGTTAACATAGAATCCTAGCCGCGATGTGTAATTACACGCCAGCATCTTGAGGCCGAAAGTTGAAGAGAGCTCCTGAATTGAAATCTAAGTTGAAGACCCGACGGCAGAACCGGCCAGCAGCGCCTAGCCGCTGTCTAAAAGTACAAGTCACTTGATAATCATTTTCTGGATTGACAAAACCTAAAAAATCAATTAACTACCCCTTCAGCCTTCGAGGCGATAGTTATACCTCCCACCGCTGGCGTAAGTAGCAATGCGAACCAATCATTGTGGTAAAATTGGAAATACACCATAGAACTGGCTGGAGTAGCCATCCCTCGCTCGCAAGATACGGGCAAGGAGAACTTGGCTACTGGCTTTCAGATTGAAATACTTACACTTTGCTCAAACCCCGTCAACAAAGAGCGTTGATGTTGACGTGATAATCATCATTAGCACCGCCACTGTTAAAAAAGGTGCCAACCTATAGTCAATGAGCCACGAATCAAACTGTTCTCCATCCCCTTTCCCTTAACAACGAACACCCAGCTTATTCTTCCCTTTCAACTTCAAACCATCCTTCCACAATCATATAAGGCTTCAAGCCGCCCAGGTAGCCGAAAGAGACCTTAGTATTATGTTCGAGGTTGAGAAGTCCAGCTGCGAATCACTCGAAGTATAATGCTCTCAGCCAAATGTCATCAGGAACTGAATCAGCAAGAGCAGTGTACCGATGAGAACCCAGACAGTAATATCCGATTTTTGGAAACTTATCCTCAAGCCCAGAAAGCGGATGATAATGTTGATGTGAGCGTCTCATACTAAGGTATTAAGTTAGACGAAGGACCTTGTCCTTTAAGCATGGTTTCCGGCCCCTCCAGTCATTACACAGTCATTGATTTCAGTCACGAGGTTAAGACAAACATAATGTTCTCACCCAGTCACGTGAGGCTGTGCTTGAGGCTGGATGTTGTCAAGTAATACATTCTTCTTGGTGGCTGTTGTCGTGGTAATGTGTCGTGCTATGCTTTATATGCTCCCGGTGTGTTATGTAATACCAACCAGAAGTGATTACGCCTTACTCCATTCCTCTCAGTCCTTATGCTCCCTCCATGCTAGCAGCAATGCAATTTGCCCTTATCCCAATACTTTTATGTGTCCTCCATCTCTCCTCGAACGCTGTGACTTGGCGGAGTTGAGCACTTAAGTTTTATACTCATCCGGCACTTCCATCTCATGTTTCGCCGTGCTCCCCTTTCCTCTCCACGTCGACACAGCCTCGATATTAGCTGGAATCATATCTTTGGTTGTGCCGTATGCTTTTGGTGTGAGCTTGATGAGTGTGTGTAGTGGAACCTGTGTTTGTTAGCCTTATCCTTTCAACTTTATCTAACTTTCCATCTACATGCCCCACCTCGTCCAGCCTTCTCAGAGCCATATTTTGGCCTCGATCTGAAGTCAAAGCGGCATCACTAGATGACCGAGGCTACCTCAACCCAAGTCACTGCGCCGAGAGGGGGGATCAAGACGGTATATAAGCTTAAAGTGGCGGAATGTTGGGGGTACTCACGTTCATCCACGGACTCTCACTCCTCTCCCTCCCCATAAAATACGCCACAATACATCTCAGCACCGCCTGGTGTGTGATGATCAGGATATCTCTGTCACCCGCACGCTCAAGCTCCATAATAATCGGCTCGAGTCTCGTGACGACGTCGCGATACGACTCTCCACCTCTGTATCTGTAGTTGAACTTATCCTCGTCTCTCGCCTTGAAGTCTTCTGGGTATTTGTCGGCGATCTCTTGATATCTGTTTCAATCGTCAGCAACAATTTCAAACACTCTTAGCTTCATCTATGGTAGTTATCGCTTGGGTGTGGAATTGGTGTCAAGACCTCACCACAACACCATGCCAAGAAAACACCACGCCGAGGGAAGAATAACTCACGTCAAGCCATCACAAACTCCCGCATCAAGCTCATCCAACGCCTTCCATTGCAACCTCTGATAATCTTCCGGCAGATACTTAGCCGTCGCGCTTGTCCTTTTCAGCGTTGACGTCCAGACCGTAAACTTCGAGTCATCCCCCACTGATTCGCGCAGCATCTGTGGAAGCTTCTTCGAGTATGCATTGCCGTTGGGAGAGAGTGCTGCGTCGCCGCCGATCTGACCAGTGAGATTGAATTCTGATTCTCCATGCTATTTGCTTCATGGTTAGCTAAACCTCCTCAAGAAGCTGGAGATGTGGAGGACTCCTGCGGAGTTCGGGAAGGGAAGATACATACTCTGCTAAGCCAAATACTCCTTGGCTTAATATGTAAATTCATCAAATAATACACCACTCTCGACTGCAAATAATTCCGTACATTATTAATCACTACATTCGCACCCACATTAATGATCTGCGTATAGGACAAATCCGTCTCATCGCCCTTGCTGTTTATCGACTCATACACCTTCTCATAGTTGCTGATCCTGTTCTTAAAATCTTTCGCCGCCTCCTCTGGGTCCTTGCCCGCGTAGTCAGGCGAGGTTAACTTGACTTCGAGGATATTGCTTGTGACGATCTCTGGGTCTTGGCAGAGTGATTCGACAAAGAGCGTTTCGATGCCGTGGGCCGCGCAGCTATCATGTATCCAGCGACGTCTATCTCTTGTGCTGTTGGTTGCGTCGAAAATAGCGATTGTGCCCTTCGTCTCGTCGAACCACTTCACCATATCTTTTAAGGCCGCCTCTGCCGCAGCTCTTCTTATGCGTTCACCCTCAGGGTTATTACGCTCAAAGAAGCTGGCATCTGGTGTTGGGGCGCCAGAGCGTCTATACTCGCCAACATTGAAGACTTTAGACTCGATTGCAAGCCACTTGAAGTATCTTTGAGCTGCGCCGATATAAATGTCAGCCACGCGTTCTTGGGGGAAATTGCCTAGTCGCTTTCCATAAAGTGACTGGGTCTCGGCTTCAAGGATTTCGACCTGGAGCGGAGTCACAGATCCTGGAAGGGAAGAAGAAGAAACAGCCCCTGGATTGGCAACTCCGCTTGCGGAGGGTGGTCCTGGTCCTGGTCCTGGAGGTGGAGCTGTAGGTGAAATAGAAAACATAGAAACGGAGTCCTTGGATGGATCCCGAGAAACACTGGAAACAATGGAGGTAACGGAATCAGTCTCACCCTTCCTGGCAATCAAGCTCTTTCCTCTTGCTGGCAATCCAACCATAACGATGCATATCTTGTGGTTGTCGGTACTGATGCCGAGGCCGTTGGTGGCTGTTGTTATTCCTCCTCTTGTTGCCATTTTCGCAACTTATTATGTGTATATTTAAGGGAGTTATGGGAATTTCGTGCAGGAAGTGAAGGTTGGACGAGGGTGTTCGTAAGGACGCTTCCTTGGTGGATGTCGCGGGGTATCCTTATCTTATCGGGTGCTCGGCCTTGGTGATTATCTGGTAAGCTAACAGCCTTCGTGGTTCAACTTGTCGTTGATATCGTCTTTTCGCGCGGTGTCAAAGATCCTTGAGAATGTAGGGTCCTTGGGATCTCAGAAAGACGCCTGTCCTTCGTCTTTGGCCTCCTTTCCTGGTAGATCCTTTTTCTTTTTGGTGGCCAACGTCTTTCCAGGCTATGTCTCCTAGCGGCACTGGGGGCCCACAAGGCTGGGATGTGACGACGATTGTGGAGTTTAGATGGAGAAGAGAACCACAGTGATATGGGACTCGACTGATTGATGAGAGATGTAAGTTGCGGTACTCGTAAAGTGTGTTGAGTTCCTAGTCGTGGTGGTGTTGTCGTTGGAAGAGTCGTGGTTCTTGTTTGAAGTGGAAGATCGCGGTGTTTATAAGAAGCTGTTTGTAATGATTGCTCCGGGTGACCTGTGTATGGACTGTCGGGATTGACTTTTCAGACGCAGGGTAGCTGTGGACTGATGCGCGATGTGCCTGGTTGGTGGTAGTTGATCGGGGTGGATGCGCGGTATGCTCCTAATAGACTCAATCACAACTGGTCACTCTCAATGTCTCTCATACACGTAGAAAGTAGTTAAATCTTTCAGTCTATTTCAGTGGCCATCGGACGAACTATATACCCTATATACCGTATATACCCGCTCGTCCTCCGTGCCTTCTCTCCCGCCAAATCTCAACCCATCATGTGTTCACAGCTGTGTCGTCTAGGTCTTTCCCTAAATAATACACCCCACATAGAAATATCTTCAGCCCATGAAAAGCGCCTCTTGGCATAAATTGGCTGTCTGGGGGAGGGGAAGAAGAGATGGAGGGCTTACGTTCGGCTGGAGACCCGCATTCGGTTGGAGACGGAGGGGTAAAGAACAAAGGTGCTTCCTCCGTACTACATCTTGAGCATCGTTCTTTCCTGTGAAGACATGTTCGGGTGAGGCTGAGGGAAGAGGAGATTAGATGTGACGCTTAGGATGCGTCCTCATGACCATCGACAGTGGACGATGACGCCGAGCCTTGAGCTCGTTTCACCTTGTGAAATCTCTCCTCATCACAAGCTCTAGAAAAGGAAAGAGACAAGTACCACGAGCACGATATCGCCACCTCAGCGATAGGGTAACAGTTACGAGAGAAAGGGCGAACATAAAGTAAATAAAGCATCAGGGGCAAAGTCGTGACTCCACGCTTAACTCTCCTGGTGATTCCTGCCAATGACGACACCAGCACCACTGAGCTACTCTTTGTGTTCCCTGACACCTTGGTGGATACTGCTGTCGCGTGACAAAGAATCTGTTTGCCGCTTTAGCCTCACGTCTTCCTCCTTATTGGCTCCCTCCGCCCGAGCCCTCCGAGGCTCTTCCTTATGCTCCTCTTTAGACCTCCTCATCAACAGCATAACCATTACCAGCAGCATCTCCTTCTTCCCTCATTCTCCCTATTTTTGGTGTCCCTGTCTCTCTGGTTCTCCTGGCAGGGTAGACAATAACTCTCGAATTCGGCGGATATCGGAATCTTTTCCTCACCGCCTAATTCGGCTCCACTAACCAATGTAACAATGCCAGCAACTCGAGACGACTTTGACGCTAAGTCACGTTTTGCGGAGTTCATAGTCCGGCAGCAACACTTAATCAGGAGAGACTGGACCAGTGTTAACTCGCTAAACCTTCGACCTCATTGTCGCCATGGACAGCAAGATAGCAAGCGCATAGGTCACCAGTTGAGAGTATACAAATCTGACAACTCTGCCACAAATTTCCTTTGTCTTTAGTGCGCGCCGCTTAGCCTAAATAATATGAGGAATGAGCTGGGATGAGCTCTTTGTCCGAGTTGGACGGCTACCACCTCTCCTTAGATCCACCAGCAGCAGACGTCGTGTACTCATGAACATCATGAGTGATCTAAGTCCTTAGTAGGGCGACGGTGTATTTTCAATGCCAGTAGTGGCGACTGTGACATAAAAATATTCCACTCACCGACGACTCCCCGAGCTCAAGGGAAGTGTCCGTTTATTTTGTCATCCTGCGCGTGCTCCGCGTACCTCTTTCGCTGTCCGTGCTCTTCACTCTACTTGGTAGGACTGCATATCTGTTAGCGATGAATACTTTTGTGGTATCATGGTCGAGTCCAAGCCAGATTCCATCTCATGGCAACTTCCCACAACAGCCGATAAGGTCCTCGCCATCTACACTACGGTGGCTTTGATACTCGCCTAGTAGGCTCCTACTTTATGGTAACCGCTCAGTAGTCATAATACCCATGATAAATTACATTCATGATACCCAACTCGTCAAGTGACTTGCCCTGCATCGGGCGCAGCGAGAATTCTTGGCATGCCACAACGATAGAGCTAATAACTCGCTCTCGCAAACATTTTCGAACTGTTCTCTGCTTTGCGTCCATTTGATGCTGTCTGGTTGTCATCTGTGCTTCATGAAATCATACCTCAATAAGGTCGTGGGCTCAGCACGTTAATACATCATCGCCGATCTAGAGTCGACATATCACGGACGCCACTTCATATCACATCCCAGCGAGCACAGGACAGCAATTTCAAAGCAAATTCATTACTATGGCGCAGAATAATCACGAGCAACTACCATTGCCACCTCCCTTTACCTCTGTTTTACTCTAGTATATGATGAGCATTGGAGAGATTCACCGCTTATTCTTCGACCAACTTGTATATGTTGGGCTTTGCCCACTTCTATGCAACCTCCGTCGCCTCAAGTTCTGGCGTAAAGTGTTGAAAGAGATGTAGTCGAATCGAACCGGAATTCAGTGCAGCAATGCGACTCCTGTCGTTGAGGGAAGCAAAAACCGATTGGTATAGAGTGAAAGCAAAGTGGTATTCCCAACGCCAAAGACGCCGAAAATGGATAAAAAACAGCTTAGTCCTCGTTCGTCTCCGCGGTCTTGTTCATCTGCTCGGCCCATAACTCCTGAGCATCGATAGTCGATTTGCGGAGGCTCTCCTTAATGACATACTGCTCCCAGATGAGCTTATGCAATATCGGGGCAAGCACGTAATCACTCCTCTTCGGACCCCTCTGTGGCTTTGGGAGGCCAACGACCATGTCCCATGGCTTGTTGAGCGGGATGCACTCCGAGAGCTTCTTGACACGACCCTCAGGGTTGGCTCTGTCGTAGACAAGTTCGCTCTGAACCAGGAGACCCATAATTCCTGGAGTCTGGAGGCGAACCACGGCTGGCTGTTGATACAATGGTAGCTGTCCGTGACGGGGTTGATGCGGTGGTGCATACTCATCAAGTGCCTGCGGATAGAATCTGGATGGGCGGCCCTCGGAAGTTAGGTGGAACTTGAACCACTCACTCTGGGGAATCAAAGGCGGAGCAGCATGACCAAGCAGTCGAGTTTGGATCTCCCTCCACCTCTTCTCAGTCTCCTCGTTCCATTCGTTGAAGCGGCGAAGGCTTTGGCCACTCACACGTCTACCTCCACCAATCTCAGCTCTCCGTGGTGCCCCACCGGTAGAAGATTTTGGCGATACATCCCCCAACAATGCCTCACCCTGTCCAGTCTCGATTCTACCATCGAGGATGTGGCCATAGAGGAGTCCGGATTGAGACATAACTCTCATACGCGTCATATCCTGCTCCATGACTTTCTCATCGATGGCGTGTTGCAACAAATCAGCCTTACGCATGAGGTTGTCTGCCTTTACGCCTGCGAGATCACCTGGGGTGCGTGGCCATGCTGGAGACTGGGTGAAGCCGCGATGATAACCCTCCTTCTGGATGGATGTGTTTTGGTCCAGGAGAATAGCTTCCTGGCTCTTCCATGTGCAGTCAATGATAATTGGACGAGGGCCTTGCAGGCTGGTGCTGCGGCGGCGTGGAGTAGATGGGTAGCAAATTGTGCCGGCTGGTTGGAAGGCTGGGGTAGATGGAGTGAATGGCGCCACAGAATTGTCTCCTGGGACTGGGATGGATGGGTCCCACATATTATGACCCGTGAAGAGTCTTAATCCCTCGAGGGTGGAGGTGGACAAGCTGCGCTGGCGAGGGAAGCGGATGGCCTTCATGTTATCAGGGACTTTCCCATCGCAAGCGAATTGTGGTGGCTCCATTGGCATCTGTGGATAGGGAACCAGAACCAGACCGATGTATGCATTTGGGTTGTTGCCGTAGTAGTCTGACACTCCATACGTTGTTTCTTCATATCCATCAGCGCTGTCGTTGTTCAGATCATCGCCGTCGCCATTTTGCTCACTAATAGACTGCTCGTATTCAGAGTCAGGTCTTGGTGGATCAGCTAACCGTCTTGCACCACCGGAAATGAGAAGATCGCGGACTTGGTCTATTTCAGAGCTGGTGACGCCCTCTGGTCCAGTACGGTATTCCTGGCCTGGTGGAACAGCGCCGGTGCGACCAGAGTGAGTAGCTCCAGTGTTAGTTGGGACAGGGACAGAGGTTGGTGCACCGAAGGAGTTATAGTTTCCTCCGCCGATGTAAGAGTTTTGGCTCTGGCGTCCATTATCGCCAGTCGCGCTTGGCTGTGCGTTTCCACTAGGTCTAACTGGACCAGCATCAGTGTAACCAACACGAGCATTCACGCGCGCTTCGTCAAGGAGTCTCTCCTGCTCCAAAGCAGCAGACCTGGCATCCCAGAGTCCCTGGCCATCGATCTCCTCATCAGTCAAGCCGAGAATTCTGCGACGTGCCAGTTCTGGAGATGGAGTACGCTCGGAGCGGTGCTTGGTCGCCCACGTTCCGGTGAGATCGAAATCCGTCTCATACTCGAAAGCGGACTCGAGGACCGGAGAGCTCGAAACACGATGAGGGCACTGCAGGGTGTCGTACTGGGAGGTTGGGCCGTCGCCGCCGACATCTTGGAACCTCTCGCTAGTGTTGTTCTGTGCTGCCTGCTGTAGTTTGCGGTGTGCCTGGCGTGTAGCTGGAGCAATGCCTGGGGTTTGAGCAAAGAGAGGTGTAAGGCCTTGAGCAGAACGAGGTGTGAACTCTAGTGCGAGGGGTGTGAAGCTTGCACTTCTTCCAGTAGAACCGCAGCTCTGGGCTGATGTCGCCAGGCTTCCACGTGGGGTGTACTGGTTGACGCCTGGAACCTTTTCTTTGTAACAAGGTGGCACGCCTTGGGTGGCGTAGTTTAAGCGTGCGTCACTGGATGGAGGACCTGGAGTTCCAAAAACCTAGAAGACAGAAGTTAGTCTGTGGTCGACTCGAGCAAGATACACATGCTCTACTGGAGGGTGACGCTGTCTGGAAGAGCTGTTTGTGCTATCAAAGAGGAAAGGACACTTGCTGGATACTGGCCCATTACCTGGTTCTGGTTGTGGCTCAAAGGATGGTTTGTATGGGCGGCGTAGAAGCCGCCTTGTCCTCGTCCACCTTGCACCTGTCCATAACCGATATTTAGAGGGTTGGCTAGCATCGGCATCGGCATCTGCATCTGTCCGCCCATCTGTTGCGGCATCATACTTCCTTGTCTAGGCGTTTGCTGAGGTCCGTACTGCAACTGCTGTGGATGCGCTATTTGCTGAGGTGGATGTCCCATTTTTGCCGCCTGTTGAGAAGGGTGGAGCTGGGCCGGATGCCCATGTCCAATAATAACTGGAACCATTCCAGGTGGTCCATATACCGCACTATTGCAAAACTGCTGGACGTGTTGCTGGCCTGGGAGAAAGGCTGGGGCGGTCGCAGCGGCTTGCGTGAGTGTGTTGGATGCGTACATTGCTTGTCCAGCTTGTGCTGGGTATTGCTGTCCTGGGTACCTTTGCTGAAAGGTAGCCCGTTGTTGTGCGGACTGACGATTGAGCGCCATAGCTTGCTGGTTCAGGTGTTGAACCTCGTGTGCCTTCGGATTGAGAGCTGTTTGGCGAGCGCGGAATGCTTGGGCGCGGCGGGCTTCAGCCAGCTGTAAGACCGTCATTGGAGGGTGTACAATGGGATGATGTATGATGGTGTCAATATGGACACCGGTTGGTGACAGGACGAGTGAGGCTGGGAATGAAATTTCAGGAGGGGATGCTTGTTCCCCGGTTAATCCAGACACGTTTTGCGCGTCACGGGTTGGTTTCATCCTGGTCGGTGTTGATGGAGGGTTAATATGGGATGGTGAGAAAGGTGTGGCGGAAGGACGGAGCGGGCTAGGCTCTTTCTCATCCGCCATTTTGATGGTGAGATCAACGTAATCCCAATCAGAGATCGAGGTTAGCTCAAGGTGGGTTTGTGTTGAAGTTAAGATGATGCGTAATGAAGTCCAAATTTTCGTCAGAAGAATTGTCTCTACTATCTCGAGTCGATTTGTAGTGTTTTCGCTGCGTTTAGAGCTTGAGGCCTTATTACCGTTTTAACCTAACTTTGTCTAGTGTCGACAGGGACACTGGCGGCTAATCAGCCGCTACGTTAGCCGCCGCCAGGCCAGTGAGTAATTGACTTATTAGCCGTAGGTTGGCGAATGGACCGTGGCGGTGTAAGGGGTGATTTTGCCGTTTTTGTCGCCCAATTGGGCCGTGGCTCAAGTAATTGATTAATACGGTGGATTTTTCTTTATCTTTTCAATGTTAAAAATATAAATCTTAGGGAAATCGGTTAGCACAAGTCTTTTTTCTTTCTCCCCTACCAGCCGAAGTTGCCGAAAAAGTATATTAGATTCATAAACCTCATCATTATCACGCAGTGGCAGGCAAGGATCAAAATCAAAATGACCCTAAAACGTGCACCTTGGAGGAGAAGCTGGGGACGGAGATGATGCCAAAATAGGAGAATCAGGCGGTGCTGAATTTGCTGCTTTTGTCTTGTGGCCCGTTTCTGCGCAGCGCTAATAGAGCCACGATCGTTCATCACAGATACTGCAGCACTAAAAGTAACAGTCTTGAGTTGGGTTCTAATGTCCAAACCCGGCCATCCACAGAAACTATCAGTACTTTAAGCATCGACCAGTTCTCGAGGCATCTTATTGAGATTGTCATAAGAATAAGTCCCCTGGAGCCAACCATAGCCACTTATGAGAGTGGCTACCTGAGATCTTGAAAATTCTAACTGGTAAGCGGCTGTTCTCTGTTACCAGGCGCAATTTGAGCGGAATCTTAAGTGACCGTTAGACTTGGGCTCCTCATTTCGAGAATAAGAGCTTACAAGATTATTGGATACCCTTTACCACCCAACCAGACAGCCATAACCTCAGCAACTCTTTTGGAATTCTTCTCTTTCAGGGGGCGCACCCAGATGTAGGTCTAGAAATGATGCTTGATTTGGATTATCCACTTGTAGTCACCGTCTCTTGAAGTTCTTGTATCCACCAAGTTGATTTGGATCCTGTCTAAGCACCGAGTATTGGCAATTGGCTGATGATTGGCTTAGTCTTGTTAGGAGCGTTGAAGCAGCAATGTCCACAATGCTTAGAAACCCAAGCAACCTTGCTAGCAGTGGCACCATAGTATTTCTCGCCGATATAGTCATGCACCTTCCTGAAACCAGTATGACTGAAAGCGACATGAAACTTAGTGATGATGTGAGAAGGCCTCTTTGTCATATCGACATTTCTTTTCACTCCAACAACATTCAAACTCAGAATGTGACGATTCGCGCAGATCTCTCGTGAGAAATTTCCGGATCAGTTTTTAACTTAGCACACTAATTGCAGCACATCACAGCAACAACGTTCACTCTTTACTACGCCATCTTGACATTTATTGCACCCAGTTATGCTAGAATCATCCAGAATATTCCGCCAACAAAGGTTGTTTTGGAAAGTTCTGGAAAGTTTTGCAAGTTTCTCCCAGTTTTCGGCAGATCCTTGCAGCTCTTTTAAGTTCTTTGAGCGTTCTGTTTGTGTTTGATAAATATGAAGGATTCTGAGTTTGAAGGCTGCTGGGGTGAAACGAAATGTCCACATGGCAATACAGAGCATAATTTTCATGAATCACTTGCCAAGAGTGAAAATAACAACTTCTGGTTAGCTAGACAGCTATGCTAGCAAGGCTTAGCACTACTCTCTGCCACTCCTAGAACCGAGGAGTAGTGACAGCAGTAGTTCAAACTTCAGGAATTGCATAGGCGGGAGTAGAGTAACGAAGTACAGTAGTGGGAAGTAGACCGCTACTCCCACCCAACGCTGTTAAGATATAAACTGGAAATGTTAGGAGAAATTTGTTTAGAATGCAACGTTTTTTGAGTGCGACCTGTTTTGCTATGATAGGTTGACCTCTAAATTGACTACTGAACCGGACTTTTTAGCGGCCAACGAGTTAGCATCTCAAATTCGCCACGGCGCCTTCGGGTGCCCAGGTACAAAGGCTTCTAAAATGGCCACTCAGTTAAAAATATAATATTTCAACGAGGTAAGACAGATACACATCACAAACAAATAAACGCCAAACTTCAATGAAAGTGATTCGGCGGGGCCATTTTATGTCTGTGCATTTCATACAAGTCGCTTCGAATGAAGGCTATGATTGGGGAAATCACCATCATGTTGCTTTCGTCACATAAAGATGTTTTACTGTTCTAGAAGGCACGGACAAATGAATTCCGCGAGTATGACCGCTAACAACGATTCAGATTCATGACGGGGAGGTTCATATATATAGCTCCACGGGGGTTCTCACGAAGCTTGTGAGGCGCGAGGAAGGTTATACTAGACTTAGGAGCTCACCACCGAAGACACAATATAAATCGCTTTACCTTGCTTGTTTCCTTATGACAAGCGTTACTCTGTGTGCTTGGTGGTGTTGTGCCTGCGTGCATGTACCGTCGACATGAATCCTGCTGAGGCTGATGCGTACTTTCGAAAAGTCTTTGTCCTCCAGTCGTGATTTCCAATCGCAGAACTACTGCACCTTCCATCCCACGCGACGTCGACCCCTGTTCCCTGCACCCCAGATTCTCCTGCATAAGATGCCATTCTTCGCTCAACGACCTTCTTCTTTCTTCAAAAATCTTCAGCTTCTCTAACCGAGAACGTCAACACCATAGCGGCCAGTGCTTGAGCTCTCGTTTGCTTACTTTTGACGACATCCACATCAGCAACCAACAGCCCACAATCACCCACCCTATATCTCACACCAACTCTTCTGAAGTTCAATCCAGAAACGTCGTCATGGCTCGCTCCAACCAGCTCATCTTTCTCCTCGTCGCAACCCTAGCATTCGTAGTCAAGGCCACCCCAATCTTATCTTCCTGCGTCCAGCCAACTATCACCCTAGGCAACGGCATGGAGATCGTCGGCTACGCTTCCGCTATCCCAGCTCCTCGTCCAACCGAGCAGGCTTCCTGGCCAGCGATTGAGAACTACTACGTTAGCCAGGAGCGCTCCGATCAACACTATATCGAGGGCTTCCATTTCCCAAACAGCGTTGCCGAGAAAGATGAGGCGAAGGTTAAGTGCCAGGAGCGCTGTGTCGAGAACTGCTCCTCGTTCTTTGTTTACATGGGTGAGCCTTTCGTTTCTGGCGCTTCAGGAGTATTGAGGTCACATTGTCGTGGACATGGAATCGCTAACCTGAGAAGTAGACACCAACGTTGACATGTGGAGCAACGACGACTGGACCCAGTGGAAGCTCCCACACTACGTCTGCAACTTTTACGCAGCGCCGTGAGTATCATATTCCCTCCTTCATCCAGATACTCGAGCCCCTACTGACTTTTGCCGTGCAGAATCGAGCCAACTGATCTCATCGAGTCCCCATTCGGACGGGAGAAAGCCGACGGCGAGGGATATAACAAGCAGTGCTCCAGCCATGCCAACAAGAAGCGTTTTACCTCCCAGTCAGTCCTTTCTACTAAGGCCAAGGGCACGCTTCTGCCATCCGGTGTTACGTTGACCCAGTATATCGCGACCATGCCGACCATCACCCGTACTATCAAGGTCTTGTCGGTCGGAGCTCGCACCGCGGTTACCGCTATCGCTGCGTCTGTGACTGCCACGACTTCCTAGATTTCTGTTATTCGACGCTTCGACGTGCTCGGCGTTGGGTGACTCCTCCATCTGCATCTCGTATTGAAAGCCGATAAACTGACAAACGGTAGGCTTGGTTCTGGCAAATTTACACCACAACGCCAACATGTACCACTCTCGCGCATTCTCGTACACGCCGACAATTTCTCACACATTAAGAAGATAGCTCATTCAACATAGCTTGAGTCTTGAGGCTCTTACCGCTCTCGTTCTCCGATGATATCTTCATCACAATTTTGGCGGTCATGGTTTCGCAGTTTTGATGTTTAAGCCTGAGGGTTGACGGAAATAAGAAATGTTTGGTAGCTAGTTCCATACGTAGTGCTTAGCACGATGTAGATAATGCTACGCTATATTTGTTCAAGAGTTTGCTTGTTCTGACGTGAAAATGCTTACAAGTGTCTGCTTGTCGTGATTAGTTTGTGATCAGCGTGATTGCTTCGCATTTCGGAAATACAATTTCCCGAGCTTGGCAGGTCAACGTCCTCTCCTCCTCAGCGTCTTCCGTCTAACCACATCCCTCCCCCCTACCATTCAAACATCTCTAATCGCTGGCCGTACTATTGATTGACTATTAACTTTCGTCGGTTTAATACATTCGCGGCCTCGCTCTGTCGATCTAGCTATCGATAAACCTCTGGACTCCCCTCCTCCACCCCATCGGCCTTTACCTTTAGCGAGGACTATGAAAACAAGCAGGAGACCCAGACCCGAGAATGTCCCATCGACTTCCTCTTGCTTATACGCTTTTAATCCGTGGGCGTTCTGGCCTGTCTGCTAGATGAGACCTGCTGAACTAACGAGGATTCGACTGGTGTTGACCTTCCCTACCTTATATTGCTACAGCGCCACTAACGATCCTGCCAGATTTCACGGCAAAACTCTGGGACGAGAGATAAGGCGAATGTTTTCCGGTCTGCGGCGTCAAGATGACTTCGTGGATGGCCGCCGAGGATTCGAATAGAGCTTGGGTGCGGCTTAGTAGCCACCATCAGGTTTGCGTCTGTGGCATCCTATTTTCTTAGGCGCACGGAGTCGTGCATAGCTCGAGTTCCGAGATTTTTATCAGTGGAACCACTATGCTGATTTAATCCCGATGTTTATTTTGACGGCGGAGTGGCATACAGCAGGCCAGCAGGCCAGCAGGCCAGAGTCATTGTGGAAGTCTAGTGGTTCTCACAAGTGTCGCTTTCTCCGAAGCCCATCTTTTAGGCGCCCTATCGTTTCGTAATGGATGTCATAAGCTCTGTCATTCAGTAAAATATCTCGGAATTGTCATCTTGAACCTGAATCCCCAGGGCCATGCGGCCAACAGATGTTTGGAGTCGAGCTTGTAATTTCAATCGCTTCCTCATTCATCTGGGACCCTCTTTTGACTGGTCGCACGTTGAAATCTTCAAGAGACAAGTCAACAATTAGTCTGCCAGCGATCTTGATAGCCAATTTCTCACCAGTATTTTCAATTTGAAACTCGATTTGCAAGTTCTCTCGGCGGCGGTTCGGAATTGACTTGTTCACCAGCTGCGGCGGGTGTCAACGTTTGCCGTGCCTCAATGAGGATGGAAAAGGCCAAACAATAACACCAGCCGCGACAACCAGCTGCAATACCATGTCGAGGACTAAATGAAGCGAAGAACTTGGCAACAGTGCAATTAGCGCGGTTGGCACCTTTTAAAGTCCTTTCCTGGTCGCCGTCAACGTTGCGACAGGACCATAACCAACGACGTCGCTTTCCGGCTCGACGAGAAACCACTAAGATACTTACCACAGTTACCGCCCATCTATGCAAGAATTCGCAGGATCCTTATAATCTGTACAATCCGTATGGGCCGTACGGGCCAGCTGACTTTAGCCTCTCCCACCTACGCAACGCTCTTGAACGCCAGGTCTTCTAACGTCCGCAGATCCAGACCATCCACTATCCCCATCCTGGCACCAGGTGAAATTCACAGGGAAATCGATAGACCAGTTGCATCCATTACCTCAGCCGATGAGCCAAGAAAATTCCTGTGGACTCCTTGTTCCGTCGCTGCCAGGCATCATCGGCATGCATATTGTAAATGCTTATGCTGCCGTGAGAGATCTGCCTGAGGCCATCACTCCGAGCCCATGTCTCAGGGACACCACATTTGGATACTCGCCATTGATTCAGATGAGGATGATTGCGCGCCCTTCCGCCCCACTTCCTGCCATTCCAGATCCAGGTCCTCAAACATCGGCTCTTTCAACATCGAGTACTCCAATGTCAAGTGCTCCTTTGTCTGGTCCTTTCAACATGGCTTCTCAACAGTTACCACCGCGGGGATATCATCACCAGCTTTACACTCCAATCAAGAACTACAGCAACAGCTTTTCTAGGGAGAGAAAGCAGGATGAAAGCCTTGTCGCTGCAATGAAGCTGCCACAGTCAAGTGAGGATCTGCCACGCGAGCCAGTCGAAGCCGACCAACCATCTATGCAAGACCAGGAATTATACCAACCACCAAATGGGCAGCATCCACAGCCAGGTTCTCAATCAGACGCTGAACATCGCATCCAAGAACACATCCAACCACACGCTCAGCAATTCTCACCACAACAGGCTTCAGAAAACGCTTGTGCAAGTGCCCAGCTACATGCCCAGCCACACCATGAGCTTCACCAGCAACAATACGAGCAACCACAACAACAACCACAACAACTACCAAATGCACAACCAAGCGGTCGCGGTCAACCAAAGGCTAACACCGATAAAATAACATGTGACTTATGTGGACGCCTCAAGGCAGCTATAGGTGGCGAATGGTACAAATCTCTCAAGTGCATGGCAGAAGATGGATTTGATTACTGTGCCGTATCTTGGCGCTGGGAATATACGCAGAAGCAGAAGGGTGTGGTTATCAACGTGGAGCAGGTTGTTGAGAGAAATGAGGCTCTGTCTCTCCAAAATCAGGCTGCCATGTCATTCAAGGACATCATCAAGTTGATGAAAGAGACCAATACTGGTATGGGGTATCAGAATGATAATCCGATGCCACACGACGACAGAATCGAGCAGATCGGAGAGAGCAATGCTGGTGTGGGTCATCAAAACAACTATGCGATGCCATACGACGACAGAATCGAGCAGATCGGGAGGAACAGTGCTGGTTTGGGCCATCATAACCATTATGCGGTGCCATACGACAACAGAATCGAGCAGATCGGGAGAAGTAATGTTGGTTTGGGTCATCAGAACCAGTATGCGATGCCTTACGACGACAGAATCCAGAATGGTGCGTCACACGCTGAGCACATGAGTGAGAGCAATGCTGGTATGGGCCATCAGAACTACTATGCGATGCCTTACAACGACAAAGTCGAACAGATCGGGAGGAGCAATGCTGGTATGGGTCATCAAAACCAGTATGCGATGGCTTACGACGACAGAATCCAGAATGTTGCGCCATACGCTGAGCAAACGAGTGAGGGCAATGCTGGTATGGGTCACCAGAACCAGATGCCTTACGACGTCAGAATCCAGAATCCTGCACCTTACACTTCTCTATCTGGTCAGCAAAACTTACCGCTCTCTCGCCAATTGGCAGAAGATATGAGCCGTATCCGAGCACCACTGGGTCGCATGATGGAAACTTTGGCGCCATACCGGCCGCAGCAACATCACCGGTATCTACAAGATTTCTCGAACGACGTTGCCATACCTGATGGACAAGGAATGCAGGTTTCTGCGGCACAGAAACCACATCAATATCAACAGTATCTATACGATTTCTCCAAACACACTGCTGCACCAGACAGAAACAGCGTCGAGCCTTCTCCACCAAAGGCTCATGCACGCCAACATCTTCAGCCACCACAGAACGGCGAGGGTGCTGCACCACAACGCACCCGCAAACGGCCTCTCCGTCAACCGATAGAGAGTGACAAGCTCGTCTTGTGTTCACTCTGCGGTCGCTCGAAATTCGAGAGACCTAACGATTGGCATAACACACGCTGGAAGTTCCAAGAGGATGACCCTCTCGGCTACTGCAAAAACTGCTATACCAAGAATATGAACGAGAAGAAGAAGTTGAGAGCCGAGGAGAGGAGAAAGCTGATATAAAGTCGAAGAGTCACTGACAGGATTGTAAATGCTTTTTGCTTTTGTTACTGAGAGGAGTCTAGCGAGTTCAATTGGAAGGGAGCATGGCGAGTTTGCATTGCGAGTTTTCTGATTGGTAGATTACATATAGGAGGTGCTTTGTGTTTTCTGGTTTTTGATTAGCTGTGGCGGAAAGAGAGAAACGATAGAGTATCAGGGTTTGTGATAAATTCTACCTGCTCTCATCGTAGCCAACATCCAAGAGTCAATACAATTGTTCTATAACGTAATCCACAAGCCTACGGGCGAGCGCCTCACCGCGCGACGCGTCTCTTCATCTTCATTGTCATAATGACCACACCGCAACGCATAAAGTCGTCTTCTACAAACGGAAGGGTTGAGTTAGCTCTTCAAGCTCTTAAAAAAGGTTAATTCAAAAGTCTCCAAGAAGCTGCACGCTCTTACGATGTCCCAGTTACCATCCTTAGACGACGCGTAGCGGGGCATACAGCAGCGATGCGAAGCACGAACCCTAAACCGCAAGTTATCTACTACTGAGGAAATCTCTATTGTATGGATTCTATCTATGGATCAACGCGACATGCCACCTCGAATTGCTTCTGTACAAGAAATGGCGAACATTCTCCTCAGTAAACGCTTGAATACAACTACCCCACCTACAGTTGGCCAAAACTGGGTACGCAACTTTTTTAGCCGCTCTCCAGAGCTTCCGTCGAAATACAACCACAAATACGACTATCAGCGTGCTGCTGGGTTTGCAATAACCCCACCTGCCATCTTTGAGGGAGTGATGCATCAAGTAACTTGGTATGAAGACGGAACACTACCACAAGATTGGACGGTTGCTGTTAGTGATAATGTATGGACAACAAACAAAATTGGATTAAAGTGGCTAAAAAAAGCCTTTGATAAATATACTAAGGCCCGAGCAATCGGCCAGTATAGATTATTGATCTTGGATGGTCACGGCAGCCACGTTACGCCTGCCTTTGACTTTTATTGAAGGTTACAAAGAAGACTCAATAGTTGTTCTTTGTATGCCGGATCATTCCTTCCATCTTCTACAACCATTAGATGTTGGCAGCTTCTCTGTTTTGAAGAAGTCATGTGGGCAGC
This sequence comes from Antarctomyces pellizariae, assembly GCA_010623925.1. Taxonomy (NCBI): domain Eukaryota; kingdom Fungi; phylum Ascomycota; class Leotiomycetes; order Thelebolales; family Thelebolaceae; genus Antarctomyces; species Antarctomyces pellizariae. The sequence goes on along the minus strand of WCAA01000014.1, from coordinate 39,545 downwards.
AAGTAGAACAACTGATGCGGCTTGGCGTCAATCATATTGACAAGCAAGAGTTCCTTCCAATGTATCAACAAGCTCGTACAGTAGCTCTGCACGAGAAGAATATCCATAGCGGATTTGCAGCAGCAGGACTCCGCCGATACAATCCCGACTGCGTTCTATCTCACCTTCATATCCAATTTCGAACACCAACTCCTCCTCGGCCTCCTGAAGGGCATTGAGCCGCTGAAACGCCACACGATATTCAAGAGCTGCAACACCAGACATGGCTAATAAAGCGATCCCTGAAACGCCGAACACATACTCCACCAAGCCCGACGGAGCAGGCTCTGAGCCAACTTGTAAAAGGCTGTGAGTTGGCCGTGAACAGTGCTGTCATACTCGCTGGCGAGAATGAGAGGCAAGAGAGAAAGAGAAACGAGAAGCGTAGACACATAGCTAGAGGAGGTACATAAATTGTTGCGGATGGGTTATCTTTGATTGAACCCAGCAAAAGTGCTCTTGAGGAGGATGATAGAACCGCCAGACCATCAGCTGCAGAACCACAGCGTCGAGCACCACATAAGTGCAGTATGTGTTCTTCAGTACAAGATAACGGTAGAACATACCCGCTGCGATAGAGAATCATGTTAAATAGACCGATGCTTTAATAATTAATTGTTGTTAAAATAAAACGCTTTCGTCCGCGTCGCGTGCTGGGCCGGTCGTCCGTAGGCTCGTGGATTTACGTTACGCTTATCGTGATTATGTAATTTTGAATATAAACTACCCAGGTGCGAGTCGTGGTAAAGGACTTCATGAGATCTGAAGGGGCCTAGGAGAGACTGGGGCCAAAGTTCTTGTGGTGATTGGCTTCGGAATCGACGGCGAGATTGACCCGTGAAACGAAAATCCAGCAAGCACGACTGTTGTTTGGTAAAGTTGGAAGCTCTTTTATTGAGAGACTTCTTGATGGACTTTGTCAACAGTGCCTTGGCTTGCAATTGTAGCCGAAGGTTTGTAACAACTGCTACAGGCGCCAGGCAACCAACAGCTTCACAGTCACCAGACAGGGCAAGGATAACAAGATTACCAATGTCAGATGCTCTTTGATGACATTGGCCCTAGCGTCTTTAAACCCCAAGTTCTTTATTGAGAAGCATGCTTCTAGTGTTTTTAGATTTGGAGCTATAGTTGTTGACATTGTTAGAATGGGCGCTGTCTGGCTGGAGATTGTACTTTTGGACGTTAACGAAGTAAAAACAGCAGAAAGTAGTCCTCCCAGCGTGGCCATTTGGGCGGTACGAGCGAACGGCGATCAGGAGCGTTGTGAAAGTCAGGCTCGTATCAGGATGGCGGCCGATACAGTGATGGGCATTGACCTCAGTCTGGTTTGGGGTTGTCCACAAAGTACATCGATGAGCTTATACTGAAGGCCAACTCCGCGGACGGTGATGAGAGAGCTCATCACAGCAGAGAGCCAGAAAGTAACAATATGCCTGTAACATCAACAGCGCCAGACATCGTCGAGACGGTTGACATAAATATGCTAAGCTACGGTATCTAACGCCATACATGCTCTAAAAATCTGCGTCTTCATCTAAGCCTCTTTTTTTGACACCGCGCTCCGCCTCTCCCCGTTGTATTTTCATTCTATCCGTTCTGCGTTGAATGACCTGCGATCTATAGCCCAACGATAACCATGGCGCCGTACCCGACAGTGATAACCACAAACAGCGCCAAGATACTTGACGGCACACCGCAGGAGATGAAGTGCTTGACCTGCAGATATCGGATGCCGGTTTGGCTGTCTTCCATCATAATAGCAGCTGCCAATCATTAGTCTTCGTCCCCATTACCACGTCACCCGGATCAGGAAGCACTTACTCATATTAGGAAATCCACTCGTCGGCAACCCCATCGCCGCAGAGCACATAAGTGCACCCCCCATAACCAACAGATTCGGTCTCGGATCCTCCATACCCAGTCCAACGGAGTGAACAAGCGGAAGAATAATCAACGCAGCCACAGTATGCGAGATGAAGGTGGCAACCACGAGGATCAAAGCCGAGAAGACCACCAATACGCTGTAGAGACTCATGCCGTCCACCCCCGCCGTAATTTTACCAGCAATAGTGTACAGGAGGCCGGAAGAGTTGACAGCTTTACCGAGACTAAGGCCTCCGGCAGCAAGTATGATAATAGTCCAGAGGAAGTTGTTGAAGTCCTCCTTGGTCAATATCCCCGTGCCAAAAAACAGCACAATGGGGATGATAGCGACGACGCCCATGTCCCCAAAGACGTCTTCGAGTTGGTGACTGACACACCACAAAACGATCGTGCCAATTGTGACGAGTGAGATGAACCATTGCACGCCCGTGAACGCATCCTTTACGGGACGCACAGGAACAATTGTAGTTCCGCGCCCGGGCTTAAAGCTAATCAGAAGCAGGATCCAGATCAGCAGAATGGAGATGACCCCGACTGGGATGGCGATGAAGAACCAGACGACCCAGCTGGGCTGCGGCGCCATGATACTCAACGCGATGATGTTTTGTGGCGAGGCGATGGGAGATAACATCCCGCCGACGTTAGACGCTAGCGCGATGCCGAGGATGAGCGCTTTGGACATGTTGCTATCCTGCGGCAAATTCCTTAGCATGGGCTGGATGATACTGAAACACAGCACCGGGGCCGCGACATTGGAGATCCACATGCTGGCGAAAGCGGCGACGAACATGTTTGTTACCAACACAGTTCTGGGCCTCGTACCAGCCTTGGAGAGGACGAGAAGGGAGATCCGCTTTGCAATGTCGTATTTTGATAAGGCGGCAGCGACGGTGAAGCCGCCGAGGAGGAGCATGATGACGGGCGTCCACATCGCGCTGAAGATATACCCAGCTGCTGCCTTTCCTTCGAGGCGGATGGGTGCTGCGCCATCGGAGCGCACCACGCGGAGGACGACGCAGAGGAAGGGGATCATCAGACTGGTGACGAACAGCGGGATGACCTCGGTGGCCCAGAGGAGGGAGACGAAGACAAGCATAGCGAGACAGTTTTGCTGCTCCGGCTTATCCATAATCGGTATGAAGAGAAGAGCGAAGAAGATGGCAATAATGGTGAGGAGGGTGAACATGCTCCCGCTGAACAGCCACGACGGACAGCGGTATTTGCCAATCGGAGTATTGAGTTCCTTCATCACTCCCCCCAATTCCTCGGAATCTCCCTGTCGACCCGCATGCGCTGGGTCGTGGTCTGTACCGAGGAGTGTGCGGCCCAAACCCATATTGGCAGCCTGCGCCTTCCGCTCAATCCCAATCATCTCCCTCCAAACTGTATTCCGCTCCCACACCACATGTTCTCTCAAATGCAACCTCAACTCCTTTCTCGCCAGCCCAATGTCGCCCCCCGTAACCACGTTAGCATAGATCTGCTCCATGCAGGCAATGTGCTCCTCCATGACCTTCATCGTCGCATCCCGAAACGGATAAGCAGGCTTAACGCTCTGCTCCAGATACCGATCCTTCAGCTCCCGATCAAGGATCTTGTCGTACTTCTTCAGCACCTTTCTGAACCCCGTAAAGTTGAGCTGGATAAAGGACTTCAGCTCGCAGAGGGAGACGTAAGAGTTAGTCGTGCGCTTCTTCAAGCTGATACCCGAGCTGAATAGCGCGGCGAATTCGTGGTCCGCGTAGTCGTCGTAGGCGACACTGCTGCGTCTGATATCCGGCATGGAGCTTGTCATATCGCCAGAGGCACCGATGTCTGGGGCTGTCCGAGTGCGTTGCAGTTCGCGGGATCGACGCTTGTTGAGGCCGGTTTCTTCGTTCTCGTCTCCTGAGTCGCTGTCCTCAGCCCCATCCGTCCCCCACGACCTCTGTGCAGAACTCCTCCTCCTCTTCCCGCTCATGCCAAGCGTTCCACCAATGCCAGCAAAGGAGTTGCGCATCAGTTGGCCTGGGCGCGCGCCCTCTGGTGGCGGCCCATCAAGCCCTTCAAGGTTGGGATGGCGGCCTTGCGTGTCGCTTTCATATTCTTCTGCGTCTGGTAGCAGCTCTTCGACTTCGTGAAAGATTTCTACTTCCTTTCGCTGGTAGAATTGGACGACCTTCTCGAGCTCGGAGTCGAGCGCACGAGTAAATATCGTATCCGGGTCTGAGCCGCCGTGAAGCAATGGTGAGGCTTCTGCGTCTGGTGGCGCGTTGGGTTGGTTGATGTTCTTTTCGAGTTGGAAGATACTGTGCGAAGCAACTTGTTAGCAACCTGTGACGCGGAAAGGTGGAGGGATGGTGGAGAGGAGGAAGGGGAAACATACAGCTTCTTCAAATTGCTATAAGCAATATACTTATCGCTCCAATCCGGCACGGCATTGAACTGGATGCTGTGAGAGAACTTCATCTCGAACGCCTCTTTTAATGCTCTTCTCTTTGATTCTTTTTTCTCTTCGTATCTTTCTTCTCTATCCGACCTTGTATACTCTTCTGCGCCTCCTCTCTCAAGATCTCTATTCCCTCCCGCTTCGAAAGTAAGTTCTAGAAGTTCCCAACTATTCTTTGTATTCTCAGCGCTGTAGGTTTGTGCTTCGTCTCTACGCAAGTGTGACCGCTGTCGTAAATGTGAGGTAAGAGCTATAGGAGCGTATTGCGCTCCTTTCTCCAGTCTCGCGATTTTATCAAGTCACTTTTCCTTATCGTTTCCCTCTGTCGGGTCGTCGAAGTTCAAGGTATGCGCGTGGCGGCAAGATAGAAGTAGTGGATAGCTCGCGGGTACGCTAAATCCAACTTTGTTGACAGGAATGATTCGTGAAAGTTTTCGCGGTAGAGCTCGTTTCTCGCTCAGCTGTTTTTCCAACAGTATGCCAGATGAATGATGAGGGTATCTCGACTTTGGGAATGAGTAGAGAGCAAGGTTACGGCCTTCAATTGCTTAGTGTTTGGAATGCGTGGACTGGTGAACGGTGTACCCCTGGCGGAAATTATTCCGTCATACCGCAGTCGCAGTGCCAGGTCCGATGTTCTGCCGCCAAGCACGTTTGAGATGGCAGGCCGATGATTCGACGGTGCGCCTACTGCAGAACAAACTCAATATGGACGACAATAGATCACAAGATGCTTAACTTTGGAAGATAGCATGGACAGGAGGGGGTTTATAAAGGCTTTTGGCCCATTGATGGTGGAACGTGGTTGCTGAGATGAAAGATTAAATAAAGGCGGTCTGGTAGGTATTACCATCCAATATAAATCGAGATAAAAGCTGGGCATTAGTCAAGCTCACGATGCCAAGATCTCCAAGCAATCTCGGACGTAACGCGAAGTCTAGATCTCAGGAGGCGGCTTCAGATGTATCAAGCGGACGAGTATATTGACTTGCTTGAAGGAGACAGTACTGTTGTGCCTGCGATACTCAAAAGCCAGCTTCGTTCCTTTCTTGTAGCACGTCTTTCTCTGTACATGGTCCAGGTCGCCAAACATTCACTACATGGTGTGGCGTACTCAGATTTCTAGCCTTTACCTGGCGCAGCGTGACTCTTCTCCTCTTCGATCCGTGTCAAAAGAAATCCTGACGGCGGCTGTGTGCTGTGCAGGCTATATCAAGAGCTGAAATTCCTCCTGTCGGTGCTTCTTAACCTTTCGTTGCTCTATCTTGGCGCCATGAGTTCGTTGTGGCTGAAACAATCATCAACGTCTTCCTAGCCTTGCACTCTCTACCATCCATTTTTCGCTGATTGGTGTGTGTCGACATCGTAATGGTGTGAGATACATTTTCTCATGCCTTTGCGCATTCTCCAGCCTTGACTCTCCCCAATCCCTCCTTCCCATAGTAGTCCATGGGATAAACATCTCCCTTCTCTTTCCAGTCGCTCTTGACTCCGAGCACAATGAGCGCTTCGTACGGAGTGAGAAGCGGCCTAGGGAAGGCATAACCCCAATCTATCGACAGTCTAGGACAAGCGACCTGAACCCAGCACTCCACCTCCGACATCATCGCCAACTTGCCAGGGAAGATTTCGGAAAGCAGTAGGTTTATATAAGGAATTCCCTTATCATCAAGCAGCTTCTCAATCATAGCCATCGTATGCGGGTTCCCCTGCCTACCCAGCGAGCCGAGGATCAATCCCCACTTCTTCGCTCCTTTCGCCGCGCTTATAGCATCACGGCGCAAACCGTGCATCTCGTCAAAATCGTAAGTCTCTCTCGTCAACTTCCTGCTGTATGGATCATATCTATAAGCTGGGATGGTAGGGTTGTGTATCATCGCGCTCTCGAGATGGAATCTGCCGTCGCCAAGGTATAATATGTAATCCACGCCCTCTTTCTGCGTATCGAGTCTTGGCGCTGTGCAGCCTAAAATCTCGCCCTTGGAGAGTGGCGAGATTTGCGGGACCAAGATACGAAAGCCTGAAGCTTCGAGCGCGGATTTGACGCCGTGGATCGTGGCGTTGAATTGGATGGTGCCGACCATTGCTATACACTTCCCGGGTTGGAAGTTCCTCTCCAGTGTAGCGAGGAGATGGGAGGTGTCGATTGAGATGTCGACGAAGACGTAGAGAGTCTTGATTTGCGTGACTGCTACAGGAATCAAACAGGAATGGGCGTAATGAACGAGTAAATCGCACCCGAGTGCTCTGGCTGTATAATCATCAATACAGCATGCTCCGTATGTAACGTCTCCCATGATGAGCGTTTCGATGCCTGGGCAAAATTGTTGCAGGATGTCAGAGATGGTAGTGGCGAAGAGGAGGAGGCCTTCTGGCATTTGTAAAGCGACCTTCTTGCTGCCATTCTGTCGTATACGGTGGATTGTTTTGTGTATCTCGAAGGAGTAGTTTGCTGGGAGGAGGGCGATGGCGTCGTTGATGTCTTTGTCGTTTAGGATTTCGGGTGGGACTTGGTTCAGTGTTCGTGCACTTCTTCTTGGTGTCTGGACTATAGAACCGGTTAGCACATCCCTTCTTCTCCAACCGCTTCGCGCGGATGGCCGGAGTTTACCCTGGACACTCGTCTCAATATTCTGCTCCCCACTCGTCGCACTCGGCCCATTCATCGCCATCTCAGCCGCCTGTCTGCGCCCAACAAATCTCTTCTTCGGCACTCTCTGCACAACCGGCTCCTGATTTTCTGGCAAATCAGCGGCGATGCCGAGATTGCCTTCTGCTCTATCTTCTTCCATCTTGGCTATACTCCTTATATCGTATCTGTGAGTCTGAGGAGTTGAGTATAATAGCGACGACGATGGTGGGGTGATACCTTAAGAGGAGGGGCAAGGCTGAAAATATATCCTTCTGATGTTTTGACGAGGCTGAGATTTGATAAGAGAAACTTGTTGTGGAGCTCGGCTTTCAGCGGCTTTGACAGGCGGGTCAAAGCTTCCCCGCATCCGAATCATGGGGTAATGGACGCCTCAACCAGAGTGAAGCCATCTCCAGTTCCTTTCTCTTTCTCTCCTTTACTCTCTTTTATATGCCCTCAGAATGTTTTCTCTACGTGTCATACCTCGAGCTTTTCGTTCCCTCAAACCTCGCCAAATAAGGAGCTTGGCGACGGCGACGAGTATACCGCCGCCGTCAGAAGTTCAAACTGGACCAAGTGACCCATATGTCAAACTTGTTGAGGTTGGAGCAAGAGATGGATTACAGAATGAGAAGAAAACTATTTCTGCGGCGACGAAGATCGAGTTGATTAGGAGGCTGGCCAAGACTGGGTTAAGGGACATTGAGGCTGGATCTTTTGTCAGCCCAAAATGGGTACCGCAAGTCAGTGGCGTCCCATATACAGCAGCTACATCGAACGAAGAGAAAATAATCAATGCTAACCGGTTATTCAGATGGCGACCTCAAACGAAATGCTAGAAGCAATCCTAAAAGAGACACCGCCCTCCAACCACCCAATCAACTACTCATTCCTCGCGCCAAATATGAAAGGCTTAGATTCAGCTATGGATATCCTCAAATCAACCTCGCACTCCACATCAAAACCCGACGCACCCAAGATCGAGTTCTCAGTATTCGCTGCAGCGACAGAATCCTTTACCCAAAAGAACTTAAACTGCGATATTAAAACCTCAATGGAGCGCTTCCGTCCCGTCATCCAATCTGCCAAAGATGCAGGATACCGCGTCCGCGGCTATATCTCTGTCGTCCTCGGCTGTCCCTTCGAAGGTTACGACGTCAACCCCCATCGCGTCGCCGAAATCGCCACCGAGCTCCTCGAGATGGGCGCAGACGAAATCTCCCTCGGCGACACTACCGGAATGGGCACCGCGCCCCGCACACAGGAGTTGTTGAGGGTCATGCAGAAGGGTGGGGTGAGGAGTGAGGACATCGCTATGCATTTCCATGACACCTTTGGTATGGCCCTCGTCAACACGGCGATCAGTCTTGAGCATGGAATAAGGGCGTTTGATAGCTCGGTTGGTGGGTTGGGTGGGTGTCCGTACTCGCCAGGAGCAACTGGAAACGTCGCCACTGAGGACATGATATACTTCCTGGAGAGCTTGGGTATGGAGACTGGGGTAGACCTTGATGCTGTGGCTGATATTGGTGAATGGATCACCAAAGAAGTGGGCAAGCCGAACAGCAGTAGTGTTGGGAGGGCGATTCTGGGAAGGAGGAATCTGGCGATGTAGATACATACGTAAGGTAGGATGGAGTTTAGGTGTACTTGTACCGAAATTTCACAACTGTTATTCAAGAACGCCCAGTGGCGCGTTCTAGTATCAAGTTCATGGATTTCTGAGGTGACCCCGTTCTGTTATGCTGTGTATCTCATTTATTACTCGTGGTACAATCAGAGTAGCGACGACGGTGCGATGATCATGTCAGTGTGCACATTCTGCTACACTGTGACTTACGAACTCCGAAGCTCGTTCAGCACCACTTCATCTCCAAATCTCGACATCCCCGTCAAATCAACGGTTTTCAATCCGCATTTCCAATCACAACTCATTCACCCCCCCCAAATTCCAATCATCGACACCTTTTTAGAAAAGGATATAAGCAGCCTGCTTTCCGCTCTTTCTTCCACATCAAGCTTCAAGCATCTGAGATAGTAACTCGAGATGATCAAGCTTTCAATACACTTACAACACTCTGACGCGCAACCTTGTGACGACTTCGAAAGTTCGATACTTCGACCCAAGACGAGAGTCCGTAAACCACGTCGTATGAATCGAGCGATAGGGGACACCGCGAGGACTGCCAAGGAAGTTAAAGGGATGGAGGATAAGAAGACTGTTGAGAAGGGGAAGGGGCGCGCTGTGGAGGGTAAGGGTAAGGGTTATTTTAAGCCGACGGTGGAGGACGAACACGTCGAGAGCGAGGAGCGTAATGTGGAGGATGAGACCGCTGCCGGATGTCATCAGACAGACAAGGACATGAAGGCCAAGATGGAGGATGAGCAGTCAACTACCAAGTCTCCATCCACGTCTTCAGGCAACCACATAAAACCCAGTTCCTCGACCACCACCTCTAAGAACGGCGTTTCTAACATACCAAAAACCACGGAGAATTCCAAGAGCAAGAATGTGGGAGGGCCAGAAGCTCAACACCTGAGAAATTGCCACGGCGACATCTTCAATTACAAGCCACCTGCGTCAGCATACCCTGTGCGTCCAACGATCAATACCGACCCACGAGCTCAGCCAAGGCGGGCTGGTCACCGGGGGGCCGGCATGTTTAAGTACAGATATGGTAGGGTTGGATTAGGTTCACGCTCGGTATCCGGTCCAGGGCCAGGAGCTTCGGCATATCCACCTTCCCCTGGATTTGGCACAGGGCTAACGAAGGATGAGGATCGGGAGGAGTGGATGAGGGTGGTGATGAATGCGCCTGCAGAGATTTTGCTGAGGTATTTTGAGAAGAATCTCCCTGACTCTGATGCCTCAAAGGACAATAAGGAGAGGGGAAATGCTCAGAAGGTTGCGCAAGGTGCTGGATCCAGTGCTCAACTTAAAGCAACTCAGAAAGCTACCTCAGGTGATCCAAAAGCCACCGAAATCGAGGGAAGTGCACTCCCAGAAGCCTCGCAAAAGAAACCCCGCCCTGAAACGCGCAGCACGCATCCAGGTATTCCCTATGGCGACATCTCCACATCTAGATACAGAGCAGCAGCCGAAGCATACCCGCCGCCTCCACCCGACGACGCGGACCGTGAGAATTGGGATAGGTGGCCGACTGGTCTAAAGGATGCCCTAGGGGAGTTCTTGGTGGAGTACTTTGAGTATCATTGTCCTGCGTCTGCGCTCAAGAAGGGCTGGAAGCAGAGTATGAGGGTTAGGAAGAAGGGAAATGAGAAGGAGGTGCAGGGTGCTGGGACCAGTATTGGATGCACTGCCACCCAGGAAGCAGTTCCAGATGCCTACGAAGAGGCATGTCGTCTTTTGGATGCGGGCAAGAAGCAAATAATTGACGATTGTGTGGCTACACACCATGATGTTTTGCGTCATGGCATCTTCAAACCTTGCTACAGGCCACGTCCGAACGAATATCACGAGAACGTACCGAAGATGAGAGGCTATGACGCGTGGTCAAGGTGGCAGGAAACGCAAGATGTTCATGATACTGTTAGGGAGCTTCTGTTCAAGGATCTTGACGGGGAGAGGAAGCATTTGCCAAAAAATCGGCCGAGCGTAAAAGAGGGGAAAGACATGGCAGCGAAAGGTGGGAAAGGTGGGAATGGCGGACGGGAAGATGAAGCCGTTCCTGTGCCTAAAGACGACGCAAAGGGCAAGGGAAAAATGAGCGCCGATGAACTGAGGGACGAGCAAAAAAAAGCTGAAAAGGGTATCACCGGAGGACGTCGCCACACTTACACGGTGAAAGACAAGAAGTTCCACACAGTCGGACCTAAGTCACAATACGAGTTCGAAAAGAATCTGCCAATGTTCTTTCGAATAGGTGGTGTTGACTCAAAAGGGGAAGGCGAGGAGAAGTTACGCCAGGAACTTGGCGAGATGCGTCGGTATACTGGAGCCACAGGAATGGGGACTTTTTGGATGCGCAGAGGTGCCAAACTCTACAGAAAGAATCTTCCACCGCTCAGTCAAAAACAATTTAAGGAAATCGGGAGGCCGTACACCCATAGGCTTACCTTCGTGAAGAAAGATTCGAAGCCATTACCGAATCCGATTGCTCTCATCAATGATCGTTGCCAGGATTCGCAGATGTGCCGCGCAGAGGCGCAATTGCGGAAGCGAGATCCTAGGCCATATGAAGGAGCCGAATTTTCATCGCAACAAACTGGCTCTGGTACCCCCCGCGTTGCAATGAGGCCATCACTCTGGGGAACGGAACCTAGGTGTTTGCTGCCTAGTGAGGCTGAGTTCATGTTGATGAAAGACCACGATTGGCACGGAGCATATACTGAACGTCTTAGCCCAGAGTCGCTTCAACTGTATAGGGAAGCGCTTGCACACAAGCTTGGGATTATCAAGAACCCTCGCGGTTTGTGGCCAGACCCGCTCCTCTTAATGGATCAGCTCTGCCAGGACGCCGGGTGCCAGATGTGCAGTTTTGCCATCATTATGCCCTTCGATGACCCTTCACAACATGGAGCCATTGCAAGGGTACGAAGCTGCGAGGACCCACTATGCTATCGTAGTACTGCGGATTTCTTCATCTCCAGCAGTTCTCATCTTGATTTCCTCAACTTGTTATATGATCCGAGAAACAAGAGCGCTGGAGCTTTGCTTGCGCAGACGCCATGCCGGAACTCGCTTTGCAGGCAGTACAAACTGTTCAAGGGAAAGGACTTGGTGAAGGGTGAAACCGATTCTCTCCGCGTTAGTCAGGCGGTTGGCTGTGGCACAGGTATAATCAAAGAGTTCAAGCCTGAAATGGGCTTGAGCGCTTGTAACATGAGTGCAGAAGAGTTTCACGATTTTCTGCATTCGGAACGCCTTAAGCTCAACACAGGCGAAACTCAAAGACGAGCTGGAAATTCGCAACCAGTTGCCAACATTAACTTTGCACCCGAAGGATGCAACTGCGAGATGTGCTGTAAGATGCGCCGCGAGGAGCTGATTCGGGAACTCAGGAATTTTGAGGCCTCGGACGTGGAACCAAGCAGACATCGCAGAAGGGCTCCATACAACGAAGTCATGAATCTATCAGCATGGTCAGTGGAGGGATGTCCGTATCGCCGATGCACAATGCTGGGTTTGAAGTCCGGATGCGAATGTCCAGTTTGCCAGATACCCCATCGCCTGAGTGAAATAGCTGCGAGGAGTAGGGAGAGCAAAAAAAACTTGGATGCTCTGGACTTGGGGAGAGAATATCAAACTATATACAATGCTGTGAACTACCTAAATGCGGCCGCAGTGGGCGAGGCTGGACCACTGACAGCATATTGCGAGGATTGCGGCGGCAAGGTACCTCCTTAAATATCCAAGGTCGCAGGCAAAAAACCCGTCGATGGAACCAGTGACGATCTCGGCTTGAGAGGTGGAGCGTTGAGCGAGAACAATTCATCAGAAGACGAAGACATTGGCCCACCCACCGTATACCGTGCATATTCGCGTCCTCGTCAGACTCAGACTCTGCAGTCTGACGCTTATTCGAAGATTTCCTGGACTTACTGTCCTCGTCAACACAACACCACATCCGATCCTACCACAAAGGAGATGGAATTTGATGTGCAGCGTGCTTGTTCGGCCCAATGTTGTGATTTTCAAGGGCGCAATCAGAAAGACAGTCATATCCTCGGCTGGCACAAGAATGACAACTCCGCTATAGATGGCCATGCCGAAATAATGTTGAGCCTCAGAAGTGAGGCGCTAGGCGAAGATGATGCATCATATGGCGAAGGCAAAGTTAATAAGCCAATGGTGAATTGTAGGAATAGGGTTATGTGCCATCTTGGCGAGCGTAGACGACATGCCGTCGTTAACCATATCTGGATCCCACAGCCTAAGTTAGCCGCCGAGATTGACGAAGAGTTAGTGCTGAGCTTGAGAGGCGGAACGCTGGGGAAAGATTCTCCACTAAATGACGAAAACGGATTTGCTTCATCAATGGTGGATAAGAAGTGTTCTGCTCAGTGTTACATTGGTCGTGGCGATCACGATGCTAAGTTTGGCCATATATGTGGCTGGCAAAAAAAAGATGACTCCGGCCGGTATGACCCAGACGAGTTTGAGTTGAGCTTGAGGGGTGGCTGCCCAGGTGATGTTGGCGACCATGAAGCAGAGTCTTCAGAGGAAGATGCAGAGGTTGGGTTCTACTCTGACAAAGGCGATGGAGCCAGCGTTGAAGAGTCTGAGATAGGACGCTCGTACCTGGGACCAACGCTCGATGACGAGGATTCGGAATCGGGATGCGATGCGAGCCAGCCGGACCATTCTGCGGCTGAGGGTATTATGACTAAATGCAAGCCAACACAATATAAGTCTGATGAAGACGATGATCTCTACAACGCTCTCAATCCTGCATCTTCACCAGCCGCGACGGTGAAGCCATCCAGTTCCGTGTTAAAGAGATGGAGAAGGCAGTCGAGGCCGAGCGTGGAAGACTGGAAGCATTTCGATTTTGACATCAGATGGGAAAAGAAGTGCGACTTAAAGTCCGCGACAAAATTCGTTCCTCTGACCCCGATGTCGAGTTCATAGTAGACGAAGTGCGGTTTCAACGCTTCGTGAGTGGTTTACCACGCATTGGATTGAGACATTTTGCACAAGAAGGCGCATCTTCGGACGATTACAACGAGTTATGCGAGTGCGCCGGATGCTTCCCTGACCATCCCTTTAATAGGTTGTCCTCAACTGAGACTGCTTCCGAGAAAGAGGCCAACAGACTTCGCACATAGAAGGCAATCCTTGAGAACGGGATTTATAGTGCACAAGATAATAATAATAATAACATTCCTACTCCGATCTAGCCTATTGGCCATGCGGTACTTCTATGTTACATGTTTGAGGAGAATAAAAACCTCGCAGGTGACAAAAACCTCCCTACAATCAGGGCCTGTGGGGCCCTCTTATGGCAGTGTTTACACGCCGCTTGTGTTAACTAGCTGATGTGCTTCGCAGGAGCCAGCAATCTCCCCAGAGACCTTCAGACGCTGGGTCCGTTCCGGCCTCTGCCCTTTACCCGTTCCCAACTCTTTCGCCTCTGTTATTGTCTTCCGGTTCCGCTCCATAAAGTAGCTTCTTTGCAAGTGAGAACTGATCTATGCAATTCGATTCGATGAGCCAACGTGCAAGGCGTTTTGCTTGCAGTGGCTTACCAGTCAACGTGTTCTATGACTGCTGCCGTCCCTGCTCGTCGTAGAGTAGGTATCTCCGATGGGTTTCCTTTGGGCATAGCATTACCACATGTTCTGCCGTTTTCTCGCCTTCTCTACAATCACACATCGGGCTGTCAATGTCTGGTACCCTGCAGGTGTAGAGGAATTTCTTGAGTCCTATGCAACCCGTGCGTATATGGATTAGCATAGAGCTTTCTGCTTTTTGGAGCGCAGCGTGTAGCTGAAGCACTCTCGGGGTGGGAGGTCCATTCACTCCCACCGGTCTATTGTGTAGAGCCGCTCTTGTATCTCTCTGTTCTAATCAGTGGGTGGATGGGGGGAGGAGGAGGGATTGATCGGCCCAGTGATTCGCCCAGTCCTTCAGTACCATCCGTCTGACCTTTCTTTCCCAATCCTCAAATGATCCCCCCAACTGGTCAAAAGCCCATATGCCGCGTTCAAAGCTGGGCGTCACAATTGGTGTCAGTGGCTGCCTTAGGCGCAAGTTACTGGTCCTGCAGCTGGCCATTTGTATATCGTAGCACGCTTCCTGTATGAGAGCGCGGATGCCACTCTTTGCAATTCTAGCGTGGAAGAGCATGACCCTCCCGTTTAGCCACAAATTCAAGGGGGGTATATATGCTTCTGTGTGCAGAAGTGCTATTTTGCAGCGGCGGAATGCCCCGAGCACTATTCTGAGGGCCGTATTTTGTTGGATTTGGAGTAGCTTTGCGGAGTCTTTCAGCTTGAGGTCTGGAAGATGCTATGCCACTGCGCCGTAGGTGAGAGACAATCTTATAATGGCAAGGTATAGCTGCCTAGCTTTGAGTAGTGTGGCGCCCCAGGTGGACGCTGTTGTTCTTTACAGGGCATTGAGTTGCGTGCCCGTCTTCCTGACAATCGCCTTGCAGTGCGCTCTGAAATTAAGTTTGGAGTCCAAAAGCACCCCCAGAATTCGCATGGTTGGTGACGGGTGTACTGTAATGTCGTCTAAGCGAACCGGTGCCTGTGTCTCCTGGTGGCGTTGTCTAGTGAAGTGTGTCAGTGTGTACTTTTGCAGAGCAAAGGTCATCCCGTGGCTCTCTGCCTAATCCTTGCATAGCCTGTGGGATTCCTCTAACAAGTTGCAGTTGCTTGATATAGTGTCTCCGAAGGCCAGCAGGTTTGTATTATCTGCAAAACTTAAAGGTGAGATAGGTAATTTTGTGCTTTTCAGACGATCCAGTAGCGTTCCGTTGTAGAAGAGGAATAGGATGGGCAATAGCGGCGATCTTTGAGGTACGCCCACATGCAAGTCCCTTGGTCCTATTTCCATCCCGTCCACCATGAGGGTAGTTTTTCGCTGGTTGAGGAATGAGCAAATCATTTGAATGAGTTGCCTCAGTAAGCCTTTGGCTCTTAGGTTTTCCAGTAGTTGTATGTGATTCACTGTGTCGAAAGCTCTAGCAATATCGAGAGAAAGCACTGAGGCAACTTTTTGAGGCCCCATACTGTGTGGACCTGTTCGAGAAGGAGCTCGAGTGCTGTGTCAGTCGAGCGGCCTTTCCTGTTTCCCATTTAGGATTTAGGGAGTAGGGAGTTATTTTCTGCTATTTCGGTGACTTTCTTTGTCAGTACAGTCTCCAATACCTTTCCAATTGTGTTTAGTAGTGCAATTGGTCGCCAGGCTCCTGGGTTGGAGTAGTTGGGTTTGCTTGGCTTCCGTAAGACGATTGTGCGTGCTTGACGGAAGTGGCGAGGGAAGTATAATAGTAGGGGGCATGCGTTGAAGAGCCTGGTGAGTATTTCGACAAGAGGGATCCCTATGGCTTTGAGAAATCGCTTTGGGATGGTGTCATTCCCAGGGGCTTTGTCGGAGTGGCTCTTCGTAATGATGCCTTGTATTTCGTCGGTTGTGGTAGTCATGTCGAAGTGCACAAGATAACATGTCATTCGTAGACTACAATCCGCTTTGTGAATGCCATTGGTGCTACAGACAGGCGCATGACGCAAAGCCCCGCAGGGGCTCAGGCTTAATCAACGGCCACAAAGATACAGCCGAGAATACAGATAATCCTGATCCGGGGGCTTGTCCAAGAACTGGTGCCGCGAACCCGTTCCTGAACCGATACAATATCTTTTCCGGAAGCGAGCAAAGAAACATCGCATCGCCCGGAGGCGGAGAAGAAGATGCTCTATCCCTCAGAGGTGGAGATGGCGGCAGCTCGATGCGGGAAGCAGAGTCCTATTTAGACGACGAACCTATTCCTGAAGTCAAGAAAACCGCCGACAGAGAGTGTGTCCAATGGTGCTTCAAGCATGGCGGTCCAGAGCCAAGAGTAGGCGCCCGTCGTCACGCCATGGCCGCTGAGACTCAAGTCGCAGAGGAAGAGCCGCCACAGGTTGAACCAGTTAACGAAAGAAGTTGCATTCAGTGGTGCTCCAAAGACACGCCAAAACTGGGCTGTCATGGCGGATACCGCCATGCTCTTTCTACGACGCAGCCAGAGGTGATTGGAATTCCGTTTACGATCTCCGAGTTCTCCTTGGAAGGTGGAGTGGATTTAGAGTCGGAGGTTGAACCGACCATCAACCGCAGTTGCCAGACGACTTGCACGTTTCCCAAAACTATCTGGCATGAGACCCGCCACCATTCCCCGTTGCAAATCGTGGAGGATTTCATTCTTGAGGTAGATACGAGGTAGTGGGGGAGGCCCTGCCAAACCCTACCACTGATAAGTCCTCGCTTCCTTTTGTCTAATCTGTGTGTCGGCAAAAGTCAAGCATACAACATCATCATCCAACAGGACTGCCTGGTGATAAAGTTAATTGGGTTGCTGACAATGACATTTTTGTGCGCCACTTTTGTTTCGGTAAGCATTGCGAATCCAAAATTAAAAATCTTTTCGGATAAAATCAGAGGCTTTCTTTAGCACAACCTTCTCATTTAATGGCGGCGAATGGGAGACATGAAAAAGATGTGGGTGAACTGGTTTGGGATTATTTCATCGACCTTGGCAGATAGTTATTTCTTAGTGTAAAGAGCCTTACGCTCAACTTAAATACGGGACTTCAAACCTACTAGTTATTACAGCTTAGTTACCACCCTGATCCACACCTGATACTTCAGTTACTATCTTATAACACCAACCTAGCTTACCCTTGCAGAACACCACTGCGCTGCCAGTAAAACTCAGGCAAAGGTATTTGGCGCATAGCCAAATGGGCCCAACAAAAAAAACTTGCCACCCAAGCCAGCTGTCATCGACATTTTCTTTCACTTTAACCGCCTTCAAACTCAAAATGTCACAACTCACGCAAATCTATTGCGATTTGGCACGTAGGTGGCTCGCAGGGTGTCTGAGGACTCTAGGAATAGGTTTGATTCAGGCGTTTCTATTTTGCTTATTCTATAATAATTTGGAGTCCCGCTGGTAGCTTTATACGTCGCGACTGGATGAGAATCCTGTTTCTCGACTGTGGCATGCTGCGGGCTCTGCCGAGCTTGTTTGTCTGTCCCTCGACAAATTACCCGAGTTAAGTCTGAGAGAACGGGACTGTCGTTTACTTCCATTTTCTAATGCGCTCTGCCATTCAACAAAATCTCGCATAAGCATTCTTTGAGTCATTTTTGGACTTAGCACCCTAATTCCAGCTATCATAGCAGAACCATACACTCCTTATTCCGCCCTCCTGATATTCGTGGCATTCAGCAATGCAGAAGCTTTCGGCACATTCCGCCAACAAAAGCTATCCTGGAAAATTTTGGAAGTGTCCAGAGCTTTCCGCCACATATTTTCAGTTCTTAGAACGTTCTCTTTGTGTTTGATAAGCATAAATAATCGATTTGGAACAAAGAGAAAGACAGGGAAACTTCCTGAAAGGAACAAGGAGGATTTCTTTATAGTCTTTGTCACAAGTGAGAAAGTGGAGGATTATGGAAACACTCTCTCTAGTATATGTAGATTGGATTGTCCCTCTTTGGACAATCAAGTAAGCAATAACTTTTAACAATATCATCAGCTCCTCTGGTTCTCGCACAAGCCACTGGTGATATCCTGTCATGCTTTGGCGGAAAAGGCAGAAGCTCTTATAGAAAGCTTTTACCCAGGTACAAACGCAGACTTAGGCAACATCAACACCCACAGACTTTTGTCAGCAACTGCCCACCAAAACAGCTACTCGAGGCAACAATGCACACTACTGTGAAGAGGATTTAAAATATTCTCAATTTCTGCCATCTCAACAAATGTTCCGGCAGTGACAAAACCCCAAACAGATTTTTGAAAACCATGAGAAAATCTTCAGTCCTCCTATTGATTGCCCAGACTTTTAAATGCCTGCTTCTAATTGTTATACTTCCCAGAGCATTTCCGTCATGTGCGGATAATTTTCCTCTGGAAACCTATAAATGTTCGTGTTCTGATCTTTGGGCATGGAGACCAATAGTGCTTTTAGACACTGTGTGGAAGATATTTGAAACAAAACTAGTTTGAAAGGTTAACGATTTTGCGGAGTCTCGCCATCTACTTCCAACGTGACTTATACAGTCACAGCGTATTCATTAATTTTCACTGGCAAGGAAACTACTCCACAGCATTAATTTGTATGCAGACGAGTAGAAAAAGAGCTAGACGGCGAGGCAGAGTGGGGGGCTTTGCAGCGAATTTGGAGGGCCAGCCCGAACAATCTGATTTTCTTCCCTACAGGCAGCGTGTGATTATAATGTCAAAGGCCTCACTGGCCTTTGCAGAGGAAGCTTTTGGCACCCTAGATATTTCTTGTTTCCTGTTAAGTGTACCATATAAGCTCCGCATAGCCTTAAAAAGGCACCAACGGAGTAAGAGTAATACTACTACTCTACTTGAGAAGAGACAGCAAGCTTTATTTTAATGTGAGAACGCCGAAGGTGGAGCAGACGGCGCGGAGTTCAGCGAGGTTTTGTTGGTGTGAGAGCTCAATGACGGAGAGATGCGTGTCCGCCGCGGGGATGGGATGGATGTCTACACTGATAAAACGAGTGGTTGTGCCTGTTGATCGAAGAGACATTGAAGAGTTGCGTGTAGAGGGAAGTAGAAGATGCGCGTGATTCCTTAATCTGACGCATATAGAGAAACTAACCAGACCCAACGATATCTATCAGGCGAAGCTGAACCTCCTGCAGCAGCGCCAGGGCCTGCTCTTCTTGGCGAGCCCAAATCACGAAACAGATCACGTTCTGAGTGCTTAGCTTGTTGATCTCCTAAAATCATATCATTCTCGTCTTTGGCTTCGTTCTCTTTCTGTTTCCGCAGCTTAGGGTAGCGGATCAAGGCTGTCGTTCCTTGGCACGTATAAACTCTAAAGCGTATGACTCTTAGCATGACGGCTTTTCGCACTGCAGAATTTTGGTTCGCCATCCAAGTCCGCATCTACGCGGAGAAACTCTGCAAAGAAGCCGTCCTCAAAATGACGATCTTGACGCAGCACTGCTCCGTAACATAAATGACGCTCTTCATATTTAAATACCGCTCGCACAAAGACCTCCCTGAAGGGCTCCTTGAATGAAGCACCTGCGTGAATAGATTACAGTATTTGTCCACCCTCGTGTGGAAGAGATTGTGATGGGTAACAAAGAGTCGCCGACGGAGGAAGGAGGAACTATCAAAAGGGAAAAAATCTGCTTTTGCAACATGGAAAGGAGTGAAGAGCCATTCCTGGACAGCAGAGCGGTTCATCAGGCTTGTGAATACAATACTGGTCCAGGTAGGTATGAAACAAGACTGAGAGGATGGTTTTCACTTCAACGAATGGTCTACGGATGTTACCGCATTACCAGGAAGATTAGAACACCGGTACGGTTAGGACCAAATCATTGTCTTTGCAAACCAAGCTTACACATCAATGATACGCTTGAAAGCACAAAGTTCATCCTCTCACGCCTTACTAACATCCCATCTTTTCGTCTGACTGACTGTCTGCATTCCCCATCTTCCCAGCCCAAGCCTCATTTGGCAGTAACCTCCCCCAACGTTTTATTATCATAGCATGCTCGGTGACTAGCACCAAGGTGGCATTCTCGTTCCGTAAACGCGACTCAGATACCACTGCCACAATTCTTTGTTCTTGCTGTTGATAGATCGAGTCCTCTGGGAAAGGCTTAGTCTGAGCTTGATTTACAGATCGTCACTCAATATTTTGCAATTCTCTTTTACTCCTCGGTCTTACGCTCGATAAATACTCCAAAAAAATCTTCGTCAATACAGCAATCTCGTCTTGATTGTGGACAGACGGCGATGTCGACGTGACTTCGTTTGCGTGCCAGCAGTGTACGCTGCAGACCACATGACTGCTTCAGTCGCAGCACGTCGTCCAACATCTGATTCTCTCATTCACTGTGTAACCTCCCACTCTGAGCGACAACATATGTGGGGCAAAGAATGAGCCAAAACGATGGGCAGTCGGCATCGGGAGATACACTGTGGCTTTCGCGCACGAGGGCCTGGTAGACCTGAAACGGAGGATTCCTGACAGTCGGGACCTAGGGCTGAAAGATGATGCGACGTTGCTCAAGAGATCCATGTAGCTCCCCAATGAGACTTAGTAAACTCTAAGTCCGCACAACGAAAGGCTGGATACCTACATAATAACAGCGTTTTAGCAATTTGCCACGGAGAACAATGCATGAATGGATCTGTTTAGATTTGTGTGCGAGATGTAAGGTAAGTAAATATAGGTACTTGATTCGATCGTTGATCATAGGTGCCAAGTCTGCCACTGTCACTCTGCAGGATGTCGAGCTGAATCGATTCGCATCGCTTCGTATCCCCGCGTTGTCACACAACAACAACATAATAAGCTCGCTCTTCTCTTTGTGAAGCTTTCGCACGCCCTCTCTCTCGCTCATCCTCAGGTTTTTCATTTGTCAACCATGCATCTCTTCTCTCGCCCCTCAACACGCCTTCTCGGCTGCTGTGCCGCAGGACTTCTTTCGCCTACGCTGGCACTACTGTCTAAGCTGCGTCGGGCAATCTGGAGGTCGACTTGGTTCTTCCACAGAACGACACCTATTTGCTCCAACCAATCATTCCAGTCTCGTTTGCTTTCCAAAAAATTTGCGCTCGCAGGCTTCCTCCAGCCACTGATCGAATTCGTTATCTACCCCTATGGCAATCAAGCCAGGAGCATCGCGAGAGGCTACTTCGACATGACATGGGACCAACTTAACCGAGAACGACCATTATATACAATACAGCACGGCCAACGGGGTGGTCAACACTGAGGGCGTCTGGGCGCTCGGATGGAGTTTGACGGTCGGTCACCAACTGTTCCAGAAATAATGGGACCCTGGATTACACCCTAAATTCTACGCGGCGACACCTTGTCTTCACGACCAAGAATGACGCGAAGTGGCCCGACCTCACCACTGCTACGGGCGCAGACACCTGCGCCAACGCTCAAACACACGCATTCAAGATCACGGAGACGAAGGATAGTGGGGACTTCTTCGATAACGGAAAGCCCTGCGCCATGCTGGCCGAGACCACGCCAACTCCCAGCCCGTGTACGGTTAAGGTTGATGCCGTTGCGGCGGCCATAGTTTCTGCGTCTATGACAAACAGAGCGTGAATTGTGCAAAAACCTACCTGGTGCTCAAATCCCACAGACGATGGCGCAACCTATGGCTTGGTGGTGCCAAGCCTGGCCGTTGGAAATCAAGCGGAAACACGTGGCTGACATCAGCCACAAACAGCCACACTGTGGCACCCACGCTAACCATATTCGGTTATGTCTTATAACCACATCTGTTGTTGCAAGATAACTGCTTTTCGTCTTTGCAACACCACAGCAGCAACCATGATATACAGCCAGAAATAAGTGAGGTATGGGAGTACGTGAAAGAAAATCGAAGTTTGTGTGAAGTATCCTCTTTTATCTACTGAATTATATCTCAAGTGAGGGTAATCGTCTTCAAATATGTGCCTAGAAGCGAAAGCATGTTCAAATGTCAAACGCTCCAGTCCGTAACCATAAGAGTCAAAATGCCGCTGTACCAGTTGCCAAACGCCGATGCTAGTGCTTGCACATTTAAGGGTATCCGTTCACTCCTTCTAACCGTCCTCGCTATGCTCAATCTATGCGTCTATCGTCGTCCCATGTTTGTGTATCCGTCCTCCACCGAGTGTTTCAAGTGCTCTACAACTTAGGCGTCGAAAGGCTTTGCTGCAAGGCTACGCTTCGTTGGCGCAGTTCCAGTCTGGCGGAAAACCTTGATGCTGTTGAAAGCCCAGAAGGTGTTCTCGAAAGCTTCCGGGTGCTCGGCGACGTATTGCTCACAAGTTGGAGCAAGCGCAGCGCAGTCACCCTCACTCCAAGTCCTTCCAGCCCAATCACCACAGAAACTAGTGTTGATAATAATATTGTGTTTCTTGAAGTGGTTATCGATGTTGCAGTTGCCCTTGAAAGTCGCAGTCGGCTTGGCCCAAGTCTTTGGGTCTGGCTTCCCGCTCTTGATGTCGGCTGGAATAGCGTTGCGACCGAAGAAGTAGATATCGATAGACTGAGAGTTCCAGTCTAAAGCATAGACACCGCCGCCGAGGAGGTTGAAGTCGCCGCCGTAGTTCTTGGTGTAGTTCTCGACTTCTTGGCCGCAGCCGGTGTAGCCGGTATTCTCGTTGCAGTTGGTGTGCGCCATCTTGATACCTGGGAGGCTTGGACGCTCCATGGAGCAACCATCAGCAGTGTGGAGGGTCATGGAGTTGGTCTTTTGGAGATTGACGCCCTCAATGATGTCAATTTCGCCTGAAGCTGGCCAGTCCGCGGTGTTGGCTGTCCAAAAGGCCGGCCATGCGCCACATGCCTGCCTTGGCATGGTCGCGATGTCGGCAATAAAGAGTCCTTGGGTGTATTGTTTCTTGCTCTCAACTCTCACGGATTTGCGCCCACCCTGTGGGTTCTTCTCCTTATAGTCAACACCGAGGAAGACCTGCTTGCCGTTGTCGCTGTAACCAGCAATGCCAGTCTCGTTCGCGGTCTTGCCATCGATGTAGTTGACGAAACCGTGCGTTGGATCTGGGATGGCTTGAAAGTCGAACTCGGCGAAGAAGTTGCTGGTGTCGAAAGTGTCCTCCAGGACGTAGGCGGCGCTGCCTTGACCGGCAAGTAGAGCAATGGTGGTGAGACCAAGGGTACGGAGGAGTTGCATTTTGTGATGGCTGTTGTTGATGTTTAGAAATTGGGATAGGGCGAGTGCTCGCAAGTTATAAGGATTGAGGACGAAGTTCTTGTTCAGTCGTGTAAATGACGATGGTGGGGTTGTGTCTCTATGGAAGTTCCGATAAGGGCGCCTAAAATGAAGGGCGCTTAAAACGGATTGTGTAACGCACTTGGATGAGTTTAATATTCGAGGCGCTTTGGTTGACAAGTGGATGCTTGTAAGTGAATGCACGATAAGGAGTATGTGTTGATGAGAATAGAAAAGACTGCACGTAGATTAAGAAAAGTTGATTTATAGCAAAGGAGCGACTCAAAGAAGAATGAACGAGGCTTGTGAACCTTTCAGCAGGAATCTCAAATAGATATAGTCACATTCCTCGGCATGGAGAGCGAGGCGGGAGGGAGGTCTTTGTCTCAGAAAGCCACTCCCTCAATTGCAGTACGAGGCTTTTAGTCACATTCTTTGAGATAGAAAGCCACACCAAGCCTGAATGCGCTTTTGAAAGCCCACTGGGCTGGCTGGGGGAATCACTCACTGCAAGACACGACCCTTTGACATCTTGGCTCATTCCTCGTCGTGTCTCAGGAGTCGGCGCCGGCACCCGGTACGGACGCCGGGCGTATCAAGTAGAGGGCGGCCAGCAATCGAAGGGACACCTCTCCCAACTCTAAAACACATCAGGAGTTGGCGTTTCTGTTTGTTCGGAGAGGTTTCATTTGTAGTCGAGGTGGGCCAATGAAATGCACGTCGCCGCTTATGGGCGGTTTGCCGAGCGCCAATCGTTCCGAGTCGCGGGAGAGCGTCAGGAACAGCAAACCCCTCCATACGCCGCGTCAGGTGTCGCCAAGTGTGGGGAGCACAAATAACAACGACGGCGATGGATAGGGCATCAATGGGAGCTTTTCTAGCAAACTGTAACACAAATATCTCTCGGCACTGCAATTTGATTTTTGACGGATGAAAAGTTGCCAGATCGTTTGCCGACGTGGTCTGTGCCACAAAGCGCGGCGAGGTCCAGAAGCGGCAACATCGCGACGCCGAGGAATGTTGAGAGAGACGACTTTCCCGGAGATTTTTATAGTGGCTGGTTACCTGTCAGCCACATTGAGTGTCTAATATACTATTATCAAATGCTACCAAAGTGAGATCTTGAGGCTAAAAGAGATCTACAAGTCGTTGAAGCCTACGGAAAATTGTGCTAGCCACGTCGAATGTGATAATTAAGATGACGTAATTTGGTTAATAACATTTGGATTCGGAGATTGACAAACAAGGCTTTGCAGAGTAATTGCCAGACTTCTCCACCGCCCTGGTCCCCGCAAATATGCTGGCCGTGTCAGCGTCTCGGAATCTCCCCTGGACATTGCACTGATGATGTGGGGGTAGGGGCGCAACCACGAGAAGAGCCCAAATGGTGGCAGAAAACGCTTAACGCTAATATGATTCGCCAGTTATTGAGAAGAGTCGTATCTTCGGTAGCGACAGCAGCCTAGTCTTCGCAGCATCAACCCAGGAATGACTCAGTATAACGGCAATCATATCCTTCATATTAATCGGTTGCCCGAGCGGTAGGCGCAGAGAGCGATCAAACGGTGAGCAAAGGGCGGAATAAAGGAAAGACAACACCGAAACTAAAACATCATGACGGACTAAGTGGATGCGGCGGGGAAATTTAGTAAGCAGTATGTGGAAAATGGGAAACTGTATAGCGGTAAAAGGCGTACCATGGCTCCGGATGGATAGGGGTGAGCTTGGAGTTATCTACTTGTGATGAAGTGCTGTTTGCTTCCTCAGCGACGCCGCCGCCACTCAAGAACAATTTGCGATTCCAACCGAACGCCAGTTCGTCCAACTCATCGTGGTTAACGATCGTGGATTTATGCTCCATACTAATCACAATCCTTATTGTGCTTGACTCTTTTCTGCAGCGGTACTTTATCGTCCCCTCTCCATTCCCCTAACTGGAGTTTTGTGCCTTGGACAGGGATGCAGTAATTCTCTTTGAGCAAAGTGATAGTGGTGACTCCGGCTGATGTGCTATCCGTATGTTTTGGAAGCGGGCTGTTGAGAGCCAATGCTATGTTCTTGCCATCCCGTTGACGGCCATTGAGGTCAGGATGGTTCCGAGGATCCCTGCAGTGTTGGCTGTGTGGTCAACGCTGTGCCCCCAAAGGCCATCAGACGTGGCCATCTCTTGAAATACCGCGCTTTTCAATGATGGAATCACGGGATTCAGATACTGTGCAAAACTTGGGCGGATCTTGGCTTGGAGGTAGTTGCTAGGTTTCCAGATTCCTGTGTCTTGTGGCCAACCCCGCCAGCGATGTGGCCGATAAAGCCAGGCCTGCTTTTGTCGACGCACTGAGTCTATGGTTAAGTTTGCCCATCGAGCGTCTATGGCGAAACCCCAGATTTGGACACTGGGACTGTCAACCTGGCTTTGAACAGGAAGGGAAATGACGGCGCCTATAGGTGTAAGGCCGGATACTGCTAACGGAGAATCAAACCAGAAAAGTTCTGGACGCGATGTGTTGGTAACTGCAGAGGAAATCCAACTATCAACGGCTGTAAGGCTTATCGAGATGTCAGGAATACTGGGTATAGGATTTCTGTAGAAGTCGTAATCTAGTGACCATGTTCCAAAAAGGGCGTATTTTAAGTCCGGGATAACGGGTACAATGAGGCCGTTGGCATTTGGAATCATCTCGTGGCATATAGCAAAAGCCATTGGAGAGTGTGTTTTTACGGTGAAAATCTCCGACAATCTGAGGCGCAAGTAGCGATATAGGTACTCCCACTTAATGTAATTCTTCTTTTGTAGTGAATACCATGCCTTATATGCCGCTTCGCTTCATAGCTGTGCAGTGCGATCCATTGCTTTAGTCACCGCAACATGCGGCGCTGCAATTATTGGCCCTCGCCCAGTGAATCCGCCGGGATTGATGAGAGATAAATCTATTGCCATGGCCGAGACTTTGGTTTGTCGTGATAGAAACCCGTTACTGACCGATCTCCAGCCAGTTGAGGGACATTTGTTACTGCTGTCTGCTATCGCATAAATCAAACCCAAGGTATGAGTGTTGTTTAACACCTCCGGAAACATCTTTGCGCTCGTTGTGTTCAGCCACATGTCTGTCCGTCCAGCCTCCCAATTTTTCAAGACTGGAATCGGCGCCGTGGCACTCGCCGGTGCAACGGCAATGCTTAATAAAGTGCAAAGAAGAATCGTTGCAAGGAACACAAATTTCTTTCTAGTGGAGGAGAACTTTGCTCCGCAAAGCGCAAAAAATTCCTTTGACCACAGGAATGAAACTTTCGGTACTTCCAGGCCAGCAGAAAGAGATGTGATCGGAAGACCTCGGCCACGAGCAACCTCATAGCGAATAAGGCTGAAGACGATGGTAGACGAAGACCCAACCATTAAGAGCTCGTGGACTTTGGCAGCAAACTGCAGCCCAAACAACTTCAGCTCGTCTGTGCCCTCTCCCTTTGGTAAGCCTGCTAGCTCAGCTCCAACGTAGTAATTGCTCCATACAAACCAAGTAATCCCTCCAGTGCCCGTGAGAGGTAGGATATGGATGCATGCTGCTAGGGCTGCAAGCTTGCGGTTCTTGATCAACATGACGTGATTTTGAATGGCCGGAAGAAGTTTCGTTCCAGTAATAGCGTAGTACAAGAACGAGGCAACCCATGCGCGAAGGACGTGCTCCAACCCAGCAGCAGGGCGAATATCGTTGTCGGCAGCCGCTGGCCCGCAACGCGCCTGGGAGTTATTGTTTTCCGAACGCATGCTTCCGCCGCTGATGGGCAAGAGTCTCAAGACACGCGATATCAGCCTCGTTTGAGCAAGCAGGCGTGGAAGGATATATGGTATGCATACTTTAAAGTGCTATTTGCATCATCTGTTCCGACTCCGCGATGCCGTCGAAGTCTACCTAAAAAATTCATAAATGCTTGCATATTTCAGCAAAGTGGGCATCTACCAACAAACAAAGCTATCAAAGGAAGTAGAGTATAAGGTCGGAGCAATAATCTGCAAATGTGGCCGAGTCTAATTGCTTACACAAGCCTTGAGCGGCGTTGAACATATTGCCCTTGAAGGCCTTGCTCCTGTTGAAAACGTATGAAGATAGTGTGCGAAGAGTGTGACGTAAACATAGTACTTTGTGCAGTTCGTGACAATGACGTTGAGATTTCATGGGGACTGTTTAACCTACATTTGAGATACTCGTTTTCCAACAAAAGTTGTATCATTGACCTAATCTCTTCTCGCGCCAGCTGCGTGGTTTCTTACGCCGAGGATCTGCTGATCGACATGTGATGTGATGCAAAGCGCTGCGGCTTAGAATTTCTTGACATTTGGCTTCTGAAGTTCTGATTTTGAACATGTGGAAACTCGAGAATCCGCCCTCGTTCCTCTGGACTTGACCAACCCACCTTCATTTCATTTTGTTCCCAATTGACAAACATTGTCACTCACGATGGCACCCTCGAAGGACTCTTCAATCATTTGTCATCGAGCTGTACCTTAAGAATTCCACGAGACTGTAGAGCATTTGCTGATTTCACTTGTGGATGCGTTGCTAATTCAACCTATCTTCAATTGAATTTGAGGAAGATGTTGCGTACATATGCGGGCAGGTTGAAATTTGATTGGGCTGGAGGCGCGGCATAACCGAGGTACTAGTCCGTAAAGTGCTGCCCAACGTTAAACTGCTGCACGAAGAGGTAATGGTCAAAAGGATATTGCATTAATTACAAAAGATGACTAAATGCTGTACTGTAATTGTAGGAGGTTAATTCTGGTGCTTTGCGTACGTTTCAAGTACTCCGGCTGAACGTCGCTTGTAAGCATACCATGAAACATGTTCGTCTCTCCGCCAGGTTTAGCATTAGCCACCCACCGCAATTTTAAAATATTGAGTATGAGGTGGCACATCAGACATCCTTCACAAATCTTAGTTCTTGAGGATGTAAACCATCTACCAGCCATTTACCTTTTACTCTTAGAAGAGCTTTTGCTAATGCTCAAGTATTGTAAGCCTAACCAATCCTGCCCAGACTGTCGAGGTTGGCAAGTTGCAAGTCCGCAGGTCCGCAAGTCCCCATGATAATTGTTGAAATGGGCGAACGGGTTGGCATCTGATAGAATTGTTTTATGGGAAGGCTAACTACGAAAGTCTGAATATATGGACTACATCAACAAAGGGGGCAAACAACAGCTTCTGGCTGGTTCTGGTCACAGAGGCTCGTCGCAGTCGAACAGGCAGGTAACGAACAAAGGAGTGGCAACAGCCACATTCTTCCATGCCGCATGCCACGTTCGCGCTCTTTCCATAATTCAACAGTAATGCTATAGCAAGAGCTTCAATCTTTGTGTGTCGAGGTCGGGTCAGTGGGAAGGTCCAGCAAATTAATATGAAGAGACAAGCACTTCTCAAAGCGACTATGGTAATTATCAAGCCCGCGTAAGCACCAGCTCTACCTGACCATCTCCGCCGTCTCATGGGGATTCGAAGACGAGCCAGCTTCGCTTCTCAATGACCGGCTCATATTGATCTTGTCTCGTATTTCACAAGCCGATGAGCCTGCGTTCAGACAGACATTTCCATTCCCACAAATTAGAGCTTTGTTATATGTGCTACTAAAATATGGGTCCAGCTCGGTCTATGCGAGGGTAAGGTTATTATCCCTACGTTGTTAGATGAGACTTCGGCCCGGGCCGTTGATGGTTAGTTGGTGGGCGGTATGTGGGTACAAAGAATGCCTAAAAGCGGCGCTGGCGATGTGCCAATTTGTAGTGAAGGTCCTGTAGGAACATTGATACTACGCTACCTTGTGACAGTCCTCATGGATGCCCTCCGAAGCTGCTCATGCTGTTTTCCCTCTGTTCCACCACCATGTGTGCCTTCGAGGCTGCTCAGCCTGTCCCAAAAGCCAGCCCTCTGTGCTACCACCAAATCCCGCACCTAGCCTGGCCCGTGCGATGACGGTTGACGCCAACCCCGCCTGCAAGCCAGCAACCCGACATGGACTGATCCCGCACTCTGTACTCTGCACCCCGCACCCAGCACGTGCGATGAGTGGTGAAGCCAATGCGGCCTTGTAGCCAGCAGCCCTTCATAAAGCGTGGCGGGAAAACTTGTGTTGAATGGAGTAATCAACGAATTGAATTTTAGTTATCTAAGATTTTCTGTAACCCAGGAAGTGGACTCTGCTATTATAGCAGGGTCTTTCAAAGAAACGGAAATGCTGCAGAGTAACAAAGGTTGTGAGCGAACAGGTTTTAGAATAACCACGAACAAACTTCCTACTTCAACAACTTGGACTAGCCTCCCTCGCACAGACAATGATTCGCCTCCTCCTACCTCAGCTGCAAGCAACATCACACCACCATCACATCTTCCGGCCGACCAGTAGTCTTGCTAACCACCAGACCACCTTAAATCGTAATGCACGTGCCACAACAACACACCTTTAGAAGAGCGGCGGCTTACACAAAGCTGAACCTGCGACCTTAACACATGCCATCATGGTCCTCGCGCTTACAATAACTAATTAAAGCATGAAGGCGATGTCTAATCATGGCATTTTCTGAGAATAAATCCAATCCTTCGTCTAGAACTGGCAATGTTTTTCAGGATCAACATATCAATGGCCATGCCGGAGTTCACATCGCTGATCTACATGAATAAGTTCCATCAGCGAACGCACGGTTGAAAGTATCAAGCTGATTACTACATGTAGCACATGGAAGGCCAGTCAGGCAACAGCATGATTCACAGTGTACGCATATCAATTCAAGCAATATCGATGCAAATTCTCAGCGAGCAATGTAGACGGCGGCTGCACTGTCCATAGAAATTGCGAAAATCTACCTCCTTTGTGTTCATTGCTATTCTGCCACGATTGTGCAACGACCCTAATTCTGCTTTGTAGCAGAAGGACTGTCGCGACAACCCACTGCGTCAGCTACAGTACCTTTTCGCCGTGACCGAGACTTCGTAGACCACAATATTTTTTCTGAATTATATCAGAGATGTTCCTTATAAACATCTCGAGTAGCACTGGTTGGCCTTGGGGGGGCCGGGTATGTTACCAGCTAGACCACGAAATGAGCAGTAACTAATCGCCTGACTAGAAAGCCTCAACTTGCTATCGAATACTCTTACCGGGTCCGAGAAGAACCACCAGAAATCTCGGTAGTCTGGGTTCATGCTAGCACTACCGTCAGGTTTGAAGAATGACATCAAGCGATCGCGGATAGAGTCGAGATCAATGGCTGGGACAAGTCAGAAGTCGACATTCTTTAACTCGTTTGCGACTGATTTTGTGGCGAGGCGAACGGCTGCTGGGTCATGGTTGTAGATAAAGCTGACAGTACAGAGGTATTCGCCCTCCGCCATTTCATTACCCATTCTTCGTCGCCGTCTTCGATCATGTGATGAGAACAACTCACTTAGGCCGAGTCTAGATACCTATCAATGTTCGATGGAAGTCGAAAAGGCTATCCAGCGATACGCCACCACCACACCAACCACTGAGCCTCAACAGGGTACGTCTACCTCAACTGGCTCTACGACTCTGCTCCCATAAGAACTAATGCCCTTATTACACAACCACCTTTGAAGATAACATTATGAACATTAGCTGAATAAAGGCCAGTATACACACTTTAAGTGTGAGATATAACTTTCACATATTTCATTAGCTAGCTACGCAAGATATAACAATTGAAGTGGGGAACTGTCGTTTTGCTGTCCTACCTTTAGAGGGGGTTCTTGGGATGGGCGCATAGGCCACCAGATTAGTAGTTCTTGGTTGCAGGATTTCTTAGCGAAGATACACCCCAGAAACCAATTACTCGGCGCAGATCGTTCCTCAACAAACCGTTATGAGGACCACCAGTGTATACCACGAAAACTTGGTGGATTTATTTCATGACTGAGTTGATCACTTATTTATTCGAATTCAACGACAATTGACTGCCGAGGTCTTGTGGATCAAAATCCCATCTGAGAACCTTACCCCGCAAACTCAAACCCCATGGGGCAACAACCAACAGGTCGCAGAACTTACATTCGGAAGGGATCGACCCTTACTATGAATATCGGCTGGACTTGACCAGCTCCGAGAGAAAACTGGGATAATTAGACCTCCTGAAGACCCGAGAACAGGGATTCAGCCAGAATATAAAGAGCTTGTTTTCTGCAACCTTGACAACATAACCTTATGCTCAGAGCAAAGATGCAGCTACCTCAGATCGCATTGTGCCTCACGGCGTTGTTGAGTGCGGCCGTGTAAGCAACCCCCAGAAAATTATAACCTCACGCAGACGCAACTCTATGTATGTACGGACACTAACTTGCCCACCGATGTTGCAGTCAGGCTGCCCCGACTGTTCAGAATGATCATGAATATATCGTAATTGGTAGTGGTGCCGGAGGGGGCGTCGTCGCCGCCCGTCTCGCGCTGGCCGGTCACAGTGTGCTACTCATCGAAGCTGGCGACGACCAGGGCACCAACATCAATGTCACTGTTCCCGCCTTCAATGCTAGGTCTACCGAGGACCCCGCCCTTGCATGGGACTTCTTCGTACGACACTACGAGGACGATGCCCGCCAGCAGTTGGATTACAAGCTCACCTACAACACGCCTGACGGCGGCGAGTACACTGGCCTTGAGCCCCCCCCTAACTCAACCATCAAGGGCGTGCTGTATCCAAGGGCTGCTACCCTGGGCGGATGTACCGCTCACAATGCCCTTGTCGCTGTCTATCCTGACCGTGACGACTTCCAATACGTGGCCACCCTGACCGGGGATTCCTCGTGGAACCCTGACAACATGCGCAGGTATTTTGTCAAAATGGAGAAAAATATGTATCTGCAGGGCCTGTTGAGTCCCGGCCACGGACACAAGGGCTGGCTGAGCATCGGCCTCACGCCCGTCACGCTGGCCCTCAAAGACCTCCAGCTCCTAAGCATGATCCAGGGCGCTCTCACCGCTCTGGGTGGTTTGGCCGAGACTATCCTCAACATCGGCATGTTCCTCGCCGGTGATGCCAATGCCGACAGCTCTGCAAGGGATAGCACCCAAACCCTTTACCAGATCCCTTTATCCTCGAAGAATGGTGCACGCAGCGGCGTTCGCGACTTCCTCGTCTCCGTGGCCGGCGCCCAGAACTCAGATGGTTCCAGGAAGTACAAGCTTGATATCCGCACTAAGTGTCTCGCCACCAAGGTCGACTTCGATACCTCGGGTCCGTCTCCGCGGGCCACAGGGGTGTCCTTCCTCGACGGGCCCAGCCAGTACCGGGCGGACCCGCGCGCAGGCCAGGCAACGGCTGGGATTCCAGGCAGCGCAACTGCTTCCCGCGAGGTCATCGTCTCCGGCGGCAGCTACAACTCCCCCCAACTCCTCAAACTCAGCGGTGTTGGACCCGCAGCCGAGCTGCAGAAGTTCGGCATTCCCGTGGTGAAAGACCTTCCTGGTGTCGGCACCAATCTACAAGACCATTACGAAGTATCCGTCCAAGGACTTGCCAAGACCGACTTTGCCGTCCTTAAAGGCTGCACCTTCGACACGTCCCAGCCTGACAAATGTCTCGAGGACTGGGAAAACGGGAAACTAGCGCTCAGTCGAGGAACATACGTCTCTAACGGCTTCGTAGCCGCCATGTTCATTAAGAGCAGTCAGTCTGATGGCAATTACGACGAGTTCGGTTTCGGCGGACCCGTCGACTTCCGTGGTTACTACCCGGGTTACTCCGTCAATGCCACTGACAAACACAACGTGTGGACCTGGGCGCTCCTGAAGTCCCACCCGCGTAATACAGCAGGTAGCGTGCAGCTCGCCTCCGCCGACCCTCGCGATGTCCCCAACATCCTCTTCAACTACGTAAGTTTCCCAGTCCTCCCCATAATGATTCCTTTTTTGGGCTGTTCCTCATGTTAACGTCTAATTAAGTTCGATACCGGCTCAGGCGACTACGCTGCTGACCTTCAAACCATCACTGAGTCGATCAACATCGCCCGCTGGGCCTTCGGCAACCAATCCGTCCCCTTCACCGAGACCCTTCCCGGCGCCTCCGTACAAGGCACCGAAAAAATCCAGGAGTATATCAAGAACACAGCCTGGGGCCACCATTGTTCGTGCACGTGCGCCATCGGCCCTGACGGCGACCCCATGGCGGTACTCGACTCCAGTTTTCGAGTCCGTGGCGTCCAGTCCCTGCGCGTAGTTGACGCATCGGTGTACCCGAAGATCCCCGGCACCTTCACGCTCCTGTCGACGTACGTCGTGGGCGAGAAAGCTGCGGATGTCATCTTGAGCCAGCTGTAGGTGTGAGATGGGTGAATTTGTTGGGGGCTTTCCTTCCTTCGGTTGTATTGAATATTATTTTGATGAATGAGTAACGTCTATGATAAGCGAGTGCCACAGACAAGCGAATACCGCACTCAACTATCCTTGAACAAGGAGTGTCTCAAAATAACAACCGTAAATTCTGTATCCCCTCCTACCGTATCGCTTGCATCAAGACAGTAATAACACGTATTTTTGGAATTTTCGAGTGAAGGCAACACTACTGATATCCCTTGCACGTAAGCCCGACAGTGGTGGGTTCGAAACGAGGGTGGCATCGTTCTTTCCAATTCGTTTCGTCAGAGTGTATGGCCACCTTCAACGGACAGGAGTTCAACGATCACGAAAAGCAGCCGTGAGAGGACCTCGTTGGCCCTGTGTAGGGAGCGATCACTGCCGACACCTTCATCTATCTGTCGGAGTGGAAGGTGCTGCTCTGCAAGTCCTACGGCCACTGTCTCAGGCCAGCAATAAATAATAAGCAGTAAATAACCCACAATCTCCGCCTTCCCAGACCTCTCCCACAACGGCTTCTTCCCACTCTCAAAACCATCAGCGAAGAGATACTTGGCAATACGCCAATCGCCAGTACAACTAGTCGGGGGGTTCAAAGGTGGTAAAACATGAGTGTTATCGAGACCTGCTGCAGCACGCGGCGGTGAAAGCCATCCTCATCAGCGCAGCTGTGTCTTTTTAGGTGTACCACAGCGCGAAAATAGTCGTGGAAGAGAAGAGCATCACAGCTCTTGGAGGACAAGCGAGATACGTCACGGCATATGCGCCTTTCTGTGAGTCGCTCTCATGAGGCCACTGTGCACATAAGTAATCGTGATAACAAGGTCTTGATATCATCGCCCGCAACGTCATTAACACAATCAACCATACCAACCTAGGAGGATGGCGCCGCTTTATTTAAGCTAAATGGCAAAGGTGGTGGCTTTCCGACAGCCAAAATAAACCCTGTTCGGCGCCAGAACCGTCACAGGAGTGTGGCGTGAGCGGAATGAGGGTATTGCTGGCAAGCCAGCTCTCCAGAATCTCGAGAAGATATGGGGCCACCTCCTGAGGCCGAAGTTGAAGGATTGGAACGCGTGAAGTCGTAGGAAAGTGATCGTGGACGAGGTGACGCTGCTCGACGCTCGTGGACGCACTGAGGAAACCGCCATCGCTAGCCGGAGGTCATTCGATCAGGCCTAACACTAGTTTCCCCCGATTATGCGCATAATCGGGTGCATAATCGGGCGGGAAGAAGGGGTATAAATTTATAATAATTTAGATAGATTTACTCGCCTTGATTGCGCGTTCCAATGCCCTAATAAGGGTCTCATACAACTTGTGTGGCCGGCGGGGAGATGGCGGCGAATCCAGGCGGTAAGTTTTGATGGGCCGCCCTACTATTCCAACGTCAACTTTGCAAGCCTATTTAGTCGAGACTTGTAAACGATTGAGAAAAGAAATGTACTACCGATGAAGAAGAAGAATAATGCGCTCACAGTTATCTGTAGATGCCACCAGGCCTCAGTGCCATTTCCAAGTATATTGTTTATTTTATTTTAGTGATACTAGTTATGAAAAGTGATACAATGAGGGTGGTACAATGAAAGTTGTCGTGTTTCGGTTGAGTCGTAGCGTTGCGACGACGGCAAAGTCAACAACAACGACAAGGATGAGGACGAAGTAAACAAAAAGGAAAAAGGAAAGTAAAGAAGAAGGTAGGCCTCAATGGCTGACATGAGAGGAGCAGTTGATGGTAGAGAAGTACCGCCAGCGGTGGCACACTTGGTCACCATGAATTTGGAGTATGCGGTGTTGCTGTGCGCAAAGCCCCAGTGCAGGCGCGCGCAGACGGTCAAGGGAATGGAAGAGCACCTCCGCAGCTTCCACCACAAGAAGCCGGCCATTCGAAGAGAGGCGGCAGAGTTTGAGAGGAGCCTGGCGAGGCAGGATGCGCGCTTTCTCCGCGACCACATAGTCGTGGAGCTGCCGGTCAACGGCCTGGCGTCCCAGCCCGTCGTACGCGTAGTGGACGGCTTCAGCTGTCACCTCTGTGCCTTTCTCACGGTCAGCCAGTGCTTGGTATGAAAGCACGTCAACAAGAAGCACTCCAGGCGGCGCGAGGAGGACGAGCGAATATTTGCACAGGTGAGGATTCAGAGCTGGTACGGGCCAAAGAGAGAGTGGTACTGGGTTGTCAACGAAGGTACAGACGGTGACAAAGGTACAGACGGCGCCGACAGCAACACCAGGGGCAATGGGGCGGCGGAAAATGCTATGAAGGGCTCGAAGCGCGTCGACAAAATTGAGGAAGGAATCCAACGGTGGCAGGCCGAGGCAATAGAGAGGAGGCTGAGGCTGAGCGCAAAGCCGCGGTAATCAGCAGGTCGAAGCACGACATGCTACGTACCTACGAGTTCCTGCGGTACCCGGAGAACGAAGACAAGAAGATGCGCCAGCTTCTGCAAGCGTGGGACGTGGTGAAGGCGCGTGCGCTCGACACGCTTGAGGACGTCAACCACAAGGACGCCCTCAAGTAGTGGGTGTCGCCCAAGAACGAGGTGGCAAGCCAAAACCCGTTCGAGCTGCCACAAAGCGCAAAGACACTTGGCCAGTATAGCCGGGTGTGGGGGCAGTTCTTCTGCTACATGGTCCGGACGGTGCCGGAGGTGGCCGACGAAGCCACGAAGACAGGAGTCATGTACACAAGGGAACAGCGGGAGGCTATCAAGGACATCCAGGATGTCCTGGACAACGACGACGACAAAGGCAGCGGCCCGGGCCTTGCCGAGCTGGCAAGCGGCGTGATGAGGCTGTGTCGCCTGGTAGTCACGCAGGATCTGAGCACAACAAAGCTGTACAACTTGCCACTGATGCACTACCTGGCGGTTTGCGGGATCGATAAGCGGGCGGAGCGCTTCCGAGGGCCGATGGAGTACACGAACATCCTGGCGGGCGTGCTGTGGATTGTACAACTGCTGGCGCTTGAGATGGTGATACCATCGAGGCCGTGGCCGGAGCTGGGCATAGCGGGGAAGGCGGAGGTCGCGTCGGTGAGGGAGTCGGTGAGGTCGTTCCGGCTGGCCCACCTCGTGGAGGGGTCCTTCTCCCCGGCGTCCAGCATACTGACGCAGCTGGCGAAGGGGAAAAAGGACAACTTTGTGCACCAGTCGCCATCAAACATCCACTGGGCCGAGGGCAAGGAGACGATCTACTTTGTGGGAAGGCCGGTGGAGTTGGCCAGGATTGGCGCCATGTGCGACGTGTATCATTGTGCTTCCCACGAGCGCAGGGAAGTCAGCCTTGTTCCTCTTGGTGGCCGCGATGTGCACACACAAGAGCGTCATAGTAGTGGTTCCATTTGCGCAGCTCATCAGCGACACCGTACGACGGGCACTGGACTGCGGCCTGAGCTGCGTGGAATGGGGGGCCGGGAAGTCCGGGGACGACCTGGAGCAGCTGGTGGTTGTCAGCGCAGACCGAGCTTCGAGCAACGCCTTCTTACACTACGCTCGGGGACTGGAGCTGAGCGGCTCGCTCGACTACCTATTTTTTGACAAGTGCCACGTAGCCATCACGGACACCTCGTACCGAAAACAACTGAGGGAGCTGTAGAAGCTACGGTACTTGAACTGCCGGTTTACCTGTCTCACCGCGACGTTGATGGTAAGGCCAAAGAGGTGTACTTTGAGATGAACCTCTTGTAGTAGTTGGCAAAACCAAGGAATGACTGAACTTCTTTGATGCTTGAAGGAGTAGGCCATGACTGGATTGATTTGGTCTTATCAGGGTCCATTTGAATGCCTTGGGGAGAGATTCTATGACCAAGAAAGTCTACTTGAGTAGCATGGAAAATGCATTTCTCAAGCTTGTAGTAGAGTTGAGCTTGGTAGAGCTTCTCTAGGACTTGTTTGACATGCTGAGTATGTTCCTCAATGTCCTGGGAGTATATGAGAATATCATCCAGGTAGACAATAACAAAGATATCTAGGTAGGGCCTCAGAATGTTATTCATGAGGGCTTGGAAAGAGGCTGGTGCATTGGCAAGCCCAAAAGGCATTACTTGGTATTCAAAATGCCCATATCTTGTTCTGAATGCTGTTTTCCACTCATCTCCTTCTTTGATTCTGATGAGGTTGTAAGCTCCTCTGAGATCCAATTTGGTGAAAATCCTGGCAGTAAACAGTCTGTCTATAAGCTCATGGATGAGAGGTAGAGCATATCTATTTTTGACAGTAACAGCATTGAGCCCTCTATAGTCTACACAGAGGCGAAGTGAGCTATCTTTCTTTTTGACGAATAAGATAGGAGCTCCAGCTGGTAAAGAAGATGGTCTGATAAAGCCAGTAGCAAGATTTTAATCAAGATATGTCCTCAAAGCTTTTAGCTCTAATTCTGATAGAGAATAAGTCTTGAAGTCTTGGTTTTGAACAAGAGTGACTGTGGCTTGTAGAGATTTTTCTATGTCCAGCTTAGAGTTCTTGCTGAAACTAAGGGCAAGATTCTTCCAATCAATAACTGGGTCATGTTTCTTAAGCTAGGGAAGTCCGAAGATGACTGGATATTTCATTGGGATGATATCCAGAGTGACAGTGGTTGAGAATGTTGTTTCTCCAAGGGAAATCCTAAGCTTCAACATTAGTGTATTGCTGATGATAGAGCCTGAGCTAATGGGTGTTCCATCAATAACTCTGAGCATTTCTGGAGTGTCTTTCAAGACAGTTGGAAGTTGGTGTTTAAAGATGATTTCCTGAGAAATAAAGTTCCCTGTAACCCCTGAATCAATCATTGCCTGTGTTGACAAGACTTGATGGGCGAAATATAGCTTGATGGGGATCAAGAAGTGTGTGGTACTTTGAGATAATACTTCTGGTTTGAGGGTACCCAGAATAGACGGAACAAGTGGTGCTAAATTCTCTAAAGAGCATGTGAACTCTGTGGTTAGAGAGATATTGGTGGTGTCTGCTGCTGCAATTGACTTAGACAAGGTATTTTTTTTGGCTGAGTGACATTGCTGAACCTTATGCCCTCCTTTTCCACAATATAGACAGAGGTTGTTGGCAAGTCTGTGCTGTCTTTCTTGAGAGGAGAGTTTTCCCCTTCTGGTGTTCTGGGAAAAGGTCTGAGGGGCTGGGTTCTTCTAAAATAACTGAAATGAAGCATCTAGGTCCATTGGTTCAGGTGCTGAATGTCTGGGAGTTGCTGGAGAGAAATAGTGGCCAAAGTTTCTTGTTGTAGACCAACTTATGTTCTTTTCCTTTTTTCTATCAAACATTCTGTCACCCATCCTTACTACTTTCTCAATGAGTGCTTGGAAAGTTTTTGGTCTTTCCTCCTTGCTGAGCTCATCTTTGAGATAACCTTTGAGTCCATTGTAGTATGTGAAAACTAGGGCTTCCTCATTCCATGTGAGAACAGAAGTGATTCTTCTAAATTCTGTGGTGTAGTTGGATGCTGATGTTGTTTGGTGTAGTTTCTGCAGTTCTCTTTCTGCCCTTAAAACTTCATTGATATCTCCATAGGTTGTGGTGAACAATTCCTTGAACTGCTTCATAGAAGTGATTAAGGGAATAGTAATGTTCTCAGAGGTTCCATTAAGCCTGTTGAAAAATGGCTCAAAGAAGTTGTATGCAGGTCCTCTAAGAAAGCCTGAAGCCCACAAGATCTTCTGAATATCTGATGAGAAATCTTAGGGTCTGAGTTTGATGTAGGTATAGAGCTGGGAGATAAATGGCTTGAGTTTTCCCTTGTCTCCATAGAACAAGTTGTCATACTGACATTCATTGCATTCAGTTGTATCCAATCATATCAAAGCTTGG